>CM055210.1:13499399-13584399 GCA_029224185.1 Karalla daura | reverse complement strand
CTTAGGAAACTAGTGAAAGCGATTCCTCGAGTGACTTGCAAAGTCTGCTAATGGCAAATGATCCGGGCGCGAAACGCGTGGCACAAACAAACAAAACTCTGCAGATGTCAGCAGAAGCGACACTTTAGAGGAATGGGAGCATTCGCTGCGCTGACAGAAAAGCCTCTCCATTGTCAGCCCTAAATGTCGGACAGACGGGGAGCCGGTCACTGTCCTTGTTGAGTGTCGACATCGTGTCCTCCGGGTACAAGGCTGCGGGTTGTTGATGAGCGTTTCTCAAACCCTGCCGGCTTTATTAGGAAGCTCTGGCCAGATGATTACACTAAGAAGCCAGTGTTTCCGACAGCAGCAGATATGAATAGCACCATTAGGAGACACAGAGACACTAAGCAGAGACATGGCCCCGTCTATGTGTGTGTGTGTGTGCCGATCCACTTACACAATGCATGTTTTCAGTCTCATATATGTTTCTGGTGCATGTGTCAAGCCTTGGCATAGGAAGCAGGCACCAGGAACCATGACTAACATTAATAATCCCGTGATAATCTCCATTCACTGTTAATGAGTTTCCAGTAGGGCGCTGAACATCACTCTGACGTTTGGTGTGTCTCTGTTCCTCCCATTAGCCGTGTTTACGCCACGGAAAACTGATTTAGTCTCTTTCTATCATCAGACAGGGACTATTTATCCTTACATATTTTCGTTTGAGGCCCAGAAATTCCATTATCAGTGAATGAGCGTATTAGCAAAGTGATGCTGCAGTGCATCAGAGGCCCCATTACTCATGCACAAGGCCTGGGCTATGGCGATAGCAGCAAAGAGGAGACAGCTACTGAAACTTTCTCACAGAAACATACTTCATCTGTGGAGTGTCATCTATCTGGAGTGTTGCCCTTACAACTCGTGGTTCGCCACATTTCTGTGACGTAGGAGTTGGTCCTATCGGGACCGGGCCATCGGTATTGAATGGCGGTCATTTACGTAATGTCATTTCCCTGAAGCACAGCAGAGTCGCTCCACAGAGCGGCTCGTGTGGAAAATGTGGGATGGTGCTTTGACCTCAGTCACCGTAACATGATTCCTTTGTCAGTAATTGTGAAATCGTCCTGTTTTCGTTGCCTGGTTCCCAAGACGTTGTCATGTGGCTGTGCTCGTAGGTCACAGTGGTGACCAGCCAGCCGGGTCACGCCACCGTCCGCCAGCTGGAGCTGGGGCTCCGAGACGCCGACCTGGGGCCCCTGAAGAGGCTCCTGGTGGTCCAGATGTACAGCCCAGCAGACCTGAGCCAGGACAGCCCCACGCCAGAGGCCTCAGAGCCCAGCACTGAAGGCAGGGAAAACTCTCCCATTCCTGTTACTATTCTTGAAAGAAGGTGCTTCTTTTGAAGTGTGTTTAGCGCATGAGCTTTAATTCTCATAAAGTTTAGTCGCAACTTAAAAAAGGGAAAAGTTCAGTCTCTAGCTCTCCAAACATGCACGGAGTGTAAAGCATGCGCTCTACCACTGTGCAACATCTCCATTATAAATGACTCAAACCTCCTCTTACTCTCACATATTCTCACTCTAATCACTAAGTAGAGTGATTGGAGATTATGAAAGGACCCTGAGGTATAGGCCCCAAGAAGTGGAGATGCTGGGGATTGAACCCAGGACCTCATACATGCAAAGCATGCGCTCTACCACTGAGCTACATCCCCTTATTGACATGTAAAAAAAGACTCAAAATTCCACTGAATCTAATCTTTTCCATCAGTGAGTCTTGTGTCATGGTTTCCACACTGGAGCCATCATGTAGGAGAATGCAAGAGAGAAAATCTCATGGATTATGCCAGAATCCACGACTTTGAAACTCAGGGCTGCCAAGGAATCAACTTCCTGGGGACCGAAGTGACCCTAAGACAGAGGCAGCTCTAACAAATGGAGATGCTGGGGATTGAACCCAGGACCTCATACATGCAAAGCATGCGCTCTACCACTGAGCTACATCCCCTTTTTGTTAAGTGAAAAAAGACTCAAAATTCCACTAAATCTAATCTTTTCCATTAGATAGGTTTTTGTCATGGTTTCCACACTGGAGCCATCATGTAGGAGAATGAAAATCTCATAGATTATGCCAAGAGGCAGTAGGACATGACTCTGAAACTCAGGGCTGCCAAGGAATCAACTTCCTGGAGACTGAAGTGACCCTGAGTCAGAGGCAGCTCTAACAAATGGAGATGCTGGGGATTGAACCCAGGACCTCATACATGCGAAGCATGCACTCTACCACTGAGCTACATCCCCATTTGTACACTATAAAAATTCACCCAAAATCGGCTGAATCTACTTTTAACGGTCAGATAAGTGTTTTCTTGGATAGGCAGAGTCCTGTCTCCTGGTTTCCAGACTTGAGAACCCATATTGATCGTGCAGAAGTCTTGCACATAATGTAGGACTGGGGTCAGTCTCAAAGTTATGGCCAGGAGAAAAACACCTCATGGGCGTGTGAACATGTATTTGAGAGGCTTTTAGAAATTCTGGTGTTTATATTGCCAGTTTTTTGTTGCAATATTTTAGGTTTTGTGTGTTTCTAGGGGTGATGGAAACACACCTACAACCTGCATCATGTGGTCAGCACACGCACTCTTTACTCTGCTCCACATTTCAGTCACAGTTTATGAGATACATGCTACAAATGCAACCCACCAATGAGAGGCTAATTTCATAATTAGAACTCATGGTTTGTAATTAGGTGAGGTGGTCACGCTAAGTATAGAGTGCAGGGATGGTCCTATGTAAACGAAGGGGAGGAGGGGAGAGGAGGAGAGGAGAGGAGGAGAGTGCTGAGGTGTACAGGAAGGAGATGATGGTGAATGGTGAATACAGTCCCGTCTTTCCTGTAACACTGTTTTGTGCACCCTGTTAAACATTGATCTGGTGATGATGAGGCCGTATGTGTACCAGTGGAGGAGGTGGGAGCAGCCTGACTTCCTCAGGAGAGCCCGGCAGATAAACTAATGATGTTACCGCCTTTTACTGCACCTGACACACTTACCTCAGTTACGTAATCTCTCTTTTTGCATCACATCTGAAGCGAAACACGGAGTGTTCGCCCCAGTTCCCTGTAAGTAAACGTCGCCCCCCCTCTGGGCCAGTCAGTGGTGGAGCGGGTGCTCGGTGTGTGCGTCCATACCCTCAGGGTTCAAACTCTCACCGTCCAACCAGAGTGATGTAAGGCTAGAAAAACACCTGAAACTGTGACTTTAAACACCTGGTAAGAGTTCAACAAGCCGTCCCAAGCCGTTCAGACAGCTACCGTCAGAGAGGAGAATTGCATTTAGTATTCGTCTATTTTCCATTTCCCTTTGTCATTTATCAAGTAGCAGATATTGTTTATCGTGCGTGGGTTGTCACAGGAATCCTAAGTGCCTCATTATGCCATTGTCCAATTTATTCTGTCAACATGAAAGGAGCTCTCTGAAGAGGGATAGGGAGCTAACACCCCAACCGCACCGAGAGATTTCAGATGCTGTGTTTATTTAGGGAATACTCTGGAATCTGGGTGCGTTTTGGAATCTTAATCATGTCCGTGTGTGCGAGAAGTTTGGTGGGAATGCTCTCTGAGAGACTGCAGCGAGTATCTCTCTGACTGAACACCAGACTGTTTATTTTAGCTGCGTGTGTGTGTGCCTGTCCATGGAGATCGATATATTGTAGGAAGTGGGTGGAGTATCCACTCTGCACCGAAGTAACTTGGAACAAAAGCAATAAGTAATGTTCCCACTTTCCTTTTCCCTCTTGTCCAAAGGCAACATTAGGGAGTGTGAGTGGAGGTGTCCCCTCCGGGCTAGGACCTGGTTGAAGGGTTAACCTTGGAACGAAGCCACTTGGTTGAGGTTTAGGTCAAGGAGGTTTCAATGCGCATAAAAGTGCAAATACGTATGAAGGCCAACGCCTTGATAAGCATCCTGTTTTTGCTGAAAACTCGAGCCGTGTATCCTTGAGTGCCGGGCCTGTTGTGTAAGAGTGCTGTGGAGCACAGGGAGACGATGGAGAAATAGGTCGGAGAGCGACTGGGGGGGGGGGGCATTACAGGACCTGGATCTGAGTTTTCACTTCTCGCCGTCGAACCGTCGAGTCGTCCCACACAGGAAGTGGCTCGTCCTCCGGGAGCGTCACATTAAAAGACCTCTCCCTTCAGCTGTTTAGATCTCACTGTGTGTTTAAACCTGAGCCATCACTGTTTGTCAGGACCGCTACCTATTCTTGGGATGAGTTAAACTTGAAGCCACTTTTTTCTCCCCCCTACAATCATTTACATTTGTGGTGCGTCACAAAACCCAGACGGTGGCAGACAAAACACAGTTCCAGCGAGCTGGCGCTCTATTATCCTTACAGTCACACTGTGGTTAGAGCTCCGTGGAAGTGCAGTAAATGATTCAGCCCTTAACATAATCCCGGCCGTCCACAGGATTGGCCGGGGGTCACAACAAGGTTAGTAATCCGTCTCGTGGCAGACAGCAGCATTATGCCGGGGCAGATAGTCAGGCAGACAGATAAAGGCGGAGTGGAGGAGCGGAGGGCCAGAGCAGACAGCAGCACTAGCAGGTGTTGATAACAGCGTCGGCAGGCGCTCTGAGGCCCTCGGGCACATCGCCTGATTGAATCGCAACCGGGCTGTAACTCCTCTCCAGCAGAGTCGCTCTCAAACTTGTGAGAAATCTGAGATTGGATAGCAAAATACAAGACGTGGAGATGCTGGGGAATGTATCCCAGGAGCTCACACTGCGAAGTGTGTGCTCACTCCACTGAGCTAAATCCTCTCTTTTGAGATCAAGGGTTTCCATCATACTGCCAAACACCAATGTCCATATTGAGTTTTATCTATATGTGGCTACAGGTTAAGGTGAAACTATCTAGTGGATAAATGCAAAATGCTCCAGATAGTTGTATGTGGCAGTCACATGACATGGTACCAGTAAGTGTAATGGCACACAGGTTACCATGTGTAGCTGGAGGGCTCAATAACCTGGAGATGCTGGGGATCGATCCCAGGACCTCTTACATGCTAAGCAAGCGCTCTACCACTGAGCTACATCCCCACATTTAACCTAATCTTACATAACCAGCATCACCAATGTCATAGCTGACTGATGATTAACAAGCTGATTACTGGCCGCTAATACTATGATAATGAAAGCTCGCTCTTGTTGAGGTAAGTTCATCATTTCAGAGGTTACACTTTTTCTCTTTGACTTTGAACTCCTCCAAACAGAGAGCTCAGAGGCCGAGGTTGTGCCAGCGTTGTTGTAGACAGGCCGATAATACAGTGACGGAATCGGGTCAGCCGTTCACCCTGAGTGCCAGAGGAAGTTCCTGGCCAGACTTCACCGCTTAATACTTTCCTTCCTTCAGATTAGAGAAATACAAACTGTCCAAACTTAATCTGGAAAGTCATGATTTAAAGTCTCATTGCACTGGGTGGCACTTTGTAGCACCGCACACAGCATTGCAGACTGGAGCCGTCTGTGTGGACTTGGCATCACACGTGCACAGTATATACACACATTCACACAGCACCATCCCAGACTGAACACGTTTATTTAGTCTGGGTGCAAAATCTGGTTATAAAAAGACCAATCTGCTTCGGGAGCGTTGTTTTTAGCAGAGTCATCTTCAGAGCCAGAGCCGCCCACTGTGACAGAGAGACACCCAACACCTTCTGGAGCCTCTGATACTGTCCAGCTGTCCCCGTCAACACCTGGGCTGTCCTACAGCTCCTCTGCAGCCTCACTGCAGGATGTGCTTGAAAAAACCAAGAGAAGAGGAGAAACCTGTGTGAGCAGAATGTCTCAGTCACCTCTCAGATCCAAACAGCCGAGGCATGAACGTAGTCGAACCGTCTCCAGCTCCAGATCTGTTTGTGGCTGTCGACTGTCGTATCACAGCTGTGAGATGTTCCACTGTCACAAATAGACATTTCCCACTGAAACCCATCTCCACATCTGAAAAAGAGTTGCACCTCTCCACTCTCTGAAGAGCATCAGTGCTGCTCCCAGGCTCGATAAAGACACAGCTCTCGGCTCGAAGTGTGAGGGGAACCGTCTCAGGCAATGAGTCAGGAAAAGGAAATCATCCTCTGCTGGGGCTGAACTCCTGTTCCCTAATGTATATGATCAGAGATGGGTCCAATCATGGAGGAAACAAAGGATGTTGTATTCCCATATGGTCTAGCGGTTAGGATTCCTGGTTTTCACCCAGGCGGCCCGGGTTCGACTCCCGGTATGGGAACACTACCTTTACCTGACTTGAACCCAATGAAATCTCCTGCCATTATCTAGCCAGATACACCTACTCTGGTATTGTGAAGTGGTCCTTGAGAACATCATCTGAGAGACTTCAGTTTGGAGCTGGAAAACATCCTGGAAGGTCACAACTAAACACAAACTATTTCAGTTTGTACATTTCCAGCTGTGCACAAAATAAGAGCTATAAAATATCGAAAAAGTGCAGTTTCTTCTTTGGTAGATCCAATTTTGATGGATATTTATGATATTAGATTCCTGTTTGTGTTTATAGGAGAAACCTCTTCAATTAGCTACAAGTCCTGTTGCTTATATAACATCTTGGAGGGAGATTTCTTAATGTTGCCTTTGCGATCTAGCTTGTATATTCCGTCATTTCTAGTTTACCAGTTGCAGCTTTCCTCAGGGAATATAACTGGAGATGCTGGGGATTGAACCCAGGACCTCATACATGCGAAGCATGCGCTCTACCACTGAGCTACATCCCCTTCAAGATAAGCAGCCTGTGATGCCTTGCAAACTCCTCACATCTCAGATGTGATCGCTCTGGGTTGGAGCTTCTCCCCCCTGCCGGGGGGATGGAGCTCCCAGTGTGTGAGCTGTAAAAGCAATATTTTATTTTCCCATTCCTCAACATGGAGCTAACTATTGCGTTTTGCAGCTTCCCACCTTCAAAGGAAGCTGCTCCAACGTTACCTCGCACAACCCGGTGTTTTCTCACGTTTATTACATATAAATTGTCGATTTATATCACCATTGCGTAATTCCCTCTTCAGATTAAGTGCGTTTCCATTGAGAAACGATAGCCTCAGGTGCAGCATTATGAAGATCCATGTGACGCATGCTTCTCAAAAGTCCCCGCAAAGTCCCCTGGGAATGGCTGCCTGTTCCCAAATACTCGTCAAACACTCGGAGTCTGTTGCACTTCGCCGCCCGGCTTTATCGAAGCGTTTATTTCATTCAAACCCGTCGTTTCTCAAAAAGCTTCTCAGAGTGACAACACAGGCGTTCCACTCTCCCGGCGTATTCAATCCCTAGAAAGCCCAGCTTTCAAGTGACAGTCATCGCACATGCCGCTCCACAACTTCCCCTCCTCTTATTTGGGATTGCTTCCAGCATTGATCTCCCCTCCATCCATCCATCCATCCATCCATCCACCCACCCATCCATCCATCCGCCCGTCTGTCTCACATCAATAACCGGCTTTATTGCTCCTCGGCTTTAGCTCTGAGCCCCGAGGTAAACATTATTTCCTCGTACGCACCCCAATACCAGCACAAAGCCACCCGGCCTCCTCAGATAAGAGCGCTGGGCCCTGAGAGCTCCAGAGCTCTGTGACAGTCAGCGTGTTTCCCACAAACACAGAGGACTGATAATCAGTGAGGGGTCCTGAGTGCAGAACAGAGTGGAGATGCTGGGGGCTGAACCCAGGACCTCATACTCCATGTGTCCTACCACTGAGACTGATCCCAGGAGAACAATAACAACATCACTGTGCAACAGTAAACAATGGACATTTCCAGTGTTTGAGCAGTGGAACGTGTCTATTCTCTTGTTTTGATAAAGTTTCGGTCATCACTGTCACTCTAGAGCAGTAGTGAACAAACCATTCCTCAGACGGCCTGATTGTCAATCAACCAATCTGAGTGTTCAGACAGCTGATTGGTCAATCTGTGTGCTCTGGATAGGTTAGGGGCAGCCTCACTAGGGCCCTTGGTGGAGCAGTATACCCGCCCCTGCTCCAGAGTGACGTAGAAGCTCCATCAAATGTGAAATGAATGTTCCTAAAAACTCCTAAGATACTCCAGTTCCTAAGTATTGACTCAGTGGTATCAAATGGGTTTGAATGAGTGAGTCGAGGATGCAACCTAACTAGATTACCTAGTTGGAATCGCATCAAATACGACATGCATGTTCAGGTATAGTAAAGACATGCACTGCAAAACATCGGATACGTATCCAATTCAGGACCGGCTCGGAAAGCGACCCAGGTCAGCTTTAAAACACTAAAACTCCAAAAAATATCCCAGCCAAGTTGTATGTAGTTCTTGTTCTTGTTCAGATCAGTTGGAGACTGGTGTGAGGGTGACTGGTGTGTGTGTGTGTGTGTGTGTGTGTGATGGGTGCAAAGCAAGTGAGGTAAGTATCAAGGTAAGTAAGTGCACTTGATTGGTGATGTAACATCATGGCTAAATATACAGATGCTGCAGAGGAACAGAGCTAATCCTGAGTGATATTTCTGTCTTAAGGCGGACTCATATCTCCGACAAATAGTGCTTTCAGACTGACAGCCCATCAGCGATTCTTGGATCGCTCCCTCAATAGAGAGGGATTACGGCCCATTATATCTCCACTAATCCCCTCGCTCTCCTCCCGCTCGCTCGGCCCACAGTGCTACCTCCACGCTCTCATTGTTTCCCGTCCCTCCGTCTCTGTCCGGTTGGGAGATAAGAGGCCGGAACAATGGTTTCGCTGGCGGTTGTTCTGCTTCTGTCTAAAGGAGAGACGGGCCGGCCTGTTTGTGACGAGTGTGTCCTCCTTTATTTCCCTCTTCGCTTTGTGCTTCGATTTAGATTCAGGCGATGTGTCTATATTTGCACTTTCCCTTCACTCTCTCTATGGGTGTGTGTGTGTGTGTGTGTGTGTGTGTGGTCCTAACCAGTGTAATTTCAACGTATAATTTTCACTTTTCTCGTAATCGTACTCCCGTTTCACAGGATGTGCCCCGCTCCATCAAAGCGTAGCAGAGAGATGAGAGGGCTCTCCACACTTTCCTTCTCCTCTCTCTCTCTCTCTCCTGCTACTTAATTACTTTCTCCTCCTCCTTCTCCACCTCCCTTTTTCCTCTCCTCTTATGTCTCTTTTCAGACGGAGATAGAGAGAAATTCTCCGACATGTTTTTGTCTCTCCCTCCCCACTGTGCAGTTTCCTTTCCATTTTCCTCTCTCTTTTCTTTCTTTTTTTTATCTTGTCCTCGCTTAATCTTTCTTGTATTACCACCGAGTTATATTGTGTTAACCCGGCTTTTATTATTTTATATCCACTTGCAATTTTCAAGGGATGAATGTGCTCAGATTTAAAGTGAATTTCGGAGTTAAAAGCGGATTCAGTTCATGAACGATTCGCAATAAGTATTGAGACTGAAGTTAAAGGTCTGGCCACACGAATGGGGTCGTTTCGTGTCAGATCTGCGTGTTACGTGAAGTCCTGTAAGTCTGTAAGGCAGGTTACTGTCTGCACCCTGCACCACAGATTGCAGTAATTATATACGCTCCTTGTTCTTCCTCGACCGTGCATGTTTACTGGACGTTGTTTCGCCTTTCACAAAACAAAGTGAAGTCAAGAGGCGGCGAGAGGAGGCGCCATCCAGCACGTGTGCATTCCCAGACAAAAATAACACCTCAGTCACTCAGCTCTGTGTTTTTGGCCCCTCCGACTGTTTGCTTGGACGCGTGTTCCCCGTCTCCTTATTTACCTCCCTCAGAACACTTGAGCCACTTCCACAGCCCACACAGTTGCACGCGGATGAGCGTACATCCCGCAAAATCCAGCTCGAGACGCAGGAATAACGACTCCGAGAGCTGATGTCTCCCGGGAGGCGCGGTGGTTAATCCGGCCAAACAAGTACAACGCCGACACTCACTTTCACTGCAGACGAGGCCATCTTTCATAGCGGAGGAAGACGTAGTCATGAATTCATCAGATGAAGTCGATTTAACCTTGAGAAAAGTCACCGAACCAGCCCAAACGTGTCCAGTAACTCCTAAGATACTCAGTCTCTTAGCATTGACTCAGTGGTATTAAATGGGTTTAAATGAGGGAGTTGAGGGTATGCAACTTAACTAGGTTACCTAGTTGGAACATTCGGCTCTGATCAGCTAAACATACATAATCTAGTTACTCACTCATTTGAAACCTATTCGATGCCACTGAGTCAATGCTAGGAGACGGGCTATCCTGGGAGCTGCTTGACACAGTGGAACCACTTGACTTTGTTGAACATTTTCAGGTCACTCTGAGGGTTTTGTCTAAACTGGACCAGATTCTGTAGTATTTGAGTGTTTGTACTCAGCGTGTAAACTCACCTGGGATGTTCATAAACACCGTTCCTGCATTTTTGTGTAATTGGTTCTGTGTTGAAAGTCTCTTCCCACCAGAGTTTCCCCCCCTCAGCTTCCACATATCTGCACTTCCTCAGCCCTCTCTCTCTCCCTCTCTCCCCCTCCCTCCCCCTCTCTCTCTCTCTCTACCTCTCTCCCTCTTTCTCCCACTCTCTCTCTGTCTCTCTCTCTCTCTCTCTCTCTCTTTCGTTCAGTTAATTTTCCGTTACAGTCAGCCGGTTGCAGTGGGTAAAAGCGCAGAGTGTGGTGCTCTGGAGGAAACCCCACCCTGACCTGCACACACATCCTTCTACAAAACATTTGCATATGCACTGCAGACACACACACACCCTCACACACACATACACACCCTCACACACACACACACACGCTCAGATTATTTGGCAGTAAGTTCAGTAGCAGGAATGCAAATAATATGAAGCAGATTCCATAGTTTTAGCTGTAAGTATAATTAGATGATAATACGACTGGTGATGAAGATGCAGGAGTTTTTTCCATCTTGCCACACACACACACACACACACACACATGCACACACAGCCAAACAGAGCCAAGGTCAGGCTGTTGGCACCTCTGTGTGACGTGAGCAGAGCAGCAGGTGGTCGTACAGATGGAGAGCAGCATCACTCCTCACTTCAGGATATGGAATCTATTAGTCGCACACAGGCTGTCGGCTGGACGCTCTGTGTCGCACATAGACTGGCTCTGAAACCGAGTTTATCTGTCGTCGTGTGATTCCTATTTACTCTACTGCGTGTGCCTGTCTTCATGACGGCTGCGAGCTCTTAAATGGTATGAAAAGTTCATTGATTGATTTGAGGAAAAGTAAAAAGTGTTGAAAATTCTGAGTCGGTTCGATTTAGGAGGTATTACATTTTGTTCCAAATAGTGTGGTGTATTATCAGGTGTATTTGCCAAAGGTTTAGTTAACTTTTCCTTTGGTTTAATGTATCCTGTGAAGGTTAGTTCTTTCCCAGCTGATCTGAGGTCTGTTGAAATCAACAGACTGGTCTGTGGAGCTGTGAGGCCTCTGAGCCCCGGCTGTGGCTTGGAGACGTCGAGGGAGCTGTGTCGGTTTAACCGTTCCTCTCGCTCGTCCTTCGCTGCGGTTCAGATCAAGCGAGCGACCGCGGGGGGGTTGCTCCTCACCCCTCCTCAGACTTCACAGCTATCACACACCCACTCTGTTGCACTCATATCCTGCCCCTCCACTCCCTGACGATACCTGCGTCTGTCAGCCGCAGTGAATCATCTCCATCTTCATCACCTCCTCCTCCTCCTCCTCCTCCCAGCCAGGAGGGACTGTCCACCTTTACATAAAACCTGGAGGTAGGAAATACCACGTCTGATGAGTCAGGTGTCTCTCCTTCGGTCTCAGTCGGGCTGAGTTTCAGATCAACGTAGGACAAGGTTAAACCTACAGAGTCACAGTCAGTGTGTGAGATGTGGCTCGGGGAGGTGACGCCCAGATCACCGAGCTCTCGAGGAGCGTCTTCATCAAAGGCTTCATCTGCTCCGCGTGCTTTCAGACCTGCTCGGCTTGTCTTATCGTGGAGAAAACAGCAATTAAAACTTTCTCATCTCTGCTCGTTCGCCCGCGGCTGCTTCACCTCTCAGAGCTCGTCCGGACTGGGAAATCTACAAACCCTCAGTTAATCATTTTCTGTCACTTCTTCCTTCATATCACCTCGTTCTCTTCTAATAATCTACTCTCTCTCTCTCTCTCTCTCTCTCTCTCTCTCTCTCTCTCTCTCTCTCTCTCTCTCTCTGTTTCTCTCATCAACCCGTTTCAAGGAGGAGAAAATTACTGCTCCTCGTCCCCGTCGTCTTTATCTGCGTCTGAGCACACATTCACGTCCAAGCCACTCTAGATAATAAGGTCGTTCCATTCTCCTCTAAGAGGTTTGTTATTTGCCATCGTGTCTTCAGCCCTGGTCCTCCATCTCCCCCATCTGTCCTCCTGGGGCCTCCTCCTTTGACTGAATTCACACAGCCACTTGTGTTTCTTCTCCTCTATTCTCTCCTCTCTCTCTCTTTTTCCCTTCTTTATGACAATGAAGGTATCTTGAAAAGTGAGTCAAGACGGGAGCAAGCTGTTTTCCCTGTTCCTGCACAGTGGACGTCTCTAAGCTGTGTCCTGTGTTTTAAGATGTGGAGGGCGTGCACCTTCCTGGATTCCTTTCTTTCTTCGGGAGCCCCTCTCCTCTGCGCTCCCTCTCATTCTCTGGCCTCTCGTGGTTTTCGAGGGCTTCAGAGAGTCTGTCGAGCCGTTATCAGCACTTCCCCTTTTGTGTCCCGGTCCTCCATCCACTCCCCTATTATCTCCAGATTCTGCTAGAAACAGAAATGCCATCACTTTACATGGAGTTTACTCTCCATCTGCTGGTCTGGCGAGACGTATTTACACATACTTGTTTTGAGTTTCATCTCTCCCTGGCTCAGGTTCAGCCTAGGCTGTAGCACAGCTAGGTAAGGCAGCAGCTCAGGTTAGGCCTCATTAGTACGGGACTGGTCGGGCCTGGAAATGACAGATTGTTATCTGGGAAACCTGTTGCTGCCAGGAACAAACCAAACTGGTTTCACAGCCTGCATGCCAGTAGTAATACCAATACCATAACGAAGAATACCAAGAATGAAAAACGCTTTAGAACTGAGCCAAAATAAGTGAAACCTGCATAATCGATGTGAGACCTCAGATGATTCATCATGCTGTCAGTCAGTCCTACAGCTGAGGCAATGGTGCTATCAAGATATCTGGCCAGATCACACACCCTTACACTTACTTACCAAGAGAAGAAGCCTAGATTTAGGAGTTTTCAATAATTTATCTTGCTTTTATTTCTTATTCCAAGGGTTCAATTTTGCATTATAATCTTAAATCGAGCAGAATTTTGCTTATTTTTAGTAGTTTTTACTTTAGATTTTACAACTTTTTGCAGGGTACGTAGCATTAGGTTTTATGTAACTCTCTCTCAGTCACACTCTGCAGATGTACGGGACAGACACACCAGGAATGTTGTAGCACACAAGAATGTCCCCCGTCCTTGACCTTCTCTAAAGTATTCATCGCCATATGACTCTTCTCTCTCTCTCTCTCTCTCTCTCTCTCTCTCTCCTCTTGTTTTTCCCTCCACGATGATGACAGTCGGATAGCAGAGCTGCTGCAACCCCCTCGTCCTTTTGTCCTTTTTTTTTTTGTTTTTGTCCAAGTGTCCGTCTGCTTTAACTGTCTCGGCCTCATCAGATGTGACTGCGAGGCAATTAGTTCACACTGCCTCTGGTGTGTTCCAGCCTCAGATGATCAATGTCCTGTTTGTCAGAGTCTCAAACGACATCAATGAGCTATTCATCATCAATGGACATGCTGACAGACAAGGACGGCGTGTGTGCAGTCAGCGTCCTCCTCTACGAGGGACATATGGGAGTCAGAGGGAAGCGCCAGATACAGATGTTCAGCCGCCGGTCATGTTTATGCTTACTCTGCGTTTTTTTACATGCAGAACAATGGGGATGTAGCTCAGTGGTAGAGCGCATGCTTCGCATGTATGAGGTCCTGGGTTCAATCCCCAGCATCTCCATGTCTTCTAGCTCACATCACTCAGGATGCTCACATCATGCTTGAGAAATTGAATTTCGGCCTTTAATCTGTCCACTCAAGTGCATGTAAGTGTATCAGACCAACTGATAGTGGACCACTCCCATCTGGCTGAAACTCCCAGATAATGCGGTCGATAAACCGATTCCATCCTGGAACCAGAACATGCCAGAGAGCCAGTCGCAGATAAAGGATGGAAGGCAGCACAAGAGAAGCTGAAGGCCCAATAATGCTTGTTCCTGCAAATGACACAATGCTAATGCTAACTTGCCACCTCGTCTTGAGTAGACAATTTAGATTATAGAGGCTGGAAGGAGGATTTCACCTGGCTCTGTGGAACTGATATAGAACCTGTGGAAAGCTGGTTTCATCAGAAATGACCCAGAGGCAGTTTCAGTAGTCTGCTTCATAGCAACTGGCTTCACATTGCTAGCTAAACAACGTAGCGTAGCAACTTTGGGGGCTGGACCGATACACCTTTCACAGATGTGATGATGATACCTGACATACGTCTTTGTCCAAAGCCACAGGAAAAGCATTTTTTAAACTCTTCTTTAATAAAGTTTGCATCTGCCATTTCTGAAGCTTAAGATAAAATATTCTGAAGGATCGATGCTGAAGTGAGGCCAGCTCTGCTGAAATGTGCCTGTTGGAAGCTCTCGTGAAGATTTCCCCTCCATTACATGACATTATCTGTCTCAGAGATCGGTCTCGGAAGCGGATCCACATCTAAACATCTGAACCGCTGAGTGGAAACCAGCGTTCTGCCTCCTCCCCGCGTGCCACATTAGCTCGCTGATTCACCAATTTGCCCGCACAAGCTAATATTACACGGGTCGATGGCCACGAGGGCCATGCACTTCCTAATGCAGGGAGTGAGAGGAGCCACGGCTGGGCCTGGGCCAGGGTCTGAGAGAGGGAGTAGAGAGGGGGAGAGAGAGAGAGAGAGATGCTGGAGAGCTTAGCTCCACCAGGTCACTATTGTCTGAACGTTAATGTCACTGTTTCCTGATCTGATAAAGTCTCAGCCCAAAGACACAGGGACATACGGTCACAGTCCTAATGAACTGGGAACAGACTGGGGGGGGTGCTCAGAGTGTAAACACATCCTTCACGGAGTGAAGAGACGAGCCCCGCTCCTCTTCATCACTGTTCTTAGTCAGACACACACACACACACACACACACACACTGAAGCTGGAATGTCTTGAGTTATTAATGCTACTGGGAGAGACATCTTCACCTCATTTACTCTCCTTCTCCCTCTATCTGTCTATTTATATATTTATATGTGTGTGTGTATATATATATAGCTATCTATTTGTCTACCTTTATATCTGTGTATTTATCTATTGGTCTATTTAACCTCAATCTATCCATCTATAAACCTGCCTCTATAGCTCACCTCTATCTATATTTCTGTCTATCTACATATATCTATTCTTCTATCCGTCTTTCTCTTTATGTATCAATCTAACATCTATGTCTGTCTGCATGTCTATGCAGCTACCTGTCTTTCTGTCTGTCTATCCTTGTGACTCCTTGAAATGTCCATGTTGTGTGGTGAATAAAGGCATATTCTATTCTCTTCTACTCTGCATGTCTCCCTCTATCCATCCATCCATCCATCTATCTCTTCTCTCCAAACACACCCAGAAACTCGCTCCGTGGTCTAATTACAAGTGTATCCAACAGTGTGGTCCATCAGGCCTCACCCAGCCTGGTCATCCATCTCCCTCTATCTCATTTTCCTCTGCCCACTCCAGCGTAATTCATACCGTGCCAGCTCCTTTCCTATCCACACCTTCTTGCGTATTTCCTTCCCTCTACTATGCCTCTCTCCCTCTCTCTCTATCTTTTTTCCTCTTTCTCCTCCTCCTCTTCCCATTCCTATTCCCCAGGCAGACATTAACTGAGGGAATGGCAATTGATTTTCTCCAACCTGCTTTTCCTCCATCTCTGCATCTCTCAGGGATTTTTCCCCTTATCTCTACGTTATTTTCAGAAAAGGCACACGCGTACACACACACACACACACACACACACACACACACACACACACACATACACACACACACACACACACACCCCATCCTCCTCCTTCCTGTCCATTTCACCATCATGGTAGCGGTGCTGATGTACAGTAGGATTCAGGTCTCATTTCACTGTTAATCCCGAGTATCTGAGGACTGTACCCTGGCTTTAAATCCATATTAATAGTAATGTAGTACAGAGAGCTTGACTTGCACATCTGCAAACTTTATCCCTGAACCGAAAATAGCTCCCACACTGCCTCGGCCCAGATGAAAGAAACGATGACATATTTCATTCTGGGACTTAAAAGTTCCTCTCTTTTTTCTCTCCCTGAAAAGTTTTCTGGCAGGGAGAATTTAAATATTTTTCCCTATTCTTCTTCATCCATCTCCCTCTCCTCTTCCTGGGTCTTATCCCCCTCTAACATTCCCTCCTGGTCCCAGTCCCATTAGTTATCTCCTGATGGGTCATTAACTATTAAATACCAGATAGAGAGGGGGGGGGGGGACTGGAGAAGAGGGCCACATCCTGTAAAGGTTTGTGTCTAATAATAAATGGACGTTGTTTTGTCGGGGAGGAGGTGGGAGAACAGGGTGGGACACAAAGATGAGAGAGACGTGGCCGCTTTAGGGGAGAGTGAAGTGGGGGAAAAATGGCATCTTTGATGAAAAAGCCAGTTAATGCCCAAGAAAAGAAAGAATCCAGTCCCACGTTTGTTCCCCTGAGGAAACCATCACCAGGACGTCTTATCCCACAAAGCTTAAGACGGCCTTTTTTTTCCTTTAATCCAGAAGCATTTCAGAGGAGTTCAAAGAGTTTTCATTGTCAACTGGAGTTGATGAACCTGTAGAGCATTTATTACAATGTGCTGCCATCTAGTGGCTGGAGGTCAGTAGTGTTGATTTTCCTTTCAGAAAACATCCTCTGCCGAGTCTGCAGATTGTGTGTAGGTTGATATAAACTTCTGCAGGCGGCCTCAGAAAGCAGCAGGGGTGATACGGTGTGTTGGTGTGTAGCACAGTGGTTCAAACCCCAGTCAGAGGCCTGGTGGTGAGCTTTTCTCTGGGGTGAAGACTCTGAATTGAGCTGAAGTGAGTCTGCTTGTAATCCTCAGACAGCCTCATGCTGGGGATGGAGGTGGACCTGCAGCGCGTGGAAAACAACGTGTACGCCGTGGAGACCGTGTTGAAGGCGTGGCTTCAAGAGCAAGGAGGAGACAGAGAGCAGCTCCACCTGCTGCTGCCCAGCCCCCGGGACCATCCCGCTCCAGGTGACCGCACCAAAACATCCCCACCACCGACCAAGAAACACTACAATCAGAAACATACCTTCTGTTAATGTTTGTCACCTGTGTAGTGTGTGTGAAGTGTGACCTGCAGGAGCGCCTGATAAGCCCCGCCCTCATCCCCTACGACCCCAACCTGGGCGTGAAGACGGAGTCGGCGAAGGACTTCCTGCCTGTCAACAAAGGATCGGCCAATCAGAGCCAGCCGCCACAGAAACTCAGAGCAATTAAGTAAGAAACTGAGTTTGTTTTCTTTATCGTCTTCTACGATCTCTGATGTTTTTGGAGTTGTTTTGAGGGTGAATATTCTGCTGAGTCACTGTGCCTAAAATACACACAAACACACACACACACACACACACACACATCACATTATAATATCACACGTGCACAAACCTAACTGGAGTGAACAGGTTGTTCCTCATTTCCAATTTGCATTCACTTTGCAGGATTATGAAGTATGTGAGAGGGTGTGTGTGTGTGTGTATGTGTGTGTTTTGCATACCTGTAGGCCTCAAAGTTATTACACTGGGTGTGTGTGTGTGGGTGTGTGTGTGTGTGTGTGTGTTTAGTTCATATGAAGATGAGTCATGATTTTCACATCAGTGACATTCAAATGGAGCCGGAGGACATTTGCAGAGATGACGACATGCTCTGTGTTGTTACTACCTCACTGTGTGTGTTTGTGTGTGTGTGTGTGTGTGTGTGTGTGCATGTGTGTGTGTGCGTGTGCAGGGCCCTGCGTGCAGACGGGGTGTGTGAGAGCGTGCTGTACGGCCTGCCCCTGCTGGTCCGCCCCTCCACCTGCTGGCAGCTGGACTGGGATGAGATGGAGTCCAACCACAACCTGTTCCACGCTGTGTGCCACACGCTGCAGGTGTGTCTGCTCTACATCCCATGGATCTATGGAGATGACTGCAGACATTTACATTCAGGCGATTGCGGTTTTTAATCCTAAGGGGAGAAGCATGGATGTGTTTGCATTATGCAAACCGGGTCCCCAGGTCCCCTTCTTCTTCTTTTTTTACATAATTCCTGTGAGGGAGGTGTTAGTCATACTGATGTCACTGCAGAGAAAACCTCCTAAACAATCACTGAAGTTATTATAAGGATCTAATAGACAATCTATCTATCTATCTATCTGTCTATCTATCTGTCTATCATTCATCCATTCATCAATTTATCCATCCATCATATATCTGTCTATCCATCCATTCATCCATCCATCCATTAATCCATGCATCCACCTCTATCTATCTATCCATCTATCTATCTATCTATCTAGCTTTGATGTTTCTATGTTTTCCTCTCTCAGAGTCGGGACTTGTTCCTGCTGCTGCAGCTGGAGTCATCACAGAGGTCAACAGCTGGAGCCTCAGGTCCGTATATGAGTATGAGTGTGTGTGTGTGTGTGCGTGTGTGTGAGGCTCTGACCCCCCCCCCCCCCCCCCCCCCCCCCTCCTCCTGTCCTCCCCCAGGTGCGTGCTGTCACTACGTGCTGCAGCCATCCCGGTCTCTGTCCATGCTGCTGAAGCCGGTGGCGTCCAGAGAGCTGCTGCTGCCCTGCTCGCTGCCCAGCGCCGGCCCGGAGCCTGCAGCCGAGGCCCTGCTCACTGTGCAGGTCCTGGAAAAAACCTGGAAAACCTGGAAAAAACAGTCTTCCAGTCATGGAAAACATATGGAAAATGAGAAAAAAAGATCAAATGTCCTGGAAGTTCTTATTCTTAAGCAAAATGATCTATCCTCCCCCTACACTGGGAGTGAATGCAAACAGGTTATGCACATGATGCGTGTGTGTTCATCTTCTGGGCCACATACGGCACAGAGCAGAACTCTGAAAGAGGAACCGGACTCCTCGCAGACCTCGATGCACGCTCTGAAAACAAGAACTGAACACGGAACAGACCCATATTCATCCACTAGTGTGTTAAACCTGCTCATATATGATGGAGACCTTTTCATTAAACAAGCCAAAAACTGCATCACATTCACAATACATCATAATAAACAGTCCAAACAAAAAAAGATAATAGTACAGTAAACAAATAAAAAAGTCATGTGAAATAATAAGAAATAAAGATAACTGATTTATAACAATAACAAAAAAAACAGTTGCAATTCTAATAAACTGTAGTAATAAGGTTATATACTGTAAGCTGAAAAGTTGAGACAAGTGAGAAAAGTTGACACAATGATAAAGAAATAACTCATAGTTGTAATCAAGTTCATTTGCAACATGTTACATACAGATAATATACAATACATACAGCTGAAGTACCAAGTAGAAACATATCAATATGATCTTGTATTTACTGGTCTGTACGGATCCAGACTGGCCTCACTGTGGCTTCCTATGGGACACAGTCAGAACCGCTCAGATGTTTCTCTGTCTGTCACTGTCCAGGCTTGTTTCTCTCAGCTGGACGAGGAGTTTGTGTTGAACCCGCTCTCTCTGAGCTGCGACCTGTACCAGCAGCTGAGGACCAGAGGCCTCCTGTCAAAGCCACGATACCCGTACAGGTCAGAGGAGGAGATAGCACACAAACTAACCAGAGAGACAGGAGTCAGACCAGTCAAAAAAGATGTTGATTACTAGGATATATCTGATGATTCCAGGCTGCAGCCTGGAGCAGCCCGCAGAGACCACCTCCAGCCACCAGAGGGCGCCAAGACCGCAGGAAGCAGAACCCCACGACAGGTAGGGGCCTCAGCTGTAGGATGGGGGTCGAGGTCAAGTAGAGCTGCTGGTATAAAAACAACAAAACAAACAGGAGGCGCAGTTATCATTAGAGGAGAGAACGATACGCTTCATGTACGCAACTGCCTGGTTACGTCTCACCAGCATCCAGGCAATAGGTGGCAGCACTTTGGCTACCAAGGCCAAGTCTTAATGTTTCACACTTATCCTGAGGACTCAAATTACCTTGTGCAAACACTGGGACATCAGGATGAATGAATGACACAGATCTCATCTCCTGTGTGCCACTTCAGATAAGCGCAGCAGATTGTATCATCATAGCAAAGGTTGATGCTGCCTTTTAAGCAGTTTGAATAAAACGTAGTTAAAGAGGACTAATACCACCTTTTAACTACCTGGAAAGAGTCAGAAAGTAAATCTGAGGTGATTAAAGGATAGAAAAGATCACTGTTGATTATAAGATGTTTGCAAGTTTCCTCACAACTGAGACATTAAAGTCCAGTCGAGTCACAAAAAGTGATCAGTAAGGCATAGATGGGTCCTGGGTCTGGCCCTGGCCCTGGCCCTGGGCCTGGGGGTCTGGGCCTGGCTCAGGCCAGCCTGCAGGCTGATCACATGAAGGCCTCTCTCTGATGGTCCTATTTTCAGAGCTGCGTGTTGCAGCACATGTTCCAGCGCTGGGCCCGGCGCGGCCCCGCAGCGTGTAGCTGTTGGCACTGTGACTCATCAGAGTCGATAAGGCTGCTGACATGCAAATAGTTCAGAGCTGCAGAGAGGAGAAGAGAAAACGTTGCTTTCTTTTGTCCCGTACTGGCTATCACACACACACACACACACACACACACACACACACACACACACACACACACACACACACTGTCCTGGTTTACTGGTTCTGAACCAAACCAGAACTTTAAAATCATCTCTTAATGTCTCTGTGATTCCAAATCTCTCTAGTTCCACCTCCCCCTCTTCCTCTTTTGTTTGCCACTCTTTGTTGTTCCTTTAAATCAGCTCGGCCTGCAACATGATGATTTTCTGAGCTTTAAATGGTTGTTTTCAAAGACTTAAAGGGGACCTAGAATGGCTGGTTGTCCTTGGTGTTAGCATTGAAGCTATGGTGCATTGGTTTAGTCACAAATGTGTCATGAAGGATTGATCTGGGTGCATTCCCCGGGGCAAAAAGAGGGGGCGTGGCTCATCTCCGCATCTGGGGGTCACCTTGGAGTATCTACTTATGTTTTATACTCTGTATTGTACCACTGAGTTAGACAAAACCATGTTACAAAACGCATTTTTCCAAGGTTTTTAAGTGTGAAAACAGGGGATGTAGCTCAGTGGTAGAGCGCATGCTTTGCATGTATGAGGTCCTGGGTTCAATCCCCAGCATCTCCACTTCTTAGGTCTCGTCTTTGATTGTAGTCTTCGGCCGTACTCTCCATCAGGTCCTGGATTCAATCCCCAGCTCCTCCATCATCGGTGCTCACCTTGGACAAGCATTTTATGACCTTAATTTACAATTTATACATAATTTTATTCCATTCAGTTAGTGTTAAAGCAATGAAATCAGAGGCGATTTGGGGTGAATTTTTACGGTCTGAAAATGGGGATGTAGCTCAGTGGTAGAGCGCATGCTTCGCATGTATGAGGTCCTGGGTTCAATCCCCAGCATCTCCATTTGTTAGAGCTGCCTCTGTCTTAGGGTCACTTCAGTCTCAAGGATGTTGATTCCTTGGCAGCCCTGAGTTTCAGAGTCGTGTCCTGCTGTAATTGGCATAATCCATGAGATTTTCTCTCTTTGACTTATAGCTGATGGAAAAGATTAGATTTAGTGGAAATTTTAGTCTTTTTTTCTATTAAAAATAGGGGATGTAGCTCAGTGGTAGAGCGCATGCTTTGCATGTATGAGGTCCTGGGTTCGATCCCCAGCATCTCCATTTGGCAGTCACTCCTGGCCATAACTTTGAGACTGACCCAAGTCCTACATTATGTGCAAGACCTGTGCACGATCAATATGGGTTCTCAAGTCTGGAAACAAGGAGACAGGACTCTGCCTATCCAAGAAAATGCTTATCTGACCGTTAAAAGTAGATTGAGCGGATTTTGGGTGAATTTTTATAGTGTAAAAATGGGGATGTAGCTCAGTGGTAGAGCGCATGCTTCGCATGTATGAGGTCCTGGGTTCAATCCCCAGCATCTCCACTTCTTAAGACTCATCTTAAAGTGGACCAGGGTGGTTGAGGTTAACGTAGACAACTGTGGTTTCATCAGGATTGCTTCAGATGCATCTTTACCACCAACTTCCACAGGTTTAGTCAGAATATTACAGTGTTTTAATACGTTCCTGCGAAAGAGGAGCCTACCTGGAGTTTTGACGCTTGTGTTCACCTCTAGCCTCATATGGAGTGACAGTCAGAGCTGAGCATTCATTTACTTGTATATTTCAACCCAGAAGTTTGTTGATATGGTGGTTTGCCTCCCTCATGTGCTTTGTTATGTTAGCGTCTTGCGTTTTTTGTTGAGAAAAGTGGATTTTTTTCCCATTCTTTTCCTGAAAACCTGAAGAAATGAGTTCGGCAGATGTGCAATTAGCCTGACCATATGAATCCAGTCATGATGATGTTTTTGGACTTGCTGGACATCTTTGGCCGGGAATGGACTGTCATTAACGACAAAGCCAGAGTAAAAGTGTTTTTGTTTTTCATTCTTTGTCCCCTTCAAACTGGAAATCTGAAGTTGGTGTGTCGTCTCGTTTCAGCCGCAAAACCAGCCGAGTCGGAGAGGCAGCAAGGTCAGGGCCACTGTGGCTCCCTTCCCCTCCTCTTCCTTCTCCCCCCACTCCTCCTCCTCCTCCTCCCTCTCCCTGGGAGCTGCTCCTGCCAAGGCCTCTCGTCCAGCTCTGGCTTTCCTGAGCAGCAGCAGGCGAGGAGGAGGAGGAGGAGGCAGTGGGAACCGTCAGGGTCTGACTCTGCAAGAAGACAAGGACGAAGATGATGAGGACGATGATGACATTTCCATGGTGATACTGTAAGAGGTGACAGAGGGAGTGTCAGGTTATTACACACACACACACACACACACACACACACACACACACACACACACACAGTGAAATCCCTCTGGATCTGTTACTTCTAAGGCCTTTACAGTGTCCTACAGCACACACACACACACAGGGCTACTCTGTCTTTATAGTTACTTTTGTGAGTAATTAAGCAGCTCATTAAGGCTTTAAAGACTTTGTAAAGGAGGGCAACACACACACACACATACACACACACACACACTGTATATACCGCTGCATCTGGGTGGTTACAGCTTCTTCTAATTCCCCAATCCATTCCCACACAAAAGCTATTAGCCAGGGCTGACTTTAACAGGCCTTTGTGTGTGTGCGTGCATGTGTGTGTGTGTGTGTGGAGGAAAGTTCTCAACTCGCTGCCATGTGCGGACTGCTGAGGCAAGCAGAAGTGCCGCCGCAGACAATGAAAAAGTGGTAGAAAGAAGAAGAGATGAAAAGGAGGGAAACAGCGGGACAATGGAGGCGTGGGGAGAGGAAGAGTCCCGGGAGGGAAGGAACATAAAAAGTTAGAGAGTTTAAAAGAAAAAAGAACAAAAGGCGGGCTGGAGCGCCAGATCAGAGGGAGAAGTAAAGGCGACGCCGCTCGCATCCTCATCCTACGGCTACAACACTCGTATTCAGAGAGGCGACTCGTTGTGTCGTGACTTATAGACGCACATTCCTGCTGCGCTGCTGCCCTCCAGCCCCGGACCGGCCGGGACACACAGCTCCACTGTTGTGATGGGACAGAGGGGCCTCTCTCTCCCCCCTCTCTCTCTCTCTCTCTCTCTCTCTCTGTCTCTCTCTCTCTCTCTCACCCCCGCACATCGACTCGCTCTCCGGGGGCTCAGAAGTGATGGAGAGGAGAGACGGAAGGAGAGAGAGACGGAAGGAGACCAGGGAAAGATGAAAAACCAGTTTGCATTTTTGCAAGAAAAACCGTCTGAGGTTTAACTCGCACTCGTTGAATCCGCAACACGTCCCAGTGATTTACGGACATCAGATAGCTTTGTTATCCACACACACACACACGCAGACACGGGCCTAATCAGCTTCCCGCCATTCCACCCCCTTGTTGAACCTTATAACATTACGAGGAGGACGAGGAGCCTTCATGACGTCGTGATGTCACAGGACTTCCGCATTCACAAATTACAGCCACAACGGCCCTTTTGTCCCCGACCGGACCACCGCCACCGTCCTCGCTGACATTTTACCCTCTTCCCTCTCTTTACTTCCCCCTCTCTCTCTCTCTCTCTCTCTCTCTCTCTCTCTCTCTCTCTCTCTCTCTCTCTCTCTCTCTTTATGTCTTTTTTTCATCATAGCAAAACTCAGGGAGTCGAGGCGCGTCAGCTTCATAGACGGCTCCATCTCTCTCTCTCTGTCTGACATAAAAAGAGAGAGAGAAAAGAAAAGAAGAAGGTCAAGGCCGGAGCCTCGCTCCTCATTAAATGTCATAACTGTTGGGGATTAATGGGGGCGTGAGCGGCCCTTCGACAGGAAGTGCCTCTTTTTGTTCTCGCAGATTCATTCATAGTCGACGAGTTTTAATGGAAAATGTTTGCTCGCTCGCCTGCTTAGTCACTCCAGATGCAGATCTTTGTCTTGCTGGTGTGTGTGTGTGTGTGTGCGTGTGTGTGCATGTGTGTGTGTGTGCGTGTGTGCGTGTGTAAAAACCAACCCATCCTTATCTCACGCCATTAGTTGGCTCGCTTGTTCCTGTTTGAGCTCTGATGGTTGCAGGTCATGGTGACATGGACGGGCCTGCAACATGTTCAACCTGCGCTTTGAGCCACGTGTTTCAGCCTCACAATTTCACATTGTGTCGCATTGTTTTTGCCGTTTAGCATACGAACTGTTTGTTCTCGAGGCCTGTATTCAAAGGCTTTGTCGATTCTAACGGTTGCATCCCTTCCTCTTTCTTCTTCACGTTTCACACCTCTCTGCAGAGTTTATCCCGAGTTAGGCTCGTCCGTCTGTTTACTGGGCTTTACCCTCAGAAGGGTTTGTGATCACATGATCAAAGGCAGACGCACAGCTTTTCATTAGCACTCAGTGAGGCCTTTAGCCTTTTAGCATCTGCAGAATAATAAAAAGCTACATTTGTCACATCCATATCTGCAGCTTTTGTTCACTTGCAACAATAACTACAACTAGGAGGCCATTAAAAGTAAAACTATTACCTTTTTCTAACCCCACTTGTTCCACCTGCAGCTTGTTAAAACTGTCTTTAGCTGTATTAGCTTTAGCGTAGCTGTCTTCGACTGTTGGAAACAGTCATGTATCTGCCACCTGTTGCACTCTGTGCTGTTAGACTGTTCAGTCCTGTGCTGGAAGTGTGTGTTCTGCATCTAGAACTAGAACAACTTCCTCCTCGGTGGTGAAACCCGTCCATTCCTTATGCTGTGTTTCTGATCAGACGGCGTTGAGACAATAAACTTTAAGCTAAAAGGCTTTTCTAACGTGTGCGGTGTGGTGTGTAGACAGAGCGACCTCTCCTCGCCTCTGCACCGTTTTCCTGTGGGCGGAGGAGAGAGAGAGAGAGGCGTCCTCTCGCTCCACCATCTTGTCTCACTCTGCAGACAGACACTGATTTGACAGCCCCGACACTCCTCTCTTTATTTGTCCACTCCGGGTGATAACTTCTGGATATTCACTTATTTCCCACGCACACCAGCCAGCTTCCTCTTTCTCAGAACGTGCGGCGTCCATATAAATACCTCCTCGGGTTCGGACTTTTTTTTAAGAACAAACCAGCCCGACCGTCTGGACTGGACTGGGCGTGCAGCTAGCGGTGCGTCTGCGTCTCGACGGGTTTCAGTCTGACTCAGGATAATATTAGTGCTGCCACTTCCTGCTTTATTTTCAATGTTCCATTTCCTTTTGCTTCAATCTGTGGCGAAGAAGAAGAAGAAGAAAAAAAAACCTCACACTGTCTATCGGTCTCACAAACTGTCTCTTTCCTGTCATTGTCCTGACTGGGACCAGGGCAGCAGTGTACACACACACACACACACACACACACATGAGCCACGGTTCGGAGAATAATCAGCTTTCATAAGCAGAGCTCGGGGAGAACAGAAAGAGGAAGTGCATCTCTGTATGGAGGAAGTGAAGAGGTGAAGTCAGGAGGTTGGAGGACCTGAACCAGAGACACAAATCTGAAAGTTTTCTGCCTCCCACGCACGTACAGACAAAAACGGAAAATCCAGGAATCTGCAACGAGTGAACTTCACAGAATCTGGTCGAAAAGCTTTGATTGTGTAATGATTAATAAACACACACACACACACACGCGCGTTACGAGGCAAAAGTCGCTGTCTCGTGGAGGTGACCTTTGCCTAGGGATTCCTCTGACCTTAGATCGGGGCCGCGAGCTGAATGAGAAACCGCCGCTTCCTTCAGAGAGAGTGAATGGCGTTTGAGACACGTACGACCTGAACCGCCGGGCTAAAAATAACCCCGAGGTCTGCGCGAGTCAGAAGGAGACGAGGGTTTCAGGCGCGTCTGAGGGGCAGATGGTTCGAGTCCTCAGTCAGACGCGTCGGCCTCTTAGAACAGAATGAGGAAATGCAGCTGAGTTTCAGCCGGGGGGGTTGATATTTCTATGGGTCATGCTTCACAGGGTTTGAGATCTTTGAGCTTCGAAAGAGGCCGAAAGTGGTAAAACTGGAGCTGCGACGCATTATAACGCGTCGTTGAATCAGATTCAGAAGGCAGCGGTTGACGCCCAGTAATACCAGGTGTCTTTGACTCAGCTCGCTCTTTCTATCGATGATCTCACTGCATCCTCGCGTCACGCCGTCTCTTCTGCTGAAAATGCAGGTTTTGGGAAATGAACCAATGAGCGTAAAGCCACGTAATGATCCGGGTGTGTGTGTATGACCGGTTGACAGATCAGGCTTTTTTAAGTACTCTAAAATAGCATCCGGGGCCTTTCTCGAGAGACAGGTGTTTCATCCAAGGACGGACCGCGTCCACAGGTTCTAGGACCCCTGTCGCAGACACGTTTCGACCACCCGCTGACAGGAAGTTCAGTCCCAGCCGCACGTCGTCTTCCACAGTGACGCAGAGAGTCAGAACAGAACGGTCCGAGACAGACGACGCGCATATGACCAACCCGATATGATAACAATCATAGATCGTGTGTGTGTGTGTGTGTGTATTTGTACGTGACACGACGTGCACAGATGCTGACCTCAAACCTCTAAAAGACAAAGTCGACGCGACCATAGATAGCAGCCTGGGGCTGCATGAACAGCCTGCACCAAAAACAAGCCGCGTTACTTCACATACGTACTGTTCATGACGTCTATGAACAAATGTTGGTTTTTTTGTTTTCTACCGCTTTATTTCTCCAAAACATGAAAACGCCCCGATCTGAGACCGTGAGAGCCGGATGCTTTCATAATGAGGCGACCAACCTTAAACACACACACACACACACGCATATAATAACCCAGGAATGCGTTCAAGGTGATATGAGAACATACACAGACACACAGTCCCACACTGATACACAGAGCTGACAACGGCAAGGCCTCTTTGTAGATTTCTGACACACTCGCCTCTGGCTGAGAGCCACACCCACCCCTCCCCCCACCCCCACCCCCACCCCCTCCCCCCTCCACACACACTCATCTGAGCTGTTCTGCAGATGTGTGTGTGTGTGTGTGTGGAGGGTTACCGCAGATGGGGAGAGAGATGTGAGGGAGGAAGGAGAGGAGAGGAGGTGACAGAAATAACAGAGCAACAGGATCTGAACACGTTTGAGCGGCTGACGCTACATTTGTTTTTAACAGCGTCCTAATCACTGATACTTTAACTGTCACAGGTTTAGAGACAAGCGATTGGTCTATACTAGCAATAAGGACCCGGTTCGAATCCCAGTCGGAACTATGGGGCCTTTCTTTCCTGGGTTTTCTCCCAGGGACAAAACTCTTGCTATAAATACCTATGTAAGACTTCGTAAAGACTTTCCATAAAACACTTTATGCCCTTGTTGCCATTTCAAGCTATGATCAGCAAAACATCTTAACCTACTCCAGAGCGCAGAGCACAACCATACAACAGACCTCAGATCAGCTGGGACGGATGAGAAATTAGACCTCAGTCAAACTATTTAGAAACAGCTTGAAAACTGAAGACTTTTCAATAATTTTTAAGGATCTTAAAGTTCCCTAAATTGCTTCATCAAGTTTTTTCAGGAACGCCTACAACACCATTAAGGTGCAAAGCCTGTAGCTTTAATTTTAGAGAAAGAAAAAAAGAAAAAAAGTCACTAAATAAGTGCTATAACAACAACAAGTACGGTCTGTTCACTTCTGGTAAGTGATGTCATCGAGTCACGTCTCTTGGTAATGGAGTAAACAAACACCTGTGGAGCTTTTTTTTTTTTTTTTTTTTTAGGAGGTGGGTGATTTGTCTTTGATCCAAACAAACGTGTAAAAAAACCAAACACATGTGGTTACGGTTACGGCTCTGCTCTGGTGACGGGACGCGCGGACTTCCTGGAAGTCTCGGCCGGTTGCCACGGCAACGGCCGGCACTCCAGGAAGCGGCCGGGTCGGCTCCGTCTCCCGCCTTTCGGTTTTGTTCGAAACAGACGTGCGAAGGTTTCGGCTCCGGGTTGGGAAGACCCGGTCTGGGAGCGGGAGGCGTGTGGGGAGGCGTGTGGCGTGAAAACGCCGCCGTGTGCCACGTGTGGACGTGTGCGTAGCGCGCGCCTTTTTCCGATGAGTTCACCCAGAGTTTAATGAGAAAGACAGAAGTTTGTCCCCCCCCCCCCTCTCTCTCTCTCCCTCTCTCTATGTCTGTTTTCCTTCCCTTCCCCTGTTCTGTCTGGGGAGGTTGGAGTTAGGAAAGTTACCCGCGAATGTAATCCGATTATTTTTTCTGAGGAGTTTCCAATCGAGCAGCAGGTGGAGGGGGTGGTGAAAACAGGTTTATAGAAGAGGGATAAATAGGGACGAGGAGGATAAAGAGCGAGGGGAACAGTCTGTACCTGTTAGTCGGGCCAAGCAGACAGGCGTATTCATCATGTCAGCATCTTTTTCACCTCCTTTCTCCCGACTCCTTAAAGACTCTTTCTTCTGGCGCTTTCGTCATCCCCAGCTCGGGATAAACACTCACACTGCAAGCATTCTTCGACATGTCAATTAGCCGTATTTTCCTCCTCTGTCCCTCTCCATCCTCCTCTCACGGTATCTCGCCGCCCGCAGTTGAAATGCACAGCGTGTCCGACGCGAACCAGCCGCCATCAGCCGTCACCGCGGCAACGGAACAACAGCATTAATGCAGAGGAGGAAAAGGAAGGAAGACGGGCCAGAAAGAAAGAAACTCTTTGTTTCTATTTTTTCCTCTTTCTTTTTTTTTTCTGAACGGTGTGATTAAGTGGTTGGAAACGGACTGAAACAACAAAAACAGAGTGTGGTGGAGGGAGGGGGGAGGGGGGAGGGAGGAGGGGATGGGGATGGGGGGGGGGGGGGGGGGTAGAGGAGGAGGATGAGGTCAGACTGTTTTACTGTCCCGTTCCCTGCAGAACAGAAAGTCTTTGAACGGCTTAAAAACTGTGTCTAATTGGCTCCTGATGGGATAAACACACTGTGCTGGGAGAGGTGACCACCTCACAGATCCACGACAGGGGAGAGATGCTTCGGGTTTGTTGCGGAGCCACGTTTATTATTAGTTCTATTTACAGACAGCACAGCTGTTTCTGACACATACACATACACACGCACACACCCTGCCACTCTGCACTGGATCCATTCAATTCACATCTGTCCGTGGAAAGTTACAGTTCAAATAATATCATCTTGTGCGGTCGCAGTTGTGTCATTGGAAGCGCACTTGAGGACCATGTGACCTCTTTGTCCATGTTTATGGCGCATTTTTTTGTTCCCGAATGCGGTCTCCAAAAGTCCCACTTCCAAAACAGAAGCGTCAGTGTTTTTCCCAATCAATAGATCCTAAGATTGCAATATTAGTTTCCTGTGCTGAAAATGTAATTTTCCTCTCGGTTTCGCTGGGACTTCAGACAGGAACTCGGGCCAAGCGGGGGAAAGAAAGAAAAAAAAGGCTCGATCCTCAAAGTCACATTGTCTCAGCCTCTCAGTCACTTTGACATTTCACCCAGTCGAGAGTCAATCCGCTTTTCTGGGCCAGTTGAAGTGAAGTGTGTGTGTGTTTGTTCAAGTGGCTGGACCAAACCACACTGTGGATTGGTCCTCCAATTATGGTTTGACCATGCAAACACTCTCTTTCCTGAACACACACACACACACACACACACACACACACACACTCTGAGCCGTTCAGTAGCTGCACTTCCTGGTTGGTTTACTCCCGTGCAACGACCGTCTCGATAATTATCCCAGTCCAGACTGAGGAAATCTGCTCAGTCGCCACAAAGACGTAGAAAATGAAAATAGATTTTCAGATATTTCCCAGGTTGTCGTAGATGATATCAGGCGACCTCAGGGGCGCCGGCTGCTGCTGGTTGTACCAGGAAGCTGAGGGCGGAGCTTTCTGTTTGGTCACTTTGCTGTACACCTCCTTGCCCGTGCCTCCTCCACCTCCTCCACCTCCTCCTCCCCAGATGTTGTTGTTGTTGTTCACATTACTCCCCTGGCCTCCATGTTTCCCGGGAGGCAGGAGCGGCTGCTCCTTCCGGATGTAGTTGGTCCTGGGCGGTTTGGGGGCGGTGGCGGGTTTGGGCCACCTGGGGGCCGGGAGTTGGCGCGCGCCACGTCCTACGCCCTGCGGGGGCGACTGTCTCTGGTGCGTGGGACTGTTGTAGCCCCCGTCCAGTCCCGAGGGGGGCGCCACTGGGATACTGGGCTCCAAACGGGCTTCGTTGTAGATGCTGATGCCGCTGGCGCCGCCCTTGGCGCAGCCCTCCGGCTCGTCGTAGATGTGCTCGGGGGCTTGAGGGGCGGGCGTCGATGACGGGGCGTCCTCCACCGGGGGGCGCCTGTTACTGTTCAGTCCTCTTCCCGCCCCCAAGGTGCCGTTTAGAGCCAGCCCGGCCGCTTTGTGGGACAGCTCCAGGCTGATGCGGTCGTATACGTGGGAGTAGAGGTCCGGCGGCCTCCAGGGGGTGGTGCCCACTTGGTGATACTCGGCTTGGCCGCCGCCGCCACCTCCCGAAACATCATCGCCGGCGTTTCGGAGGCGGGGCGTGGGCACGGGAGGCGTCGAGGCGCCGCTGGTCTGGCTCTGAGCCTTGATGCTGTCCACGGGGTCCGAGTAGAGGCAGTCGGAGGGAGGCGGAGGCAGACGGACCGAGTCTGCCGGCTCGGAGTACAGACCTGCATGTTCATCGGCTGAAGGAAGAGATTTCCCGCCCAACATGGCCGGAGGCTCCGGTAAACACCTCCCTTTGAGTCCTCCTGCTACTCCTTGCCCCCGGCCTCCTAGTCCTCCTCCCACTCCTCCGTCTCCTCCCTCTCTTTTCCCGAGGACGCCGTCCGCGGAGCCCGGTTTGCTCCCGCCGGAGTCTCCGTCCGCCTCCCGGCTGCTGGAGCTGCTGTTGTCGGCGCTCCTGCTGTGCTGCAGCGAGCCGGTGAGGTCCGGCTCCACGTTGATCGGGATGCTGAGGTGACGCTCCTCAGCCAGGACCTTCTGAGACTGGATGGACTGGTCCACCACCGTGAAGATCTCGTTGCCGTGTTTGGTCTCGAAGGTGAAGTTACCAGGGCCCGAGTCGCAGCGCCGGCCGGCCTCAAAGGAAAACATCACCTGAGGAAAGAGAGGACGAAAGGTTTGGACTTAATGAAACATGGGAGAAGTGAGAAGAAGCTCCAACTTATTGTCTGAGCTCCAAAGACTAAAGTGAATGGATCCTAGCTCTCATAGAATCTATGGAGCATTGGTTTTATCAGAAATGGCTGAGATGCTAGTTTACAAACTTTGTTAGAATCCTATTTTTGGTAATGGGAGTATCACAGCCCATTACTGCACCATTGCCCCCACATGCTGTACATGGCAACCACATCTGGGTCATTGACATGAAAGGTTACGTGCCGTTAGGTTCTTGCTAAAGTAATGAAGCATAGCATCAGCCCGTATTATAGTTTCACTTGTGCACAGATCTGGCACAAATTCATCCTATCCTATTAAATACTTTGACTTTTTGGTCAGTTCGAAACAGTTTTTAGAGTTTTGCAACATTTCCCTGAACTAAATGGTAAGTGCAGAGATGCAGCTGTTGTATAGCCTTTGATTGAGCCGGTCAGAGGAGGAATCTGGGTCATTCTAGGTCGCCTGTAACGTGTGAAAACGTAGGTTTGAGCGTGTGTGACTAAATATATATATACAAACACAGACACACAGGCGTTGGAATAAACGCCAGACTGGGACTGAAGTAATGGAAGCGAGTCACAGAGGTCCCTAAACTCTTTTCCAGTCATCACTCAGTTTCTTGGCCCTGGAGGAATACTTTGCTTCCTCTTTCCACTGAATTTTATTCTTTTTTTCAGTGTGTCTTTTTTATTAACTCTGCTCTAAGTCACACTTTTACTCTCATCTCCTTTAGTCCAAAATGCAAACCAGGTCACTTCCTGCATTTATGTCTTTGTCTTATCAGAACTTGATATCAAAAGGTTAGGGTTATCTTTGACACATACATGCGTGTGCACATAACTGATAGAACCTTTAAAGGGCAGAGTCATTTTTAAGCTGCTGCTCTCTATCTCTGAAGCAACAAGGCAACCACAGACTCTAAAACTGCAATACTACAACCACAAAGCTACAGCTAAAAGCGTTTTTGCACTTCCGTTGTCACAGATCGTCTCATCAGTCGTTTTTCACAACTCAGACACGCACCCGGTCCCGGCCGTATCTCCTCAGCAGCTTGTAGGGCCACACCAGCACTTTCCTCTTGCTCTTGGGATCTTTCAGAATCAAGGCGTCCTTCTCCGCCTTCAGCAAGTAGCTTCCAGACAGCCCGCAGCGCTCCGACGCCTCGGTGCGCTGGACGCTCACCCAGAACTCGTTCACTGTGACGAGAAAACATTTGGTCAGGACCAAACTCCCAGATTCTACTCGCAGCGTAGCGTTTGAGGGCTGGACTCACCCTCATCTCTGGAGTAGTAGATGAGGTTCTCAGACATCTGCAGGTCCGGCTGCCCTCCGTTAGAGTCCAGAGCGGTGCTGTTGCTGCTGCCGCTTCCTCCCTGAGGACACGGAGACGCTGACAGTCACGCTGGGAAGCCTTACGTCATCCTCTAACACATATCGGGGTGGAAAAGCGCTCGGTGTTCTGGGGTCGTGGGACTCTGCGACCTCGGCTGGTGGCTAGTTACGGGGGTTTTGCTTGAAAGTGTGGACGGATGAAAGCAACGGTGAGGAAATGGGAGATTTTCAGTGAAAACTGCTGGCCAAGAGCGAGAGAGAAGGATGCGGATGAAGTCTTCCTCCAGGAAACTCCCTCTGACTTCCTTTTTGCAAATGTGTTTCTGAGTGTGTTTATATGTGTGTGTGTGTGTGTGTGGCAGCTGAGCCATGTATGGACACTCAGGCAGCGTGTGGGAATTTTTGGGAAAACTCCAGACTATTTTAGGATAACGTCAACCTCTACTTGTCCCATATCCTGGAGGTTATGACGGCAGCCAAGACATTGAAAGATCGTCAGATAAAGAGGCTTCCAAATGATAAATATGTGTAAAAGAATAAGAAAAGCAGAAATACCTGAAAGGCGATGTCGCACATGATGTCCATCCACTCCTTGGCGGCGTTCTTCTCGGCCGCGAACACGTGGGTTTTGTCGTTGGTCTCCACGCAGAACGCCGCCATGTTGTCTTTGGGACAGCTCTCCGTCAGCGCCGGCAGGATGGAGATGCACTCGGACAGCCGGATGATCTTCTTGTCCAACTTCCTGGTTTTCTCGTTGGCTCCGCCCCCCACGCCGCCGCCGGCCCCGCCTCCTCCGCCCGAGGGCGAGTCGAAGAACTCAAGGCGGGCGATGCCGTTCTGGCTGGCGGGGTAGAGGACGAACCAGTTCTTCTTCCATTTCTGAGGAGAGAGAGGAGGAGACGTTGAAGAGGACAACATCTAATGGGTATTTGTCCTTGTCTTCTGGCACTAATATAAAAGCTATGGACAATAGATTTTATCAGAATCACAGCAAAGATAGGCAAAGATCTAGGTTTCATGCAGGTTAGGCTACATCTTGGTCATTCTAGGTCTACATCATTGTAGGTCTCGTCTTAGGTCTTAGGTATCTAGGTCTAGATCATCTGTCTAGGTAAGCCTAGGTTGGGATTATCTTAGGTCTTACTTATCTAGGTCTAGGACATTTTAGCACTTCATCATCCTAGGGCTGCATCATTTTGGTCACTCTAGGTCTAAGTCACCTAGATTATGTCAAGTGTCATGTCAAGTCTAGGTCATCTGAGGTTTAAGTTCTTGGTCATTCCAGAGCTACCTCATCTAGGTCTAGGTCATTCTAGTCATTTTATCACTTGGTTCTTCTAGAGCTACCTCATCTAGGTCTAGGTCATTCTAGTCATTTTATCACTTGGTTCTTCTAGTACTACCTCATCTAGGTCGCTACATCTGGGTCATTCAGGTCTAGGTCATTCTAGGTTATTCAGAAAAGCCAAAGTAAATGTGTTTTTTCGTTCCTTTAAAGCCGTACTTTTTTTATTAACAGAGACATTTTAGTGTCTTCCAGCAAATTCTTTTGGTTCGGGGACCTGCAACTTTAATGTCTTACTTCCTTCTCAACACACTGAGCTCGAGTGTTTTCCACTGTGCAGCTGGTGAACGTAGCGGAGCAATTGGCAGCTAATCTAATGTTTCCTCTTTCAGTTTCTTTTGGACTTTTTTTGATGTATCCCTTACTCTCATTTCTTTTACGACAAGAGGCACGCACACATGTTTTTCCCCCAAATTAGCAAACTGCGCCTCATCCAAGACATCTATTTCTGAATTAAAACTGAGAACAGTGAAGTAAAATGTTGAGATATGATTAGAATGGACCAAACGGGGGTTGGAGAGCTTCTTCCTTTTTTTGTTTTTTTTTGCAGTGCACATCTGTCCCAGCCACATCTGCCTGGGGACGGAACAACAACGGGTTTGTGGTTTGCACAAACAGAAGAATGAAGGCGCAAAAACGCCAAAAGTTTGCCACAAATAATCAAAAACTGACGAAAAGGCAAAATGAAGCGGAGCAGTCAGTCAAGATGATACTTCTAGGCACTTCTCTTCCTTCTACTCGACCCAGTGAGGTTTTAACGTAGGAGGCTGTGGTGATAACTGAGGCAGTTTGACTCATCTGAACATTGTTTCCTCTACCATTCACCATTACCAACAGATCACACCTCCAACTGCTGCTTTCAAAAGACAAGTAAGAGTGACAGAGTGACAAGGACATGATGTACGCTCTAAAACAAATAGATCTAAGATCTCAGGAAATCATCTCTGGTGTCCTAACGATTACGTCCGATTTCGCCAAACCAAGACTTTAAAGACTTTAAATACATCTTTAAGATGTTAGATCATCTCGTCAGGATGTCCAACGCTTTCCTGTGCATGTTTCGGTGCTGGTGAGTCACTGACCAGTAACCACCAGTGTTTAGAGACCTGCATAAGATCAGAACATGAGCTCACAGACACATAGATAACTAAACCAACCACAACACTGACACACCAACTAATACATTACAATAACGTGATGTGAGACTCTCTGAACAGTTGTATATGACATTATTCAATAATAACTGTTATTTTGTTTTTTACACAACTATCTTATGTAAAAACAAGAAGCATTTTGAGTATCTGAGATATATATATATATCATAATAATAACAATAATGATATCCATATATTTTAATTTATATATCAACAACAACAACAACAACAATAATAATAATAATAATAATAATAATAATAATAATAATAATTATTATTATTATTATTATTATTATTATTATTATTGTTATTATTATTATCATTATTATTATTATCATTATTATTATTATTATTATTATTATTATTATTATTATTATTATTATTATTATTATATTGTGATATATTATTGTGAAAAAAAATTATTATATGAAAAAAATCCCCTGATTTTAGGACCTTAGGGGCACCGTACTATGTCCATAAATGTTATTTGAATCAATTATGTTTGATTACTTTAAATACTACATTTTACATATTTTAAATATTAATTTTTAATATCGTCCTAAAACAGTATGTATTAACAGTATTTGTTTTTATCTCAAAAACATAACTTTAGACATAGAGGAACAACACCTGCAGCAGATGTCACTTTTCCTCCCCTGCCATAAACTTTCCAAACTTAAAGACCACACAGTTTTATTTTCGTTTCATTTCACAGTACGGGATTAAAAAGCAAAACCTGCTCTACTTTTGGTGGCAGGTGCATCATCGTCCTTCCCGTCCTCTTCCTAGAGGAAACGGCAGCTAACAATGATCTCTTCCTCCACCCGGACTGACGGGGACACGAGCAAAAGGGCAGCGCACACGAAACCCGACAGACTCACAGCAGGGTGCGTCTCCAGATGTTCGCCGCTAACAATGGCAGCTGTGACGCATCGTAGGAGCTGCAGAGACCAACATATGGGGCTCTGGTCACACTGCGTGAGAAAGCAAGAATCGTCCCCTGTTTGGGAAATCCCTGTCAACTCTGTTCCCCTCTGGACATAAGTCCTCTCGATATTGTGCTGTTGTCAGTGTGTGTGTGTGTGTGTGTGTGTGTGTGTGCAGTGTGTCAGCAGGGCAGGGGCTGCCTGACAAGTCTCAGAGCCGAGCTTGTGACAGGAAGGTCAGCCACATGAAAATCCCTCGACAGGCAGGGAAAGTCCAGCTCAGTTGCAGGTCCTCAAATGCTCTCAAAACCATGAGAAAAAAAACCCACATAAATCTGAATTATCTGAAACCTGCAGCTCCTGCCTTTACTGTAACTGTGTGTGACCTATGAGGCCGATGACGGATGTTAATAACTGAGCCAGTAACAACATTACGTAACATAACAGTTCTATAGAAATGAAAATAAATACCAAATACATGTCTGGAAGTTACCACCAGTGTTGAGAGGGTTAAGTACTAAAGAGTAAACATAAGTAACACATTCTAAGTACTTTTAGATAGATAGAAAGACAGACATACAAACAGGTTGCTACAGTGGCTAGATAGCTAGCTTGCTACATAGGTGGATTGCTAGCTAGCTAGCTACATATTAAGTAACTAGATGGATCCATCTATCTAAATACGTACCTACCTAGCTCTGTAGACAGCTAACTACCAACCCATCTGCATAGCTAGCTAGCTAGACAGATAGATAGATAAATAGATAGATAGATAGATAGATAGATAGGTAGATAGATAGACAGACAGACAGACAGACAGACAGACAGACAGACAGACAGACAGACAGACAGACAGACAGACAGACAGACAGATAGATAGATAGATAGATAAAACAAGGGTTTCTCGAGAGTTCAAACACATGAAGTAGAGTAAATCCCAGTAAAGTGACTTAATCAACTGTATTCTAATCACCATCTGTTTAAATTTTAACTTTATTTGCGCTTATTTTGTTTTCTAAATATGTAATGCTGTTACATTACTTAACTGAGGAGATGCAGCTGTGTGCATATTGTGCCTTTTTCCACAGTCAGCATTTTGACTTTGTCTCATGTGTTTCTATTTCACTGTGTTTGTGTGATCTTAGAAGTGGACCATCCCCGTCTAGAAGCACAAAAGCTGAGTCGGAGTCCATACTAAGACGTACTACGCTCGCGTTTCAGAGCCTCGGCCGTGAACGGAGGGAGGGCGAGAGAGGACGCGAGTCGCTCCGAATGCGTAATTACGGCATTTGCATGACGGGCTGACGATGCAACGGTCGCCACGGTTACGCGCCTGGCTGTGGTTTCCACGCCGTACGTCCCTGCACAGGCAGCTGCAACAACGCCGACACCTAGAGAGGCTCATTATTCCAAACACCACATGAACACAGATGCAGGTGACTTCGCTTCTAATCCACACACATGCATTGCACTTCAACCCATTAGACTCAACTGCCAGAAAGGACAGGAAGTGTGTGGGATTGTTATTACCCAGGATTCTCTTTGCTTCCTTCTTCTGCATCCAGGTGTGTCTCAGTGTGTATATATATATATATGTGTGTGTGTGTGTGTGTTTGTTTTTCATCCCCCGGGTGCCCTCTGGAACATCTGGTGCTGTGCACAAGTGCTGCACACGCACACACAAACACACACACACACACGCTCGAAGACAGACAGACACACACACTCCAAATGTTCAGTCTACACAAACGTGCAACTGTGCAGGGTGTGAAACATTAACCCCAAGTAACAATGTGAGCCTGTAACTGTGTGTGTGTGTGTGTGTGTGTGTGTGTGTGGGTCAGACCAGGTGCTCCATATAAGGCAACAGATCGTTATCAGCTGCTAATACACAGAGTGGAAATTATGCAAAACGGCTCATGACAGACCAGAGGCAGAGAGACTTCCTCAGTCCTGTTTGACAGGGCTGAGCCAGCGAGAATGCAAGAGTGTGTGTGTGTGTGTGTGTGTGTGTGTGTGTGTGTGTGTGTGTGTGTGTGTCAGCAGTCATGTTGGCTCATATTTTGCTGTTGCTTTTTCCCCATTTCTGTGTTTTTGCCTTTTCTTTTTCGTTTTTTTTTTAGTTCTTCTTTACAGTAAATCGAGTTCTCCTTCCTCCTTTGGATGCAGTTTTTTGGTTTTGCACAGATCCCAAACCGAGGGCTGTTCTTTTCTTTTTGTCTTTTTTTCTTTTTACTTTTGCAAGTCACAAAACCGTCTGTCGTCCATTCGTTTGGACATTAACATCACGGTTTTTGTTTCTCACACTTATTTTGAGATAGCGATCCAGACCGCCGCATCCTGTGTTTCAAGCAAACCAACCAACGTGCTCCCACTGGCCACACGAAAACCTCAGTGACCCAAACAGGAGGCGAGAGAGTGTGTGTGTGTGTGTGAGAGTGTGTGTGTGTGTGTGTGTGTGGTTACTGTATCTGTGTTTCATGTATGTGCGGCAGTACGTACCGGAGAGTCTGTTCATGTGTGTGAAAATGAAGGAAAGCTGTGTCTTGAAGAGAGGAAGAGTGAGAGGATGTGTGTGTGTGTGTGTGTGTGTGTGTGTGTGTGTGCGTGGGCGGGTGTGTGAAGTGTCAGACCACTGGCTTGACCACAGCTCTGCAGTCAGAACCTCAGTCCTCGGCTGCACACGTAGAGTCAAACTTTAGACAGAAACAGAACCGAACAGAGAAGAAGCTGCAGAGAAGAAGCGGGCGGGCGCGCCTGAGCTTTTATCTTAAAGTTTTACACGGATTTGAATGACGGCCAGTGCCAGATCTGTCCGGGGACAAGCGGCCGTTTGTGGGGCAGATAAACACATCGGGCAGATAATGGAGCCCGAAAAAAGTGGGTCAGAGACACAAGAGGCGGCTTGATTGGGGCTGCATTCATCTGCTGCTTAACCATGCTGGTTCGATGCACTAATTATCTCCCTCCCACTCTAAAGGACACGTAGCACGGTTGGACCTAACTTCTCAACATCGTCCCGAACTGAAGTTGTAGAACCTGAAGAAGTGAAGCTTCTAGAGCGCGACTCGTGTGTTTGAGGAATCAGAAATCGGGGGCGAAACCCGGTGACATTTCACCAGGAACGTCACCAAAACCGCACCAGCTCACGGTCGCCTTCATTCACTTTGCGAGCGTGGACGTAGACGGGTCATTATTTTAGAGGTGGTGGGGCGGTGCAGGCCGTGCCACCACATCAGGTCTCTGTTGGCATTCGGCCTATTTTTAGTTTCCATTCCAATACCTAAAATACACGTGTGAAAGAGGAAGCGGGTGATGTTTTTAGATCAGCCGCCATTATTCAACAAATCCGACATTAGAGTGTTTCCATTCTAAATCCCCCTTTAAACCAATCAATAAAAACACAGAAAATCCCCAAATATCCAGGTCTGACATGTAAAACTCGAGCCTGTGAGACACAGTGACCTCACAAACTGAGGAAGTGTCGAGCTGCGTGACGTAAAAGATTCTGCCCAACACAACAAACTACGTCTCGCCACTTCTGTAGAGATTGCGCCATCTCCCGCCATTTCTGAATCACCTCCGATGGTGTCGTGACTAATTTCCACACAGATCTGCATGTGGTTTTTTCCAACACGTTTTTTGTTTACTTCAGTGAACAACATTGAGAAAAGTCGACGTCCGGGGGTTCGATAAGAAAAAGCTCGGTGATGACAATAGAGCGTGTAAACGTTCTGGGCAGGAGCCGGAGGTGGGAGGCCGCCCCTGTCCTGAGATCAGACAGATTGGTTTGTTGGGATATAAAATGGCACATTTATCCGTTCATCACACGACAGGCGCACAATGGGCCCGATTGTCCGGGCGGTCCACTGACCCACTGTACTGTAAACAGGCTGCTCTGCTAACCACAGCTCCAGGTCTGCCTGAACAGACCTCCTCTTCTTCTGTCTAATCAGAGGAAGACGAGTTAGCGGGAAGGAAAGTGACACGCTAAAGTGACGCAAAATGGCCAAAAGTGTCAAACATTTAGAGGAGAAAAAAAAACATTTCAACCCTGGGTTTTTATTAAATATCAACATCGTCAACCTGACTTGAGTATATTTCAGATATTGAAACAAAAGTTTAAAAAAAGCCGAATTGTATGTTTCTGCATGATGCTCATTAACATATCAGGTTGGATGTCACGATAAGATACGATGCAATATGAGAAGATACGATATGATCCAATACGATACAATACTATAGATGACATAATAGGATACAATACGATACAATGTGATACTGTACAATACGATATATGATAAGATACAATATTGATACAATACAATGTGCCACATAATAGGATACAATAGGATATATAAGAGGCAAGGCGATACACTATGATCTATGATAGGATACGATCTGATACTGTACACTACCATAACATACTGTACCATACAATATGATACAATATGATACAATACGATATGGTTTGATATGATACAAGATACGATACAGTACGATACAAACTGAACTGAACCGGTTAAGACACAAACTGACACCATGCAAACTGATGCCATACGATACGTCTCTATTAGTCCCACATTTGGGAAATTTCCTGAAGTACAGTCTTCGTAGCTGTATCACTCCTGTCTTTGCTGGGTAATCAGCTTGAAGTCTCGTTAAGTCACATGATCATTCGAGTGAGTGGCAACCAGTCGTAGTAAAGTCAACGTACGGTTTTCAGATAATCATCAAAGAGAGACGAGATCTGTGCAGCAACAGACCGTAGCATTCCTATACCTATAAATAGCATCGTGGAAGGCTCGTAAAACAGCATCCGAGGCATTTCTGACGAAACCAGCCTTTCATAGCTTCTACGTTAACACACACAAATATGTCACCTAACCATCCCCTTCTAACTACTCACCACTTACACACACACACACACAGTCACACCCCTATTCATACAAACACACAGCAATTACACCATTTCCTCCGACGTGCTCTCCCTCCTTTAAATAAGCTCGTGTCAGACAAATATTTAAGCGTGTGAGGCGCTACCTGCGAAACACAACCCGCAACAATCCCATGAAACCATTAGCGCGGACATCATTTCCACCCATGAATCACTGTCACATAAAAAGATCTCGCCTCGGGGCGTGTAATATTACACTCCTTCACCCGGGCGCACCCTTTCTTCTAGGAGTATGTGTGGATGTGTGTGTGTGTGTTTGCAGACTCGTCACGCCTCTACAGCCTCTGCTGCCAACACCGTTCTAGGCCCCGGGGCGTCAGGAACCTGCACGTCTTTGTTTGTTTGTGTAAACGTGACAGTTTCCGTCTCGACGTCCGAGTTTCTCCCGAGCCGCAGGATGAAGCGACAGCGCAGCAGTGAGAGTTCGTACTTTCATTCTCTTTGTTTCGACCTCCACTGGGCGCAGACAGGTCTCGACAGAGCTGCGGAGCCGTTTCGTCCATTGTTTGGATGTGGCCGAGGCGTGTGCCCTGCTCTGGATGCTGTGAATAGAGTCGAACCTCGGAGGGATGAGGGAGCTCGTACTGTTTTTTTTCTCTCAACAAGTTTTGGGGACAATGTTGAAAGTGTTGCTTTTTCAAGTCCGGAGAAACGTGCAAATAGGTGAAGAATCAAGTAATGAGCGCTTATAACTGCGAGGGCTGCGACTAATCAGTCCCAGAAAAACCTGGACCACCTCGGACCAGTTTTTCCAGCCGTGGAAAATGAGGAGAAAACAAAGTGAAATGGTCCTGGAAAGACTTGAGCCGTCCTGGAAAACGATGCCTGGTCTCTACCCTGCAGACGGTTCAGAAGTTGGGGCACAAAAAGTCTCCAAATTAGTCATAATTTCCGATGTGAGAGATTATTTCACAGATTAGCGCTTTTATTTCACTTGACTTTATCCCCCACCCACGTCGAGGACTCTGATTTAAAAGATGTCTGTGGATATAGTTTATAAATCACCTCATCTCTGCTTAGAAACTCCAACAAATCCACTGAGAGAAGGTGGATGGAGGCAGAGAGAGGAGACGACCCTGCTCCAGTTTTTCCAGGACACTTGACTGTTTTTTTTTTTCCCTCTCATTTTCCATGACTGCCAAATTGCTGGTTCATTTTCCAGGTTTTCCAGGGACACGTGGGAACCCTGTGAGCGGGAGGGGGTGGGGAGGGGGAGGGGAGGGGGGGGGTGCAGGCCCAGGCATGCACACGCTTTATTCCCACTGATTCCCATTCATTTTCACATCATCAACAACAACAACAACACGAAGCCTCCTCCAGGACGTTTCAGCCCGTATGCCTTCACACCTCGTGCACCGCGGGCACGTGAGAAAACATGCAAACGAGGCGGGAATAAAAGTTTCTGATTTCAGAAACGAGAGAAGGAGAGAAAGTGGATGAAGTCAGAGAACGAGTGGAAGCCGCTGCCGCTTCACACGCTGCACAACAACCGTCAGAAACAGAAACCCGGGCCGAAAGTGAGCGGCTGTCGCACTCTCGAGTCACATTTTCCAACCGTACACGTGGGAGTGAGCTCGTGCAAATGTGTGTGTGTGTGTGTGTGTGTGTGTGTGTGTGTGTCCACTGACAGCTCTGCTGATTGCATAATTCACCTGACAAACCTCAGGCCGGGCTTCGCTTCCTCTGCCGTTCCCCTCTCGGCCCCAGAGAGCGTGTTTCTGTTTTTTTCGTCAGATTTCGTTTGTTCGGTCCTAACAAGAGGCATTCAAAGCGTGTGTGAATGTCTATTGTGGAGCGGCGAGGAAGGGCAGGAAGCCGGGCTCTGAATGATTTTTTTTTTTTTGGTGTTGTTGTTGATGCATGTCATATGACCAGAGAGACAGACTGAGGAGAGAGAGACAGAGAGAGAGAGAGAGAGAGAGAGAGACAAAGACTCTCTTTACAAGTCTGAAGGAGCGAGAGGAGTTTCTTATCTGGGCAGAGAGCGAAGGCGAGGTTGCACGGAGGCCACGGCCTCAAACAAGACGCGCACACACACACACACACACACACACACACACACGCACACACACACTCAGAGGTGTTGTGACAGGGCCCTGTCCAGCTGCAGGGCTAAAAGAAGCAGATGCAAATGCGTCCCAAGGTGTCACAAAGACGAGGTTTGCATTTGACCCGCCACGAAACACACGCGCTGACTAGTTTGCATAGTTTTTTTAGGCGTCTTTAATCTAAATTATCGCCGTGTTTGTTTAACCTCGCTTCATTCTGCATCAAATGTCAGGAATGTGCACAAAATATACACAGATACCGCCCGTTATAGGCGTATTAATAGAACATATTTGTCGTTTAAATGACCATTTTCAGCTTATTTATGGGACAAACTTAACTTGAATATACACAGTGTATATACGTGGTCTATCTGAATGAATCTGAGCGGACACTTTGCATAGTTTCGTGTGCATACTTGTCGTTTTAATGTTAAATCGAGCACGGTAAAGAGCGCAGATATGCACCAGAGCTATTTTAATGACAAATTTGACCGCAAACGTAAATACAGATTGGCACTGTGTATGTTTTGCATAGATATAATTGTTAAATTACATGAGGTAAGAGGCATAAATGTGCACACGACAACAATTTAAAAGTCAAATATAGCGTCTAATATTGCTGGACACTGTTAAGTTTTAGCATTAAAATCATTGTTGTGTGCTTATTTATGCACTAAAACTCAACAATTTGAGGAAAATATGCACACTGTCCATCTGTACGTTTGTTTGCATCCACTTGGATTGTTTGTCCTGTGTTTGTAAACGCAGGTAAACAGGCGTTTGAGTCTCGTATTAGCCGTTCATAGTGGGGAAGCAGAAACGTGTCCAGTTGTGATTAAAGCGGATCACATATTCAGATTTCGTTGCACAACAAGAAGAGAGAAGTCGCCCTCTGTGACGACACTCTGTCCACCGGGTTCCTCTGTTTTTTTGTGTCAAACCAGTGTTTCCACACTGCAGCTGGGTTGCACCCTCTCACAAACCCTAGCACACACGCACACACACACACACACGCACACACACACATATATACACACACACATACATATACACGTACACAGATATGCACGACAGGTTCACTCCAAACCACCACATCAAAACAAGGCCAGAAAAACTTAAACGACTTCCTCTTGTCTGAGTGTGTGTGTGTGTGTGTGTGTGTGTGTGTGTGTGTGTGTGTGTGTGTGTGTGTGTGTGTGTGTGTGTGTGTGTGTGTGTGTGTGTGCCGTTAGGTCTCTGTGCCGTGGGTCTGTCTTTGAAGACACCGGGCACAATGACAGCTCTGTAATTACAACAACATGTGCTCCGTTTATTTGTCTTCTTGGCTTTGACAATAAAACAAAAAGGTCTGGTTAACAACTGGAAATAGCACAAAGTTAACGTCACTTCTTGTGTGTGTGTGTGTGTGTGTGTGTGTGTGTGTGTGTGTGTGTGTGTGTGTGTGTGTGTGGATGAAAAACAACGTCTCACAGCTTCCAGATGAGACACCTTGTATTAAACAAGGCTCTCCGTTTTACATTTCAGAGCTTTTAAGTCTCCAGAGACCAAGCTGGAAACTTCCAGGGGTCAAAGGGCCCCAAAGTTTTGGAACGACCTTCCTGTAGAAATAAGGTCAGTGTCATCTTTAACGTCCCGCTCTTGAAACACACGCTCATCTTGATTCTCTGCTTGTCTATCTCGACATGCTCTCTAATCCGCTTAATTCTTATTATTTAAGTTGCCGTAAAATCACTTTGGGGCCCTGTTTTGCAAGCTGCCACATAAATAAAGTTTATATCCATCATAAAACATAAAACAGTCCTTGAAACCTCAGGGATGTGACCTTTAGAGTTTTCTGTCACCACTGAGATAATTACATTAAGGTCAGTTAAAAGTGAAAGGGATCGATAAAGTTTCCATCTCCCTAAAGCAGTTTTAAAAGCTTCATTTTTTGGAAGTATTACTAGATTAATTCACTGTGTAGCATCCTCATATGAGTTACATTCAGTACTTTTCATTGTCTCACATCTGTCACCAGTCATGCTGGTGCGAGGTAACAGTTTGTCCAGTTGAACTCACCTTTCCAAACTTCTGGTGCTGCACATACAGTTGTCCCTCCTTGATGTGGGTGTCCATGCCCACCCTTCCTCTCCAAGCTCAGCTCTGAAACTTGACGCAGGAATAATCACTCTTTTTCTCTTTTTTTGGTTATTTGTCTCTTATCCTCATGCAACAACTTCCCCCTTTGCTCTCTGTCTGTTTCTCTTTCTCTCTATCTATCTCTCTCTTCCTGGTCCTCCAGCGGCCCCCAACCCCCTAAGAGGAAGCCTTTCTGGCCGAGCTGCAGGTCGAGGTGTCCGGCGTGGACACCGAGGAGCAGCCGCTGGGTGGTCCGGAGACTCCGCAGGAAAAGTCCGGGAGTTGTTGTGCGAGGGTCGCCTGTCTGTCGCCCTCTGTCTCACTTCTTCTCCTGCTGCAGGGCTGGACCGCTGTCAAGGCACGCTGAAGAGTGCTTCCGGTCGGAGCCTTCACAATAAAAGCACCAACGCTCGCAGGAACTTTAGAGGAGAGGAAGAGAGTAAATTCAGCTGTTTCTCAATGTACGTACTTCTCTGTACTTGTGCAGAGAATACCCCAGTACCATGGTGGAAATCATATTATTGGCAGATGAGAGGTGCCCTATCTAGTTTTTCATAACACATCCTTGACTTTGGGGGGATATATGTCCCAGAATGCATTTTGCAGTAGTAGTGGCAGAAGAAAGGACACACAGTTGTAAGTTACAAGTTTAAGAAGTTTAGAAATCTTTTTGTTTTATGGTCACAATATAAACTCAGACATAGCACTTTGACGTAAAGTGTTTTGTCCTGCTCTGTTGTTTGATGCTAGGATCAGAGTACAAAACATTTAGGCAGATTTTGTTATTCTCCACAAATTTCTCTTATGTCAGGGCCGATTCCAAATGTCAGGAATGCTGAATTGACCAATACAACGATTTCCATTTTCGGTCCTGATCAATCACTGAACCAGATTCTCTTCTTTCTTGTGTGTATTTTTCTTCTTGGTTTGCGCTTCTTTTGGTTGGTTGAGGATATAACCAACAATTACCAATAAGTAAACATAAATAAACTTAAATAACCTATTTTTTAAATAAAATTTTTGTAGCGCTGCTTAACTGCTTTTACTTTGAAATCTAAATGGTTTAAATCCGGTTTGTGGCGCGCGGAGCTTGACGCACAGAGGAGGAGTGAGCAGCGCGTGGTGAGCCGCGCTCCTTCCTCCTGCCCCTCCTCCTCCTCCTCCTCCTCTCCTCTCCTCTCTTGTGTAACTTCTCTGTTGACCTCAGCTCTGACACACGCACTTTCTAACGCAGAGAGAAACTTAATGCGCAAAAACAAACTGCACACGAAACAACAGCAACTTGTGTGAGACAGAAAGTGGGCGGGACTAGAAGTCTCACACATTAAATATCAGCGTCTACATAAAGTGAAACCAGGTTTCTGGCGCTCAGAAATCCTTTAGAGGGGACCTAGCACAGCTGAATGAAGTGTTCATAGTTGTAAGCTATAGAACACTTTTAACAAGAAATGCCTCAGATTCTATGTCACACTTTCATACAATCCTGCTTTATTGATAACATGACTTTACATTCTTCCCTCCTTCCTCACCTAGGGCCACTTTACCTCAGAGTACCTTACTGAGCTGCAAATAGCCTCAGACAAGTGCAAATATAAAGTATGTAGGATCTATATGCACTGGTTCAAAAAAGTTCCATGGTATGTGTAAGAAGTAGCAGGAGTTGTGAGTTGAGTCAGTCTATTGGTTGCATCAATGAGTTATGTAACAAATGAATTATACAGTGTTCAACAAGATGTTTTGTTTTTCATTCCTTCTCCCCTTTATCTCTCCTCAAAGTGGACAAAGAACGGTAGTTATCAGTAAGGAGCAAAAAGAAAGGCCGGCCCCAAAATTAATGTGTTGCAGATGCCTCCTGCTGGCTCCTCACAACTCCAGGTTTGTCCCTTGTTTTCAAACTCGATGATAATCCTAACAAATTTCTTATTTTTGTCATCTAAATGTAGAAAATTTCCCGGTGGAGCTTCTCAAAAATAGAACACCCTTATCTGACATACTTGGACCCACATTTTCCTACCCTGAATCACCTCTGAACTGTGGGTTTATCTGTTTTCCTTTAGCGCTGCTGCCACCTGCCGGTCATAACCGGTCGTGACACATTATGGAAATCTCGCGATGTTTTACGCAATTCGCCCGGACCAAAACAAAAAGTGAGACATGGCAGCGGTGTTCGGAGGAGTGGAGGGGTAAGACAGAGCTGAAATGTGCAGAAAAACCTGCAAACTTCTTATTTGTCGAGCTACCAGTTTGACTCAGAGTTTATTTCAGGGTTTTAGTCGCGTTCCCAGTGATTGCAATCCTGATTTCCGTGTAAAATGTTGTGAATTGGGCACATCCTGGTCTCGTGACAGTGTACTGTATGTCTCGTGATTACAAACTTCTCTATAGCTCGTGCAGATTTTGTGTTTGTGTGTTAATGAATGTAAATGTCTAATTTAGAAGGTTTTATCTCATTTGGACCCGAGAGAAGGGCGTTGATCATGCTTTCCATGTTATTTTTCAATCCATAGTTAAAGATGATAAGGACTTAGATATCCTGGTACTGGAATGACCTCGAGAACTAGAATAATAAACTCAACGTAGGATGACCTACACCTGCAGTAGTTTCTGGTTAAGTCTGTGTGCATGGTTCTTCCTCAACATCTGATTCTGGACTGAAGATATCAGGTGCTCCATAGATTTATTAACCACTTAGTTCAGGGAAAAGTTGCTCAGCCCTGTTTGTTTATTAATGTTTGTAGAGTTGTGTGATCCTCCATAGGAGTTTCAGGCAAGGTTGCCAGGAATTAAAGCCTAAAAATGGGATTGTATAATATCATCTGAGCCATTTCTGATCCACAGGGTGTTCCATAGCTTCTATGAAGACACCAGATAGTTGGGAATAAGTGCGTAATTCCTTTTAAAGTGTTGTTTTTCTGCTTCCCAAGCGGAGGGACCCGGTCCAAAGCCATGTTGGTGTCAGGAGATGGACGGATCCTGGCAGTGACGGAGGGCTCCTCCACCAACCACTGGGTCAGCTTCTTTTATGACACTTTATTTTATTTTATTTAATTTTAGTGTTTATATACAGGTAACCCCAACGAGACACATGGTCACACTTACAGGAGAAACCTGTTGCAATCATATAAACAAACAATATAACATTAAAAAATGCAACATGTGCAAACATTTATATACACATATACTTAACAATAAGAAAGTTTGTAAAATAAGTTTATATTCCCCGAGTGGGATCAAGCTGGACAGCTTCAGGGTCGGAGTTGGAGGTTAGAATGAGTTGATTTCTTTGACTGCAAAGAAACTAGAAAAACTGAGGGTTTGGTGTGTGTGTGTGTGTGTGTGTGTGTGTGTGTGTGTGTGTGTGTGTGTGTGTGTGTGTGTGTGTGTAGTTGGTTGGTGTGGACAAATGCCTGGAGGTCATCAATGACATGATCCAGAGAGCGAAGACGGAGGCAGGACTGGAGCCCAACACGCCTCTGGAGTCACTGGTGAGTCGAACTGTCTGTTCGTGGCTCACACACTGGTTCAAAACCCCACAAAAACAACATGAAGTGTGTGTGTGTGTGTGTGTGTGTGTGTGTGTGTGTGTGTGCAGGGCCTGTCTCTGAGCGGGGGCGAGCAGAAGGACGCCATCGATAAACTCATCGCTCAGATGAAGGAACGTTTCCCGTCCCTCAGCCGCCATTACATCATCACCACGGACGCCACCGGCGCCATGGCAACAGCCAGCGACCACGGTAACGGAACATCTCACTGTCATCATTATTATTATTACTATTATTATTAATAATGACATGAATCAGAAAACTTTGCTGTCATTGTCTGAAATTATGTTTGGAACAGTAACAATGTTAAAGAAGAATAATAAACGTCCAAACTCAAAACAGTGACTGTATGTAGTGTACATGTAAAAAAAATATACTTATTTAATATGTAAGTAAATCAGCATCAACACATAAAGTCGTCTTGATTATACATCAACACTTTTTCTCCCTTTGTCCTATGCTGTAAAAATGACTCTTACGGTATTTATCTGTAAAGTTTTATGGACTGATGGGATGCGTCTCTCTACGTCGCCCTCTAGGGGGCGTAGTTCTGATATCTGGGACGGGTTCTAACTGCAAGCTGGTCAACGCTGACGGGTCGGAGGTGGGCTGCGGGGGCTGGGGTCACTTGATGGGCGACGAGGGCTCAGGTACGGGGTGGTGTAGACCACACGGTTCAATCCTGATGGATAACAATATGCAACAAAAGCTGCATAAACCCTCATTTTTCTGTTTTTCTTTTCCCCTCTGATAGCGTTCTGGATCGCTCACCTGGCGGTGAAGATAGTGTTTGATGCCAAAGACAACCTGGCCCCACCTCCTCATGATGTCACACACGTCAGGAAGGCCATGGAGGAATACTTCCAGGTCGGTGAGGAGGATGTGCTCGTCGTGGTTTTGAGGATGAAACGTTTTTGTGGGAGCTTTTCTAGCTGGTTAATTCTCAGAGAAGAAGATAAATACACAGAAACTTCCCAAATCTGCTCCGACTCTTCAAGCTGATCAACAGATCACATGATGGTGGTTTTATTCCACCTCTCTGACACATATTATCCAGATTAAGGTGTTTATAAGGAGTGTTTTTGTTCAGTTTGGGCTTTTAACCGGATTAAAACTGGAAAATCTGGATCCATGTAAACCCACCTTCTCTCACACTTCCCCTCAGGTGTCGGACCTGATGGGAATGCTGCCTCACCTCTACAGGAACTTCCAGAAGTCGTTCTTCGCTGGGTTCTGCAAGAAGGTGGCTGAAGGTAGGCGCTACGTGTTTCAACACATTTGAGAATAAAACGTCTTTAAATGAAGTTAAACGTGTTTGTTGTTGTGCGTGTGAAGGTGCAGAAGCCGGGGACGCTCTCTGCCGCTACGTGTTCGTCCAGGCCGGAAAAATCCTGGCTAAACACGTGGAAGCCGTGTTACCTGCAGCACAGGAGGTGACTGACCTGCAGCCGAGACACGATTAGCAGATGAATCAGTTAGTGACAGGCGAGACAGCCAGTTAGCTTAGCCTAGCTTAGCCTAGCTTAGCCTAGCTTAGCCTAGCTTAGCCAAGCACGTCCACATCCAGCCTTATGTGTTGGAGCCAGGGTCAAAGACTGAGGAAGAAACCGAAAACCAAACTTCTGGCTTGGTCATGTGACTTCATATATTCATGTACCTGAGTCATGAGAACAAAGATGTATCCTCTGTTTCAGCCTCTCCTGAGCGGTGACCAGGGTCTGCCCATCCTGTGTGTGGGTTCAGTGTGGAAGAGCTGGGAGCTCCTGAAACCAGGTCAGTGTGAAAACCATATGAAGGTCCCACTTTGTTTTTTGCACTGAAAATGTTTAATAAAACTTTTTTTTTTCATTTTTATTCTTCAAAAATGTCTTTTTTTCTCTGAAATGTACAACTCAATTCTCATAGATTATCACCTTATTCTTGTAAAATTGACTTTTTTCTCGTGAATTTACAACTTTATTTTCAAAAATTTTTCCAACTTTATTCTCATAAATTTTAAACGTCTTTCCTTGTAAATGTACACTTTTATTGTCGTAAAATTTACGTTTTTTTCTTATAAATTTACAACATTATTCTCATAAAGTGTCACCTTATTCTCATAAAACCGACTTATTTCTCATGAATGTACAACTTTCCTCTCATGTAATTTCCACTTTTTTTCTTGCAAATGTACACTTTCATTATCATAGAATTTCTACCTTTTTCTTCTAAATTTACAACTTTACTCTCATGAAATTTCCACTCACACAACTACAACTCTATTTCGTAACTTTTCTCTCACAATATCACGCCTTTATTTTCCTAACATGATGTGATATGATATAGATATATATCTATATAGATATATATCCATATAGATAAAGCAGCTGCTCGTGTCCCTGTCCTCAGGATTCACTGAGGTCCTGGACCAGCTGGCGTTGCCGGGCGGGAGCCGTTTCCACGGTTACGCCCTGATGACCCTGCAGCGGTCCACGGCCCTGGGCGCCGCCGGCCTCGGGGCCCGGGGGGCGGGCGCCGCCCTGACCATGGACTACAGCGCCAACGCCGCAGTCTTCTACCGCCACGCCCCCAGCAGCAGCCAATGAGGAGCTCCGACCGACGCTCAGCCTGAGGAGTCTGAACCAATCAGAGAAAAGGGAAACACAATGGGATGACGAAACACTTGAACTGATTATGCTATGATAACTTTGACTTTGACCTCCAGAGCACTTTTTTTATACTTATGTTGTTTTGACATTTTGAATAAATCAAAAAAACTTGTTCCAATCATCTCTGACCCTCTTCTTCCATTTAAGATGATTCGCTTCAACAACTCCAAACAAACCAGACTTTTCTCTTCTGTACTTCCCTGATGGTGGAGACAAAGATAAGACAAAGATAAGATGAGAACTTTGGTACTTATCCTGAGCACTAAAGTACGTTGTTTCTAAAAGGAAATTATTCTGTATAACAGCCAAAACAGTCTCACATCACATTCACAATACACAATATGATAAACAATGTACAATCAGAGTCTATTTCAGTGTTATTGTACAGGGTACAACGACCTTACTTTATCCTTACTGTAGACCATAAAAGTCACTAGTCTCATGTATTATTAGTAGTAGTAGCAGGAGTACTGGTAATAATCATAATAGTACAATATTATACAAATAAGTATAATAAGAAATAAATAAGCAGTGTAGAATAAAGTAAGAAAAGAAGAAATAAGTGAATAATAGACAATTATTAACTATAATTAATATTATTAGAAGCAGTAGTAAATAAGTATAATAAGTATTGTAATGTAATTGTAAAGTCGGCAAAATGATAAAATAATGAAAATAAGCTGTAGTAATAATGTTAATGTTCACTGAGCTAATTATGTTAGTAGTAGTAGTAGAACAAGTATTTGTGGTAATAACGATAATTATGATAATTAGACTTGGACTTAATTTATTGATTGATCCCTCGGGGAAACATGCATGTTTAGCATATCCATGAGATCCGTTTATATTCAAATGATCAGACAAATGGATCATTTGTGTATATAAATAATAAACGATCTCTTCACAAGAAGAGGAAAAAAGTTGGCAAAAGTGTAGAAAAAAGTAGAAAATTGGTATAAAATTGCTTTAAGAAGAGGTTAAAGGAGCTAAAACTAGAGAGCTAAAGGAGAGGCCTCCATCCCTGCCAGCACCATAGCAACATGTTTGTGCTTTGCAGATAGATAGAGAGATAGAGATAGAGATACTTTATTTATCCTGGAGGAAATGAAGGTGTCAAAGTAGCATTCATAGTTTCAAGTTCAAGCATTCAAGTTTGAAACATTCTTCCACAGTCACAACAGGTAATGTCCATACTATACCATGTGTACCATGTGTACTATGTGTACTATGTGTACTATGTGTATTATGTGTACCATGTGTACTATGTGTACCATGTGTACCATGTGTACTATGTGTACCGTGTGTACTATGTGTACTATGTGTACTATGTGTACTACGTGTACTATAAACCTCCTATAGTTTGACTGAAAACATTCCGCTAGTTTCCAGCGTCCTCCTGGTTCTGGAGCAGCTGCTCTGCAGCAGCGTGTGCAGCCTGAGGGAGGAGGAGGAGGAGGAGGAGGAGGAGGAGGAGTCCTCAGACCGTTCAGATGATCCCCTCCAGGTACCCGCAGGTAAACGAACCTCCGAGGCGTCTCCAGCTTCCTCTGCGTCCGCTTAACCTTCAGCTCCAGGAAAATGTGTCCCAGGTTGTTATGAATCGGAAGAAAAGTAAACAACAGTGTTGCTAAGGGACACTGGCACAGCCAAAGCTGATCGACTTTTGCTTTTATCTATTTTATTATTTCATATCAAGAAATGAAAAGGAAATGTGAGTGAAGTTTATAACTGTAACCACTGTCTGGAGCAGACAGACTGTACTTGATGCTCTGCATCACTGTTTCTAGTATCATTTTGATTATTTAGTTCATAGAAAGTTTCCTCGTTGTCATCGACTGTAATTATTGTGATTAAAATATTCAAATAGCTTAATATATACTACTATATATACTATACTATACTATACTATACTATATGTACTACTGTAATATTATATGATTACAACTATCTAAAAGTAATTTAAAAACATTTAAAAATGTATTAATTTGATAAAACATCAGCAAAACTGAACTGAATATTTATTATTTTCACACAGAAAAAATGCAGTAAATGTAAATATTTTTTTAATTTTGCATTTTGAATTTTTTCTCCTCCCATACCAATAACTGGTTTGATCATTATCTTATTATTATTATTGTTATTCACACACTCACACACATACACACACACAGTGACATGATGCTCTCCTCTTGTAGAACCTGGGGAGACCCTGGGCCAACTTTCTCACCACTTATGGCCAGGACTACAGACCCTATGAAGAGCGCCACCTGCAGGTCGGTCCAGGGAGGTCCTGGTCTGGAGCTGAGGCGGCGAACACACGTGTCGGACCACCTCAGGTGGGCTCCATCCATTGATTGCTTGATACATGGATAGACTGATCGATTAATAAATGGATGAGCTCATTGTGGTTCCTTGTAGGCTCACTTCCAGATCGGGACTCATAACTGGCCTTTGTCTGTGAGGAAATGCTTCTACCAGACGACCAACAGCACCTACGGTTCAAGCGCCCATTGGACACCTGAACAGGTGGAATGCACACACACACACACACACACACACCATCACCATACTGTACGTAAAAGAGATCTAAGTAACCTGTCTCGGTTCTTTCGTTTTCAGACGTCCCCTCGTCCCATCTTTCCTCCCATCTCCGAGGCGTCCGCATTGAGGATACAGGAAGCCAGAAAGGAGGAGAAACGTCGGCTGCAGTTGGCGTTTGGTGGAGGAGGTGAGGAGCTCAACCAACCTCAAAAGAGAGTTGACGTTAGCGGCCGAGCTGGACCTCAGTTGTCTTCTTTCTTTCCTCCTCCGACAGCGAGTGAGGCAAAGGACGACCCGCGGCCGGCTGAGGTCTCACAGGAAGGTGAGATTCAACTTCTGCCAACTTCTTAAGATCTTATCGAGAATATCATCCTATATGAATACTGCACTCCACTCTAGGTCCGCTCCGAGTTTCTCTGTCATTCACAGTCTAAGCGGCCTGGTGTTCTGTGTTTGGGCTCTTCCAGGCGTGGTTGTGATGCTGTGCCCTGGACACGGAGCCTGCAGCACGGCCTGCTGCCTGGGGTGCGCCTGCAGAGAAGCTGTGCTCCAGTATCTGAAGAGTCCTCCTGGGACCTCGGTCCCAGTTTACACAGTGAAAGGTAGAATGACTCCGGGCAGAGGTTCAAGCATCAAGTCTAGAATGAAAAACTGAGGTTAAGCTGCTTTGTTAAGAGAGGAACTTGAGGTCATGTGATCTTGAAAGGGGCGCCAGGGCCAGGAAACGATCCTGGTGACTTCGTCCGACACGATTGTCACCTGAAGCATCTGAAATAGTGCTCGTCTCACCTCGTTGGTTCCTGTTTCTGGTCAGGTGGTGACGCCATGTTACTGCGCTCTGCAGCTGCACTGAATCACAGCGCCGCCCCTGTGGCCGAACCCGCACGCTGCGCTTGGTGAGACACACGCTTCTCGCAGAGTAGGAGTGATAGTTCTGAAATGTCAAATAAAACCTGTTAACTGACCCAGTAGTTGGGTACCCTTGTCGTATACGATCATATCCAGTCACATTTAAAGAAAAGTCTTTCTATTACACTTTTGTGACATCTGAATAACCAACTTACAACTTTTGTGATATCTACATGTTTTTTCAACATTTCACTAGAATGCCTCTTTCCCTCCCTCCTCTCTCAGCTGGCTGTGTCCGGCCAGGTGTCACCTCTGCGGCTGCTTCAGGGCTCAGAGCGCCCCCTGTGGTGAGATGCTGCCTCTGCAGTCCATGGTGGAGTACGGGAAGCCCGTCGTGACCGAGTGGATGACTGAATACCGGGCCAGCTACATGGCACCGGTGAGGCCAGGGGACAGACGGTCATCCAAGTGTGTTTCATTTTATTCTATCTTTACAAGTCAAATTGATCTCCTTCTCCTCTCCTCCCCAGTGGGTCAGACCCAGGATGTGAGCAAGAGTGACCTCCACCTCCGTCTTCATCACCATGTCCTTTAAAACCTGAATCTGGGCTTTTGACCAAACAACCAGCAGATTAAAAGCAGTGGGACAAGGTTTCTTGTGTCTGATTGTCTGTCGAGATGAGGAAACACACGTTCGAGGTCTCGTCTTCCAGTTGGGAAGGTCCAATGCATCCGAGCCAATTCAGTCTCCAATCACTCGATTGGGATTCAAACCGACATCCTTTGTAAAGAGATGCCCATGTCTACAACGAATCAAATCTGAATTCTGTTATATCTATAAAGTAGAATGTACATTAAATATATGGTGAATATATCTATTGAAAAAAAAGGACTGGACACGGGACGTTTTTGTCTTTAAGATCTTTATTTGTCTTTTTTCATTATTTTTATTTGTATTGAAATTCATACTCTGTCTTCTGGACCTCTCTGTCTGTCTGTCTGTCTTGTCTCTCTCTCTCTTTTTGTAACGGCCTCTGTCGTCTACTTCCTCTAAACGAAACGAAACAAAACAAAACAAAAAAATCACCAAAAATGATTCCAGAATCGATCCACCTGGCGGACATTCCTATCGGCTTCACCGGGGTGATGCTCGACCGCTGTGGTCCGAGCACGTGACAGGAAGTTCCACTTTAACCACGTCTCCGATAACTTTGTTTTTCCTTTTTCTTTAGGGTTGAAAGTGGAAGACGTCGAGCTTGTTCTTGAACCGGTCCGACACTGAAATGGAGTATCTGAGTCTGAGTGTCTATGCAACACTAATACAGTCAAAGTACACAAGACGTTTTTGTTAATACCACAAATGAACAGCCATAGAGAGGACTGATGTTTCAATCACAGGATGTCGTTTCCCTTATGGCAATACTGCCTCTGTATTTCCCCCATAGAAACTGCTTGAAAAGGATCTCACTTTCCTGACACGCATCTTGAACGTATACAACTTTATTTCTTTCCTATACAATTTGACTTGCAACAACAGGGGAGCAAGGCTCCTGAGGAAAGGAGAAAAAAAAGCCACAGATTTATGGTTAAAAAAGGAGAACTTCCCAACCAAACGAAGTCAAACCGACACAAAGAGAAGCAACGAGGCCGTGCGGTCGTATTCAGCCATGTTTCCATTACTGCTTTATTCTGATTGGCCAACCTGTTTGCCTTCCCTCCATCCCTCCGCAAAAAACAAGATTTATGTTTTTTTTTTCTTTCTCTTTTTAACGGACACCACAGGTTACTGTACCCCAGTTAAGAGACACGAAAAAAAAAGCCTCGTCCTCAAAACATGAAAGAAAAAAAAAAAGAAGAGGAGGAGGAGAGGCGATTTTTTTTGAAAACCTGATTTGGATATATGGACACTCGATCTGAACTGCTGGACAAACCAAGTCGAGGCAGCGGCTTCACTCCAGACCGAACGCTAAGCCCCGCCCCCAATCCCAACACACACACACACACACACACACACACACACACACACACACACACACACACACACACACACACACACACACACACACACACACACACACACACACACACACACACACACACACACACACACACACACACACACACACACACACACACACAGGTTACAAATCAGTGTAGGACTGGAAAAAAAAAAGGAAGATGAGACGGAAAAAAACTGAGACAGGAGAGTTTTTTGTTAACTTTTTTTTCGTTTTGGTTTGAAAGGCTTGAAAAAAAAATGGAGCTGTAGACTGAAACCTGAACCTCAACACAAATCAGGGAAGAAGAAAAACGAAAATAAACTCTCATAGCCATGATTACAACGACCGTGTAAAAATGAGCATGATAAAAAGGGAGGAGGACAGCGGAAGAAGAGGAGCTAGCATTCGGTTTGGAGCAGAGCCGCCGCCGCTAACCAGAGACTGAGAACCCGCCCGTTTCCCTCCGAAACGGTTGCCATGGCGACGACTCAGAGCGGCAACAGAGACTCCCGCAACCCCCCACCTCACCGGAAAACAATGATAATCACAATATTAGTCGTTCTCTTTAAACCGCCATGCTAGAATCAATCGGCCGACCCGACATTACTCCAATTTGACAGCAAGCAGGTTTCACAAAATACGTGATTTTATTTTTCCATTAAAACGACGTTTTTTGTTGTTTTTATTTATTTTTATTTTTTAAGTCCCGGCATCACTCCTTTGGTAGCTGCCTCGGGTTCCGAGCGAGGGAGGGGGTCGAGCCGCTCTGCGGCGACGCTCTGGACGTCAGGTCGCGTATGAAATGCAACGATGATGAGCTTGTAGCGCCCTCCTGGTGGGCAGTGCTGGTATTACAACCATGTTTTCCCCCCCTGAAACCCCCTGTTCCCCAATGTCCCTCTGTTTACAAGAAACGAACAGGAAATAAAAAGATTTTTTTTAAAGAAATAAGAAAAGGGAAAAAAAACAAAAGAAATCCCCCCACCCCCCGACTGGGCCTGCCAGCACGCCTCGGACTTCTGGTGTTTAGGCGCCGTGTAAGTGCGAGTGTGTGTGTGTGTGTGTGTGTGAATGCGTGTGTGAGAGTGTGTGCGGTCGTAGCCGCCAGAGTCTCTGACAATATGCGAGGACTGGTGTGTGTGTGTGTGTGTGTGCGTGCACGTGTGTGTGTGTGTGTGTGTGTGTGTTATATGTGCGTGTGGAGGCTCCATGGGGGTGAGGGGGACTCCTAGTATTTCTTCCCCGGGACAAACTCCTTCGCCTCGGGATTCAAGATGCTCTTCCTCTGCAGGAAACAAGCCAAACACACATGCCATTAGTCTGGAGGTTCTTTCCCCTCAGATGGAAGTGGCTTAGTTAGTCCGGGACTCACCGCCACCTCCTCCAGGTTGCTGCTGTGGTGGTCGCTGACCGACAGGCCGTTGAGCTGCTGCTGCAGCTGCCCCACGCCCTGGTTGTTGAGGTCACGCGAAGGGATGAACCAGTCCTGGTCCTCCTCCTCCAGCATCTCCTGGAAGCAACGCTCCAGGAACTCCTGCTCCAGCAGCTCCTCCTCCACCTGGAGGCAGCGACAAGCGGGAATGAGGTTCAGGGTTTGTGCATGTTTTAGTATACAAGTTTACATGACCTCTAAAAACATCAATGAATGGAATATAGCAATAAAACTATGGAGACAAACACAACAAAAATGTAAAAAAAGTACTAATTTTTATGGTTTAATACATAATAAAGATTTGTTTATTTTAGAAAGAGAGAGATGTAAGTTCTGGTCTCCTTGGTCTCCTCTCACCTTGGTAAGTTTTTATTTGAGGTTCCATCTGATAAGCTAGGCTATGCTAAGCTAAGGTACTATGCCCATTTGCTGTGAAAAGAGATGATGCTTTCATCCAAAATTCAGGAACATTTCTGACCTTAACAGTATGTGATCATTTCTAGCTCGTGTAATTATCTTTGGGTAGTTTATTGCGCCCTCTGGTGGACGGACCACGTAGCAGCACCTGGCTGCTGGTTGACCTTTAACACGTCAGTGGGATTTCCCAACAGGGGTCACGTTACTCGACCTTCCGAAATCAGAGCTCAGAGTCCGGAGTGTCATCACGCTGACGTCACTCTGCTGTAAACAGAGAGTGATAACACACACACACACACACACACACCTGTCTGTTGTACTCCTCTTCGTTCTCCATCCACATGTACTCGGCGAACGGGTTGGCATCGTTCCCCTCCCCGGCGTGGCCGTTGGCCACCGGCTCCTTGCCCTCCTTGCCTGGAGCGCCTCCTCCTGGTGTCTTGGCCACTTCTGGACCGCTCATCTCAGCCGGCTCTGCAACACAACGACAACAAGACCCAGTCTCAATAAACAAGGAGAAACACACATAGACCTAGAGGGGTCATACTGGAGAGAACTGAGAAGGAGAACTGAGAACTACACACAGTACAACAACTATAAAGAGATATTCTATTATAGATACTGAGTGATTAAAACTGTTGAAACCTTCATTCAAAGGTAGCAACACCTAAGTGGCAATAAATATGATCAAATTGGAATAAGTTCAAAGTGAAAAATTCAAGAGAAATGTAATGTCAGTAGCGAATATCCTGCTAATATACATCATATATTTATGTGGATTTATGATACATTCTTGTCGTGTTATATCTTTCTGGTGGAACATGTCCTATATTCTGGTTAAGAACAGGAACCTTTTTTGTTTAGATACGGATACAAGAGGTTTTTCAGGAGAGAATTTGTCTCCGAGTCTCATAATTTGCTATGATCTGCATCTGTGTGGAATCTGGGAGCTGTGGGGTGTGGGTGGGGATATTCCAGCCACTCTTCTACTGCACTTTATCATTTTTAACATCTGTGTGGATGCTTCAGTCTCCACATATTGTGTTTTATGTTCATCTCTGAGCTCCTCCCCTCTCGTCCCCGCCTGGAGAGCATCTCCCAAAGGGGCGGGGGTTGGGGGGGGGGGGGGGGGGGGGGGTCGAGACGTCTTCATCGAGCAACAACAACAACAACAGCAGCAGCGGCGGCAGCAGCAGCAGCAGCAGCAGCAGCAGCAGCAGCAGCAGCAGCAGCAGCAGCAGCAGCAGCAGCAGCAGAGACTGAGAGCAGCTGCTGGGGTGAACCCAGATGGGTCTGAGGGTTGAGATAGACGCGCTGACATTTTACAACCACAATCAATACCTGTTCTCAGCCACGCTGCTCTAAAAAGGCCACGGCGTGTTATTATTAACCAGCACACACACACACACACACACACATATATATAGAGGGGGAGAGGGATCCAGACTGGCATCATGGAAACTCAGGCAAACAGTGTTAAATCAGTATCATAAAGAGAGAGACACAGACAGAGAGAGATGGAGACAGACAGGGAGAGAGGGAGAGTGAGAGAGAGACAGAAAGGAAGATGGGGAGAGGCAGGAAGACTCAGAGAAAAACAGAGAGAAAGAAACAGAGAAACGGAGAGTAAGAGCAGGGGGAGCAGGAGAGAGAGACAGACAGGGAGAGGGAGAGAGAGAGACAGGGAGCGGGAGAGAGAGAGAGAGAGACAGACAGGGAGAGGGAGAGATGGGGAGATATAGAGAGACAGGAAGATAGAGAGACAGGCAGAAAGACTCAAAGGGAAACAGACAAAGAGAGAAAACACAGAGAGAGAAACAAAGAGAAAGAGAAACAGAGTGTGAGGGGGGGCAGGATGGAGAGACAGGGAGAGGGATAGAGAGAGAGGAGAGAGAGACAGAGAGAGGGAGGGAGAAACAGGAAGAGACAGAGAGAGAGCGACAGAATGAAGTTTGAGTGTGAAGTTTTAGTTGCGGAGCGTTGAATCCACGGTGGCTGAGAGGGATGAGGAAGAGGAGGGGTGAGGAAGAGGAGGGGTGAGGAAGAGGGAAGGAGGCTGTAATGAAAATAAAGGTAAAGAGTGAGTCATCGTGCAGCGTGTTGCAGTGCAGAGGCTGCAGGTGTTGGTCTCAACCTGCACAGACACATCTGCTGCTGCAGCTGTGAGGTGGGACGCATCAGAACAACAATAAACAAACAAACAAGGAGTGAAGAGTCAGAGAGGGTCCGGTACACACGCTCTGCTCCAACATGCTCATTTCACAGCACAGACGTCATCTTAGAGGCGGATCAGCAGCGTATAGATTTAGTATTCTTTAGTACTCGAGTATGTTGGACTTCACAGCTGAGCTGGAGGCGTTAAAGGGAAACCCAGAGGGACTGAATGCAGTATATATGGTGTTAACATAGAAGCTATGGGATTCATCAGAGATGTTATTTTGCAAGCTCATGCAAAGAGAGGAAACGTTAGAGCCCATGTCTGAACAGATCTGGAGCCCTTTCCTGTCTTCTCTTCATATCTTATTCCCATCTATTTCCTGTTCCATTTCCTATTATTGTTTATTAGTCGTACTTTTCATTCTAGTTTTCCATTTCTACTCATTTACTGAGATGATTGTGTGTGTACTGTTGGGTATTGTGACACAATCATTTCCCTTTAAGTTTATTTCCAGTACTCATCTGGCAACCAAACAGACTTTGTGACTATTTGCTTAACGACAGAGTTTCTCAACCTTTTCTTTAAACTTGGTGCAACTCTACGTTCCTTTTTCTATTATTGTATTAACTCATTTATGTACTTGCTGGATGTATCCTATGTTACTATTAGCTGTGCAATGAAAAATCACTTTCTCTTGGACGGGGTGGGATCGTGCGAGGGTTAGAAAACAGTCGAGGAAAAAAAAAAAAAGATTGAAGATTGTTGTGCTGTCGCCTGTGAAATTGCTTCCAATAGAGAAACTTAATAAAAAGAAAAAACTCATTTTGACTTAATGTGACATCCTGGAATCCAGGAGTGGATTCATTATTCCCGACAAAGCCAAAACAGCTTTTCATCTGGGTTCCCCGTTGAAAACACCAGCAGCATCCTGCAAATACGCTGGAAGCACTGGTGGAAAAACAAAACAGTGACAATTTGTGATGGTGTGCGCCAGAAGTTAGGCAACACACACACACACACACACACCTCCTGCTCTGATGTCAAAGCCCACTCTACTGAGATAATCCTCAGACTGCCGGCCAGCCCCAACACACTTGTCATGACTCAACTGCGGCCTCACAGTCCAGAGTGAGAGTGAGAGAAAAAAAAGAGAGAGAGAGAGGGGGAAAAAAAGGAAAAAGCTGAAACGATGATCTCAATGTTCGAGCCGGGGCCGCAGCCTCGGGGGGTCAGCTGCAAATGTTACATCAACCTCCTCAGTCCGGACTCTGGCATCAGGCGAGCTGTGAGTGACTGGGCCCAGTATGTGCAACTTAGCCAGGCTCTAAGCAGCTAAAAATACATAATAAACTGAACTCACTCATTATTTATACCCAGACACTCGGTACTTCTCTAAATTTTGAGACACTTGACATTTCGAGGAATTTTATTTTGGTTGGAGTGTGTTTAGCTACCGCACACGGACCGACGGTACGGACGCCGTGTCCTTCAGAGCAGTTCAAACAAACAGGATCTAAGTAGGTTAGTAGACTGGGAGGAGGAGGAGGAGCGTCAGCCAAAGTCTCTGTCACAGCCTGTCTGAGCAGGACGATAACACAACCCTGCACAGATTTCTTATTTACAATTAGTCATGGAGCGCGGCTCGACGTTCTTCAGCAGAGTTTACACACTGAGGTTTACTGAAGGCGTCAGAGGAGGAGGACGTCCAGAGCACCAGGGACGGTCTGCAGGAGGAGACCAGAGGTCTGAATAAAGCCCAGAGGACCAGGGACACTCTGTAGGAGGAGACCAGGGGTCTGAATAAAGCCCAGAGGACCAGGGACACTCTGTAGGAGGAGACCAGGGGTCTGAATAAAGCCCAGAGGACCAGGGACGGTCTGTAGGAGGAGACCAGGGGTCTGAGTAAAGCCCAGAGGACCAGGGACACTCTGCAGGAGGAGGCCAGGGGTCTGAGTAAAGCCCAGAGCAACAAGGTGCCGGTCTGACACCTGAGTGAGAGCGTCACAGTGTTCAGGGTCATTTTTGTTGTGATGCGTTCGAGGACGTGGGGAAATAAAGTCAAGTACTGAAGTTTACCACTGTTTCTTGAGTGACTTTGGCTGCTGGACAGATTCATTTCCCTTTAAGGATGAAGAAAATAAAGTACTTTTCTTAGCTTTTTCTTGTATTAAGTCTACGTCATGTCAAATGGACGCGTTTCAGATTCTTGAAGGCATTATTCATGAAGAGTTTCATCGTTTCTCCTTCAGGTTAAACATCTTCAAGAATCTACAACCAGTCCAGTTTTCACCTTGAAGGCTGACAGTCACAGAGATGACACAAAAAGATTATCGTCGAATTGACACCAAATCTACATTTCCAGCATTTTTGCCTCGTAAAAACCTTAATTAGACTATTCTAATTCTTCATCAGAACAGATTAAAAACAGATGAGAATGATCAACAACCATAAAAAACACAAGTCTCATATAGTGAACTAACGTTATTGGTCATTAAGGTCGTCAATTTAACCAATTACATCCATTACCATTGGCTGCAGCTCTAATATATGTTAATATCCAGTGATTACATCATGTGTTGGGTGTTTCAGTGGTTCTTCGTGTGCTCTGGTGACACGTCCTCTCCATCACAGAGGAGCGCTGACTGCAGCGCTGCATTATGAGGAGGCCGAGAGCGAGGCGAGGCGACACGTGTTTCCCTGGCTCTACAGCATGATGGACGCGGGGCCGCCGAGCCCCGTGACGCTACGTTACATACGTGTGAGCGCTCCACACGTCTGCGTTGTGTAACCGTGTGTCGGCCAGCATGTAATATTTATCTAACCGGCCTGACGTCTGAGGGCCGCTGCTCAGGCAGGCGCAGCGTGATATGATCAGATTCAACGGAGAGGGGTGGATAAACAGTGGGATGGTAAGAAATACATACACAAAAGCTACAGATCTGAGCCCAACGACCTTGTGTTGTGATGTGAAAGTGCTCCAGTAGTAGATGCCGTCCACTCGTCCTGACTGATGACTAATCCCAGTGTTTGTTGTGTCTCCAGGCACACATGAAGCCTACTTTTTGGATAAAAGGCGGGAATAATTAATGGACTTTTTGCCGCCAATATTGTGCCTTGTCGCATTATTTTCCAACCCGGCCTTCGTTGTTTACAAAGATCATTTGTCATTTATCGCGTTACATAAACTGCCAAATGCTGGAACACTTTGTTATTACTGCTGCTCATTTATTTATTTAACTGTGGCTGAGATTTATTATCCTTGAACCGCAAGAAGCTGCACTTGACTTTTGTTGTCCAGCAGTGAAATGACACTAAAGGCTTTGGATTTGTTTTGAAAATTGAGGATTAACCCATTATTCTCCACTTCTGTTCAAAAATGTTAAAGGTTTAAAGTGGAAAAACATCACAAATGTGCCAAAACGTGTTATCTAACCACTATTCTCATTACCATTTAAGTACACTGTCAAGTAAAGTCAAACCTCAAGTCTTACAATAGTCTTAGACTGTTTATCTGAAATATTAGAAGACATTTCCTGACACATGAAGGGAGTCTGACAAAGAAACTTTGTCATGATTAGGTTAAAAAAGCGTAAACTTGCTCCTTGATTCTCATATTACGAGGTTCTGCATTGTTTATCAGCACTGAAATGTGGTGACACCTAGTAGAAAAGGTATCTCCCTTTTGTGTCGCTGTGAATTGTATATTTTTGAGAGAAAGAATGACAGACAGGTCAAAAAAATCCAAATAAAAACACGAGCTTTGCCAACAATCTACTCCAGCACATGAACTTAGTGCCACATTAGCTGCTCTTATAATAAGTTAAAACCATAACAGGCTTAGGTTCGAGGCAAATATCACCCATTCATCCTAGTTGAAATCCGATTTGCAAACTAATGAAATAAAGGTCAGAAAAAGCTATTCTTGAAAGGTCGGGATATTAGGAACACAGCGTTACAATATCGGGCAAGTGCGTCCTTTTGTTTGCGAGAGGTGGTAAAAACAATAAAAAACGCAACATAAATCCAGTGTGTTAGGCGAGGAAAACGCAGCTCCGCCGTGTGTGTGTCTCCATTAACACTGTGTACTAATAACTCGGAATAACCCGCTACGTACATAACAGATTATGTAATCCCAGCGTGTGTGGAGCAAGCTGCGGCCTCGTAGTGGTGCTTCACAGCCGAGTTAGGGCTCCTTACACCCGGGCCAGGTGTCCGGGGCCTACCTGAGATGATGGTCCGGAGGAGGTGGAGGAGGAGGGGGTCGATGCTAACAGGCTAGCGGGGCCTAGGGTGAGAGGAACCCCCGCAGCAACAAAAGGAGGAGCGGGCTCTGGCCGCTCGACGGAGGACCCAACGGGGACGTGATCGTTTTTATTATTCGGGTTTTAAAGCTGCGCCGAGGTCAAACCACACACAGTCTGCTACCAGGTTAGCTCCATGCTACAGCAACAGCTAGGGCTACAGCATGGCAGCATCCAGCCAACAAAACAAGGATTACCGCAGCTTAGCACAACAAACGCGACAAACCGCTGCAAAAATACGCGATTTCGAGGGGGTGAGGGCGTAAAGGTGAGGGCTGGGTTACCTGGCATCGTGCGCTCGGTGTTCGCTTCGAGGTGTCTCGGGGAGTTATTGCAAACTACTCGTCGTTTTTTTCCTTCCAGGAGGGATTTACTCCTCTGCTGCTGGCGCTGCTGCTGCTGCCGTGGTGCAACGTAGCTCCCGTTAGCTCATCCCGTTAGCCACCGTCGGCTAACTGCTCGGTCACGTGACCTCGCCTCGCGCTGCGTTCAGGTGCTCCGAACGGGAATGTGGGAGCTGTGCTCACGAGGCGCGAAAACCGCCGACAGTTATTGATTTTACGACACGTTTACATGTATACATGCACACACACACACACATATATATATATGAAGTCATGTTCCAGTCATGTTGTTGCCATTTTGCCCTACTCAAGCAACTTTTAACTATTAAGTAAATAAAAGAAAAAAAGAACTTCTACACACAAGCATGCCTTTGGGTGTATGCATAAATTTCAACACGTTTCGGCAGGCCACGAGTGCAGTACCTGGGCTGTGTCCCAGTGTCAGTATTACTACACGTACTGGTGTTCATAGAATATTAATACCTTATATATAGTTACATTTTCCCACAAACTATGACATTTATCAATTTGCACTTGAGTGTACAATGCAGCCATTTTGCGCCTTGATTTGCTCCTATGCCTACATATGTCTAATAAATGAAGGCCCACATATCCACTTTTTTTTATCCACGTTTATGTCCCCTGTATGTTGATAATCGGCCATATGCCAATGATGTCCAGTCGTGTGATTTGAATATTAAAGCCTACTGAAGCCAAAATAATGATATTCAAAATGTACTGATTTCCATTTTGCCACATAAGAGCACCTCAATATGCAAGAAGGTAGGTGGGTGTACAGAGCAAAACAAAAAAGATCAACATACCAATGGGGACCATTATCTGTGTACAGGACAGAAAAAAATGCAGAAAAATGAAATGATACACAGAAAACAGACATGGCCCAGATATAACCACATCTGGTTATATCCCACCAGTTTTTCCATTCCTTTCCCCCCCCTAGGGGCGAACAGCACATGATTAGATGATGAATGAGATCCAGCACCAGTGTGCTCGAGGAAGAAAAATATTTAACATCAGTGGCCTCCAATTTCCTCTAAAGGACTGACCAAACTTGGTTAGAACTTTCTAACTGTTTTGTAAGACTGTTTTACTGAAATGATATATTTCATATCATTTTATGTCCATCCATCCATTAGCTTACCTGCCTGTCTCCAGCTCACACATAGGTTGAAGACAGCCCATAAAAGGACACACCTTTTATTCTCACACTGACACAGATTTACAGACTTAAATATGCATAAGGCTTGGAGAAAGTACCTGGAGAAAACCCATGCAGACATGGGGAGAGCATGCAAATTTCACACAGAGAGACCACAGGAAATGGGGACTTCTTGCCAACCCTAACTCCATGATACTCAACCCTAACCTGACTCTAACATTGTGACCTTAAATCCTAGCCTAACCCTAAATCCAAATCACACATCCTAACCCACCAGTCACAACGTATACTGTGAACACATAAGTAATTGAAATATAGTGTAAAACACTAACCCAAACAACCAAATCAATATGACATTTTCAGACAACAAATAACACATTTAAGGTGTTTGTATTGTCCAACAACTATCTCAAAAACCAAACATTTCCATTCCTTGTGTTTTATAAGATAGACAAGTTTGAATTTCAGGGTATAACCTTCAACTTACCCATGCTTCAGACCCCTAATATTCCATAATGTATCGCTGCCACTGGCTTTTAACGCTACACGTCATACTAATCACAGTAGCCAGGAATCCGACTTCTGAATGTTGCACCTGAACGCAGCATGTAGACAAACATCCCCCCCTTCACCTCCTCCAACTCCACTCTTTACTCCACAAAACACAAACGCCTGCGTGGCTTCAGAAACTGCTTTTCTGTCCATTTGTCACAATTATTCCATTAATCCATTTCTATCCATTGTCCAATTATTATTGTCACTTTTAAATGAGGGGCTTAGTGATGGCAACGACGCACAACGTCCTGTTAAAACGATACGTTTTGACTTTTGTGTATACGTTGGCTGATTATAAAAACACGCTTTGCATATTTTTCATGGATTTGACAGTGAAATGATGCTGTTGTTCGTTACAGTGCAACTTTTATCCCACCCATGAGGCTTTATTCCAACTGTTTTGTGAAATTATTTTTTCGATTTTTCCACAGATGTGTGCGGTTCAACCTACTTTTTAGGTTTTAAACTACTACAAATTGATAAGAAACTGGCTCATCCTACGCCAGGAACACGCTTTGGATCACTTCTTTAATTGACACTGATTGCAAATAACGCTTAGCTCGTTCTTTCCTTCCTTCGTCTTTCTTTGTCTTTTGTCCTGAAACAACAGCATTTATCAAACAGACTCACCAACACAACTTCAGACCAGGGGGTATCCGCTAAATGCAGCTGTCGGAAGGGGGAGACGAGCTGCTTTTTCCGGTCCTCAACACCGCAGGGAATCCCCCGAGTGAAGAATTTCTTCAAGTCGATCCAATAAACCAAAGAAAATCGCCCTTTTGAGTTAAAAAACGGCGAATAAATCCACTGTTTCTGTGTCTCGACGTCGACGCGAGGGAACGATCTATAGCGCTAACGTTTAGTTGCTCTCTGCTGTGATTGGCTGAAGTCGACGTCAATCATTGCCACTTCCTGGCTCTGATTGGTCCAGAGAGGCCTAGCCACGCCCTACATCTCCCCATTCACATAAGTAAACAAAGTCTAACCCATTTTTCTTGTTGTCCCCCTTTTTTTTCTTGCACCCAGCAAAAAACGGTTAATATTTGACAACGTGGCTGACCTTTAACACAAAGGTTTCAGTGTAATGTTTGCTTTAAAGTTGAGAAAGTGAGAAGAAGGAGGGATAAAGAGGAGTGAAAGCACAGCAGATTGAAAAATTTGATATGTGAGTGTGAGCAGGGGCGTGAACATGCTTCCCAGGGGTGAGGAGATCAGCTGGATCAGCTTTATCTATCTGCGTTGCATTCCAGTCAAATCTGTTTTCCAGGAGTTGTTCATATCTTAAAGATTGTCACAGAAACAAAATTGTTGTAAATCACCTGGAATCATCTGGGTTGCTCAAGTACGTTGTTGTTCTCCTACCGACTGTTTAAGAGCTCTGACCACACTGACATTTCTGTAATATGCGAGATAAATTGTTGCTGAATTGTGCCATAAATCGCTGAGATGTCTTTAACTCGAGGACTCGCTCGCATTTAGTAAATTACGTTTCTACTCTCACGCTTTGTTCTGAACATAGCCATTAATCATCTGAGCAAATACAGTTTAAACACATGCATTTTTAACACCGGTTTTAAAACGTTATGATTTTATTTCCAAAGGTTTATTTGAGCCTCAGTCTTACAATTGGGATCAGTGCAGATGCACTATTGTGTGAAATGAGCAAAAACGAGAAGCTGCAGTGTCCTGAAACCACAGCAGGGGGCGACTGTAACACACCCAGTGGGACTGGGCACAATGGTGTGTCCCCCAGCAGTGACACTGTTATTATGATGCCAGTGGAGATTAAAATCATGAAGCAGGATCTATGGATGCAAACGTGATGGCCCCTTATGTCACTCCCATGTTAACGGAGCCAACAGTTTCATAATCTGCCTTTCTTCTGCACATCAGAAGTACAACTTCAGAGATTCAGTGATTTTCATCCCAGCTGCTCCTCTTCTGTCATGTACGGTTAAAGTTAAGTCAGACTTTTCTATTTTTAGCTTTTTTTTCCCCTCTTGCTGACTAAAAGTGCACAACATTCATGCCAAAGTTGCAACAGAGTAGGCAGGATGTCCTGTCATTAGATAGGAAAGGAGGGTAGGTTTTAGTTATTTATTTATTTTTATTTGCCAACCCTCAGATCACAGAAGTCATTAGACAGAAAAACTTGCCAAGATCCATCTTGAGCAAAGGATGTAATGTGACTAGATGAACCAATGTTCCCAGAACAAGGATAAATGCTCTAAGGACACATTGGAGTTAGGTCATAAGTTAAGCATCGCTACTTAGTTTGGAAAAGTAATGTTCCCAAAAACAGGATTGTAAAACAGTATATGAGGCGTTTCTGACGAAACCAGTGTCCCATAGCTTCCATGTTAACACCATTATACTCAGCCATATAGGCCCCCTTTAAAAGGCAACGTCCTGAGAGTGTGGCTATGCGGCCTGTCACCCTGCCCTAACCTCAGCTCGGTCTTTGTAGTTGGCTGTCAGAGGAGCTCAGCGTCGTCATAAATCACTACTGGAGCAGGTTTCCAGCTCGTTGCAGTGTTTCTGCACGGCCTCAGCTGCACGCAGCGTGCACCGTCCTGCAGATGTGTCGCAGAGGAGACGGGGACATTAAAAACCGGCGTCCGGGAACACCAGATGTTCCTGGGATTGTCAGTTCAAATCTGCACGTGCCTGCGTCTGATTCACCCTCGCTGCCCTCTGATGCCACGAACAAAGAGCTGAAGGCCGCGCTCGATTTCTTGTGATCACACATGTGCTCATTTCTTTTATTTTACTCCAATTAACAACTCGATTTGTCATTATCTCGATCCAACAAAGTCTGTTTTCTTGTGATCACACATAGTTACAGTCTGGAAGTGTCTTTTTGTTAAATTGCAAAGGCTAATCTGAAAAAAATACATAGAGACATCAAGACGAATGAATGCATTAACATGAGAAAACTTTGTTACATCAAGATAATGAAATAATAAGTCATCATCATAAGAAAAAGGACTTTTGTTGAGATATGAATGTCATTATCCCCAAGAAAAACAGACTTTTTTGATCACTCTCTTAGATTGAGACAATGAAATAGTGTCATTATCACCACAAAACATCTCTAAAATGAAAACAATATGTTTCAGTTCTCAGCTTCCATACACGTACACATTTACATGATATTTTTCTGACTATTTTCTGGGCCCTAACTGTGGATTCGGGCCTTCATTTCTTTAGTCCTGGGGGTGACGACTGCAGCTGGTGACGTCTGTGGGAGTTAAACTCCTCGTAATCTCAGATTTAATACGTGGCCGACGCCCACGCCGGAGACCAGCAGCAGCAGTATGATGCACACACCGACCGCGCTCACATCCACTATGGAGCTACAGACAAGAAGGAGGTGCCTCGCTGCGTCCCCCCACTTCTCTTTCCTTCTTACATGACATCGCCTTCCCTCCTCCCCTGCCTCCTGCTAGCAGCCCTCTTTGCTATTGAATCATAAATCATAAATTCCCTTCCTGTACCCCTCTCTCTCTCTCCCTCTCTCTCTCTCTTTTATTACACAATAGCCCAGACTTGATGTCAGAGGGCAGTCATGTTGAATATATGTGTGTGTGTGTGTGTGTGTGCGTGTACCTCCTACCCCAGCCTTTCCTGTGGCCCTAGGTCCCCACCCGAGGCTTCACCGGTAAGTTTGTCCAGTGCCATTTACGCACACGCACACACACATACATGCAAACTGGAAAGTTCGACACACCCCTGCTCACACACACACACATATACAGACGGACAGGAAGTGGCACGTTAGCGCGCACTCAGAGGTACAATATTGCCTTTATTATTTTCTGCACAAACTCGATATCTCCGCTCGCTGATATTCCAGCACTCTGAGGCGCCGTTAACACTCGAGGCCGACGCCGTCCCGTCCGTTCTGAGGACGAGGACTTTGTTGGACGTGGAAATCTATCCCTGCTACGCATTTGTTCCAGAGACCTTTAAGAAAACAAGGAGGTCATGTACTGCAGCACACATGCAGATCTCTCTCCTCCTCCTCCTCCTTTCTTTCTAATTGTTCCCTAGTGTGTTTTACACTCGCATGTTCGGCCCCTTTGCGTGTGCTTTATTACGCCTGCATGAAAAATGGTGCATAAAGTCATGCAGTGCTTGTGCAAAGAGATTTATTAGTGGGCGAGGAGTTCAGGTAATTATTGCTGCGGCCAGGAATGTAAGGGCCGAGCAGACCTGCATATTCATGACCATTATTCATCCCAATAAAAGAAGGCGGGAGAAAAACTTCTTTTTAAGTGTCACGTGACAAGTTTGGGAAAGTGTCGCTAAGTTCCAATGTTCAGCACAGAACGTAAAGTCGTATAAAGTCATGTCAAAGTCACATAAAGTTGCGTAAAGTTGCGTCAAGTTACATAAAGTTACAAAAAGTTACTTATAGTAACGTTTGGTCATGTTAAGTTATGTTAAGTCACACAGAGTAGCGTAAAGTCACATCCGGTCACATAACGTAAAGTTGCGAAACGTTGTGTTTAAGCCACGTGAATTCACATAGTGTTATGTAAACATTCACATAAGAGGCAGGCGAGACAACAATCTATGTGTGGTTGCCAGATAAGTATGAAACGGGTCTTAGGGGAGGTCTAATTAGGATTCTAAGATGGCTTGTTAAATAGCATGATTGACAGCATAGAACGAGGATAAATCCTCCATTCAGTGGTTCCCTTTAATAATCGTGGCTCCTTTCCCTCAACAGTGAAGCTTTTGAAGTTATCTGCAGGGGAAGTGACAGAGTTTTTATTTTGGCAGAGGTCTCGGTCTATTTAGAGCAGCTGGAGGCAGCACAGTGAATGACTGTGTGTGTGTGTGTGCATGTGCATGCATTAGGGTGTGTGTGTGATCGCACGCTTGTGTATGTTCTGGGCGTGTTTCCGTCACTCGAGGACTTCCAGGGACCCAGAGATAATGTGGAATTCATGAGAGGAATGCCGCGCAGGGGTTCCTTCCTGTCACCTGACTCCATCACTTCCTGTACTGGGGCTTCCTGTGTCTGGACCTCCAAGGAGCAGGGTGAACCTGGGCCTGGGACCTTCAGGAGGACCGAGTCGAGCTGGTCGAGGCCGACACCTGCCTCCTGACTGGAACTAATGAGGCTGGGCGAGGGATAACGTGAAAATAGAGAGAACAAGCGGAGATAATGGCCAATAAAGCGGAGAAGGGGCAGATGTGGGAGAACAATAAAACGAGGCAATAAAACAACAGTGAGAAAGAGAAAGAGAGAGAGAGAGACGTGATGGCAGGATCCATATGGGGCCTCTTGGTTTTTTGGGCAGTGAGGGGAGACATGCCAGGTAATGGCTTCCAGACACACACAAAGAAACACACACACACACACACACACACACTAATTCGATTTAGAAATCTGACAAGGAGACTGAGCGTATGTGGATGTGTGTGTGTGTGTGTATGTGTGTATGTGTGTGTGTGTGTGTGTGTGTGTGTGTATACCAGAGGCTTTTTCTTTCACATACTCAAGAGGTCTGACTTCCTCTGCCCATTGGGAACGGGGCCGGCTCGTCTGTGTGCATGTGTGTGTGTGTGTGTGTGTGTGTGTGTGTGTGCATGCATGTGTGTGTGTGTGAGCACTGGGGGTTAATGTATGCTTTCAATCACAGCTCTACAGGGGAGAAATCAGATCCCCTGCAGCAGTGATGTGAACTTTTATACATACACATACACACACACACACACACACACACACACACACACACACACACACACACGCATATACACACAGAGCAAAAGAGAATACAAGAATCAGATGAGAGTGCGGCAAGTGCGGTTATCTACATTTTAGTTAAATTACATTTTCATTCACGGGGTATTTTGACATTTTTGGGGAAATTTTTCTCGTTTTTCTTTCCCAGAAGATTGACACCGACCGCCCTCGAGTTGGACACATTAGCCTGTTAGATTACTGCCCAGCACGGTAACATTATCTCCCTAAAGCACGTAAATCTGTGTTAGTCGTGTCATGTTTGGCCACGGCCAGCAGTCAAATCCACAATTTTTTTTCATGGTGAAACCATCTTGAAATAACATAATTTTCACCCACAAAAAAAGTAGACATCGATGATTTTGACTCATTTTCACAAGTATTTTGCAAAAGAACTAGCACGAGAAACGCCATGTTTTAAGTACCCTTCAAGCACATTCAAAGAGCTCTGAATGAATATATTGTATGACTTGTGTGAGGCAACAGCTCTACAAGCTGCTTTATGGACAAAATAGAAGCCATGTTAGAGACTTTTGATTCACTAAGAAGAGGATTTAGTTGCTGTAACACCTAATATTTCTCTCAGGAGGTGGTGGAGACCAAAAACAGAGCCAATAGAGAGTTCCTTATCACCTTTGACCAATAATTTAACAGGCTAGTGTGGAAAAGAAGAAAATAAGACTATGGTATTCATGTTCTTTGAATATCAGCCAACTGTTCGGGCAATACATTTTGGGATGCGGCTGCCTTTAAGTTTTCTCTTCTTAGGACAAATGTTTCTATTATAGAAGATGGTGGAGACCAAAAGCAGAGCCAAAAGAGTGTTCCTTAATAATGCTCTTATTAGGTGCTGCTTATCATCCAAAATGTCAAACTGCTTCTTCAATACCAACAGGCTGTAGCAGTTACACCTTTAGGGATGCTAAAAAGCTAAACTGAGCGGCTGCAGTATCAATCTTCTTGGCGGGAGAGCAAATAAATATCAGGAAAGGTCGTACTACTCCATTGCGAGTTTTCCTCACACACCTGGCCACTTCCTGCCTTTGTCTGCAAAGTTTAGAAAGTCGAGAACGAGAACGTGAACGTGACGAAAAGGTTACGGCCGGGAGCAGCCGTGGAAACAAGGAAAGGAAAGTGGGAAGGAAGGGGAGAAAGAGGAGAAAAAAAGAAGAAGAGAGAAAAAACAAAGAAAGAGTAGAAGAAGAAGCAGTGTGAGGAGGAGGAGAAGAAGAGATGAAAAGAGGAAGACAGGAAGAGATAATCAAACAGAGGAAGGATACAAATGGAGGAGTGGGAGGGGGAAAGAGAGGGCAAGATGACTTAACTGGGATACACACACACACACTGCTCAGGAATACTCCACCCTCCTCTCCAACACACACACACACACACACACACACACACACACACACACACACACACACACACACACACACACAGCACTTTCCCAGTGAGGTGAACCTCCCAGCATTCCCCCACTATGTGTTGTCACAGCCCTCCCACTTCTGCAACTTGTGTGTGTGTGAGTGTGTGTGTATATATAAGCGTGTGTGTGTGTGTGTGTCTGTGTGTGTGTGTCACCACTCTTCTCTGACATTCCTGTGCAGAGCGGAGCAGCAGTGAGTTCGGCTGCTGCAGAGAGAACACACACATAACTCAGAGAGTAATTAGGAGAAAGTTTGGAAAAAAGTTTCATCTCATTGTGAACGTTTCTGACAAGGGAAGTCCGCCTGCCAGTCAACTGGGAAACTTTTTCTTTTCTTTTTTTTTTCTCAAAACAAGGAATTTGTAGGAAAAGCATCCTCCGGTTCCTCTCCTCTTCTCCTCTCCAACCCGTTGCCTGGAGGCGGATCGGAAGCGACCTCTAAGATTTCTCTTGGAGGAAAAAGAAAAAGAACAAGGACATAAGAGTTGCAACCGCGCACAAAGAGGTGAGTGAGCGAAAAAGATTGCACTCGCAACGTGTTTCTTTTTGTTGTGGCGATCAAATGAAATGTTTACAACCCGTTTAAATCAATGGCATCAGTCAGACGCGCCGTGGCATTGTCATTCCTGCGGTTTCTACAGCTGTCATGTTTTTGCATCGGCGGCTCGTAATGAACTGTCACAGCTCCATAAGTCGCATGCACGAGCCCTTTCCTGTTTGTGCGTGTGCGCCAGCGATGTTTACAAAGTTGCTCCATATTCTCAATGGCGCGTAAAAGTGGAGCGCGTTGCACAATCTGCGCCTAATGAAACATCTCTAGGGGGAAAGAGTTGGGGGGGGTGCTTGTTCTGCTGATCCTCTGCTAGATCTCAGTCGTGTGTCTGAGACGGAGAAAGAGAAGAGAAAAAAAGACTAAGGAGGAGGAGGAGGAGAGGGGGAGAAAATCGCCGTCTGCACGTAGAGCTTAAAGAGATGGCGGGGGGTGGGAGGAGGAGGGTGAGAGGAGTGAGGAGAAAGTTTGCGGACCAGAGACAGAGATGGAGAAAGGGGGATGTGTGTGTGTGTGTGTGTGTGTGTGTGTGTGTGTGTGTGTGTGTGTGTGTGTGTGTGTGTGTGTGTGTGTGTGTGTGTGTGTGTGTGTGTGTGTGTGTGTGTGTGCTGTAATCCTCGCTCTGGTTTTGTCATCAAATAACAAGGACAGAGCAGGGAAGGAATGCCAGCCATGCACAGCGCATTATAGCCCGATGTCTCAGGCGCACGCGGGGATAAAACGCACACAGATGTTGCATATGTGTGTATGAAGGAATGATGTCAAACGACTGTGCGATCTCTCCATCACACACACACACACACACAGAGAGAGAGAGAGAGAGAGAGAGAGAGAGAGAGAGAGAGAGAGAGGTTTAAAACAAACACATCTTTGTTTCATTGAGCTCGTATATGTTTAGTTTGCTCCTGGCTCGGGATCATCGGGAGAACACACACGCACACACACACAAACATGCAAGCCAATGAAAACAACACACACTCAAATGTATCTATGTAGATGTACGTGCGGGAGACAACTTTTGTTAAAATAGGTCTGGGATGATTAAAAATGTGCACGGGAACTTTGCCTCTTTCTTCTTCCCGGTCTATGGAGGCCAGTGGTTGTTCCATCTGCGATACGGATCGTAAAATGTGTCAGCTACAAATGCGAACGAGTCGTCTGAAGTGCACACCATTCATCAAGTTACCTTTCATCCTTTCAGCTCCGCTCACTCTGGAGGCATTGATGTCGCACATGTGGCATTCAGCCGACGATCCGATTCATAAACGAACACCCAGTACAACCAGAATAGCAGAGTCGAGAGAAGATCAAATATGTGATGGATTTACTGTGTCCAGATGAACTAACACCCCTCCTGGTCTACACCTACATTTCTCTGTGTTTAAATGAGTCTTTTGATTAATGGCTCACGGTTATATCACCTGGACCTGGGGTCGATCTGCTTCTACAACAATAGAAAAGTATTGTTAGAGACGAGCTGATTCACTAAGTGGAGGATTTAGTTGATAAAGTGCTGAATAAGTCTCTATGGAGCTGGTGGAGACCAAAAGCAGAGCAAAAAAGTTGCAAAGTTGCATCAGATTACCTGCTAGATGCCTGCTGTGTTCTCATACTCCTAGAGGAAATATAGAGTCTCAAATTAACCTGAACATGCATGGTTTTGGACTGTTGGAGGAAACCAGAGAAAATGGAGAAAGTCCATTAAAGCAATGGGGCCAAGCTGACACACTGGATGAAGCTTTTATTGCATCAAATCTCCTGCAAGATGAAAAAATGTGCAATTATTAGTGTTTACATTCAACTCTCAAAGGTGAAAATGTGTCAAAGTATATATAACATACAGGGGCTCCTTTGCTGTATTCAATCCAGGTGGCATGGACTGTAAATCATTCAAAGATTCAAGATTTATAACATCTTTGTACAAGAACGTGCAAAGGTGCAGAATGAGACAATTACACGTCACAAACCTGTCGATGATGGACTTGTAGTGTTTCCTGGAAGGCATAAAAATGACAATATGTGAATCTGATATGTCTGAATAGACACTGCATTTGTAATTTATGGTTTCTACAATAACAAAACTACCCATCTCTGACATAATAACCTCCCACCTTTCTGCAGAATTCCTCATTCATTATTCCATAATTTTTCCATAAACTCCAGATTAAGTGTTGTTGTTGTTGTTGTTTGCCTTGCAGATCCTGGCTCCTGTAAAGATGGCTGACGTGGTGCAGCCAGACCCCAACAGCCTGCAAATACCCGGTGAGACGCACACATACACACACACACACACACACACACACACTCATACGCCTCGTACACATGCTTAATTACCATGGCAACCTGGTCGAAATGACTCACGGCTTTCCCCTCTCTCTATCTGCCCGGGTGCGAACGCTCTGACCTCTCGGAGTCCCTCTCCCTCTCCCACTTCGGAATATCACTCTTACTTAGAAGGTTCCAGATTCCAGTGGCGTTCCAGATACTCAGTCTCGCGTCAGGAGCGTCCACGCCCTGGTTCGCACGTCTCAAGCGGTGAAAACCACACCAGGCGGTCCACTTCTTTTTTTTCCCCCCTACGATAAGAAGAGATTTCCCATGAAACGCAAAGTTTGTTTTGGCTATTCCCTCCATATTCCAGAGTGTGCGTAAGATGGGATTCGGATGACCTGGTCACGTCTACATCCCATTTACATTCCTCTACTTCTTCTTCTTCTTCTTCTCCTCCTTCTTGTCTACAGGTGATAACGTGTCCGTGCCTTCATCACCCGCCACAGCGAGGAATGACTGCAGCATCACGCCCCTCACCCCCTCGCCCTCGCCGGTAACCACACACACACACACACACACACACACTTATCCACACACCCTTTTCCTCTTTCTACTTATTTTCTTTATATAGAGCTCTTAAACAAGACCTGTAAAAGCCACATCCACGTCTTACTGTTATTAGTGGGTTTATAAAAGCGGTTCGGAGTGAGATGCAGACGCTCGAAACAAGTGCCCGACAAAGACCGCGATCTGGAAGGGGAGGAGGGAAAAAAGCACAGGGAAGTGAGCGGAAAGCGGCTTCTGATTCCTCCACGTCCACCTGACAATTCCAGGCGGTTTCCGCACATAGAAACTGGTTATTACTGGTTTAAATCCACAGGCGGAAATGTTAGCTCATCTGCTGTGTGGTATTTGTAGACGACGGCTATAAACAAGACAGTCTGACTATAGGACACCATCTTCGGGTTGGTAAATGTTGCTTTAAGTGTCTGAAAAGCAGCATGTACAGATACTTTGACTCCCAGTTTCTTCTTTTTTTGCATGTTTATGTATGTTGCTAAACATGCAAACCACTGGTTCTCATGTTGCACAAATGTTCTTCTGACTCTTAGATCGGACTTCTGTTGTAGTCTTTGTCCCCCTGCAGTGAAAATAAAGGGTTTTTGTTCTACTATATTTCACTACAAAAGCAATGACAATCAGCAAAAACAATGAGAAGAGCAAAAGAAAATGGGATGCACATACACACACACACACACACACACACACCTTCAAAATGGCCCCTAGAAAAGCAGAAAATGTTGCAGAAAATCAATTCCAAAGTGGTCATAAAGACATTTTTTGGGGAATTTACACAACCCGAGATAATGGGAATTCCACCATGTTGTTTTCAGTCTTGGAGTAAAGTATTGGTTGAGGTCATGTTTTTTTTTTTATGAAATATTTTTATTAGGGGGAAAGACACATTGGAGTAGAAGCCAATGTCATAAAAATCTAAACTTATTGATACAACAGAAACACTGTGCATCTCGATGAATGAGGAGACAGCGAGGCGTGCAGTCGACCTCCTTGGATGTTTTCTTACAGGTCATGTTAAGGAGGTTTGGAGGAGGTTTGGTGGGGGGTGAGGGGGGTTAAAATAACATTTCGTCATGAATATGAACCTCTTCGTGGCATTAGAGGGAGAAACTCCAGGGACCACCAGACTCTGCAGGCTCCTTGTACCAGCACAGCTCATAAAAAACAGGAAGGCGATGACAGGGAGATGAATGAGCACAGGAGCGATTATGAGGTGTGGCAGCGACAACACACACAATTTTCCCTCTCTCTCTCTCTCTCTCTCTCTCTCTCTCTCTCTCTCTTTTCCTCCTCTCCCAGAGGGTGGAGGTCAGACCCAGGATGGCCTGTCCGTTCTCGGTCGTCGTGGCGATAGACTTCGGGACGACCTCCAGCGGCTACGCCTTCAGCTTCACGCAGGACTCGGAGGCCATACACATGATGAAGTGAGAGCCTTCACTCGTTAACCCGTTAACGTAGAAGCTATGGATGGTTGGTTTCATCAGGAACGTCTCAGGTGCACTTTTGTAAGACATATCTGGCAACCACACGTAGGCTTCGCTCTGATTGGCCGTCTGGCCTGCCACTCACATGCATCATCTCATTACTTTTTATTATTAGACGCGACTGAATGTGACTTTTTGAGACTTTTTTGTATTTTCTCTAATCGGCTGTCTCGCCTGCCACTCAAATGAATGTGTGTCTTTACGTGACTTTACAACCATTTTAGTGACTACACATGACTAAATGTGACTTTGCGTGACTAAACGTAACTTATCTTGAATGTACAGGACAATACGTGAATATAGGTAGATTGGCTGTCATATGAATAGTCACAACTTTACATGACCGTAAATGACTATAAGTGACTAACTGTAACACTAAAAGTGACTTTACCTGACTATACAGGACTGAAAGTAAGTTTTAATGGCTATAAGTCATTTTACATGTCTGTATATGACTTAGACTTTACTTGACTATACAGGACTGTATGTGGATTTAGGTTATCAACTGGATAACTGGAGCAAGGCAGCTATGAAGTGGGTAGCAGCTATATATTGCATCCCTCCATTTCCATTTTCCTTCCATTTCCATATCTCATACATGGATGGGAATATGGTGAAATAGACTGTCTTTATTCAAGAAAGCCAAAGCCATTCCCTCCACCATTTTCTGTCCAATCCGTGAAGGCGCTGGGAGGGCGGCGACCCCGGCGTGGCCAATCAGAAGAGCCCCACCTGTCTGCTGCTGACCCCCGAGTTGCGGTTCCACAGTTTCGGCTTCGCAGCCCGGGACTTCTACCACGACCTGGACCCGGAGGAGGCCCGACACTGGCTCTACTTCGACAAGTTCAAGATGAAGATCCACAGCACCAGTGTAAGAGAGACCAGGGACCGCCAGAACCCTTGAATACTGTTCATACTGTTCCTTGGAGTATAACAGAAACCATACTTACTATTTCAGATGGTCTTTCTTCAGTTGTAGGTTTCTCAGAAGACCATTGTGATGCTTTAAGCTAGATGGACACAGTTTTTCAGCTGTTGTGGCTGTGTTTGCTGCAGGACCTCACCATGGAGACGGAGCTGGAGGCGGTGAACGGGCGGAGGGTCCGAGCCATCGAGGTGTTCGCCCACGCCCTGCGTTTCTTCAGGGAACACGCTCTCAAGGTGCTCGCTCTTTAAAGGGACCTAGAACAGTGTTTAGTCAGGCTGATTGAAATTAGAAGTGACTCAGATGGTATTTTACAGCCCTTTTAAAATCATAATTTTGGTGTGGGGGTATATATCATGCTCACCTGGCAACAGCACGCAGGGTTAATACTGATTGGCGGCCTCACCTGCTACTCACATGAATGGTTACACGATTTAACGTGACTTTATGTGACTTAATACGACTTCATGTGATTGGAGTTTAACGAGGAAATCCATTGTTAGCAAAGTTTAGCATCTAAATGCTAGCAGCTGAATGCTAACTAGAGAGGCACAGCTGTGGAGTGTGTACACCATCCAGCCTTACATGTTGGAGCCAGAATCAGAGAGAGGAAGAACCAGCGCAGCTGAATGGAAGCAGGTATACACAAATGATTTTGGAGATTATTTTGGAGCCACATTTCATCTCCCTCCCATTTTATGGCTTCCAATTCCTCTTCCTGTTCATGAATGAATCCGTGATGATGTTTCAGCACCTGCTGTTCGTCTTTGACTGGGAATAGACCCGTCAGAATTCAACAAAGCCAAGGTTAAGGTGTCATTTCATATTTTGCAGCATTTTCAACCAAAGAAAATGTTTTTTTGCTTCAGGAGGTGAAGGACCAGTCGTCGTCTGTGCTGGAGGGAGAGGAGATCAGATGGGTCATCACAGTTCCTGCTGTGTGGAGACAACCTGCCAAACAGTTCATGAGAGAGGCCGCATACCTGGTAGGAACACACACACACACACACACACACTCACACACACACACACACACACAGTAGCATTTCTTTACATAATGACAGTTCACATCCTATATGAAGGCTGCATGAAAAGTTGACTTAGCTGCAACCGGAAAATGATTCTTGGGCTATCATTTGTTACTACACACACACTCACACACACACACACACACACACACACACACACACACACACACACACACACACACACACACACACAGATGATGATGATGGTTGCTGCACAGGAAGGAAGAACAACAAGGAACAGAGATGGAAACAAAGACAGCGTGGAACTAAGCAGATAAATGAATCCCACGGAAGATCACTTACTACACACACACATTTACAGCACTGCACTTTTGCCTCCATCCTCAGTGTATAGTTCCCACCAACACACACACACACACACACACACACACACACACATGCCTGGATGTATGTATCACAATGACTTATAGGAAGTGTGCATATACGGAGAGGAATGCAGAGGGATTTAATCACGTACACATAAATGAGACGGAACTGACCTATGTCTGTGTGTGTGTGTGTGTGTGTGTGTGTGTGTGTGTGTGTGTGTGTGTGTGTGTGTGTGTGTGTGTGTGTGTGTGGTAGTGCAATATACATAATAGTTCATGGGAAATACTGTTCAACCTTTCATTGTTACGCTTTCCTCAATTGCCCTCTCGTTCTCTCTCTCTATGTGTGTGTGTTCACACACTTCGACACACAAAGATCAACTTCTTATCCGCTATCTCTCATCTGCCCTTCACTCAACCTGGTACATACATAAATAGTCTAACACATACACGCTCTCACGTTCACGTTCACGGTCACACACGCACACACGCACACACGCATCCTTCGTCGACTGCCAGTTTGAGGCCGTCAGGGTGTGTGTGCTTCCTGCGGGTGATGATGTCATCAGAAGTGAACAATGAAGGAGACCGGCGTACAAACACAGGAAGTGGTGTCCAGACCCCCGCCCTACACACACGCACACACACACACACACACAATGTACACACACACGCCTGTATCTCAACTTTGCTCCCAGTACATCAGGACCAGTGTTCCCCTCTCTCCTAATGGGACTGATCTCACAGGCCCGTGCACCAAAACACAATCTGCACATGTGTATAAAAGCAAGTCTCTTTCATTACTTCTATATAATCCATTACTCTCTCCATCTTTCCAGGCTGGCTTGGTGTCTGCAGACTGCCCCGAGCAGCTTCTGATCGCCCTGGAACCTGAGGCCGCCTCCATTTACTGCCGCAAGCTCCGCCTCCACCAGGTGATCGACCTGAGCCTGCAGCCAATCACAAACGGCCTCGACCTGGACGGATCCCGGCCCTTCGACTCCAGCTTCAGACAAGGTAGTGACAGAGAGAGAGAGAAAGAGAGAGAGGGAGAGAGAGAGGGAGAGAGAGAGAGAGGGTGTGTTGGTGCCTCTCTGTGGGTGTCTTGTTGTAGACGTTGCCATTAGCATGAAACCACATCGTGTTCCTGGAAATGTTGTTGTTTGATTTCTCCGTGGGGTAGTTGTGGTTTTCTTTTTTCAATGTGTGTTTGTGTGTGTGAAAGAAAAAGAGACCACTTAGGGTAAAGATTTCACCTCAGATACTCCGCTGTTGTGTAAAGTCGTATGACTTTGCACTTATTTCGCGTTTTTCGATATTTGGAGTGTTGGGAGGTTATTCTGGGAAACAGGGTTTTTATTTTCTCTGTTTCTCTTTTTTATTTAATGAGACATTGTGTTATAAAACGCTTCTTGGTCTGCAGTCAAAAGTACAAACGTGTGCACGGGAAAACAAACGGAGATGTTTGCCGCTCTGATCATGCGGTCGGCTCAAACGTCTCCTAATGAGCTGAGACGAGAGTTTACGCTTTGCACCAAACAAACTCTCATACCTCATTGACAGCTTTAAAAGTCGAGGTTCTGAGTCAATAAAACATGAAAATACGGCACAGATACTTGTTTACGATCGCAAAGACGATTGTCTTTTATCTTAAAACCGTGGCTGGGTCGACCCGTCGTCAGGCTGAGGAAGTGAGGAGATAAAGCAGTGAATCGTCTGCGTATCCGTTTACATCCTGTCGCTTTAGTTCTGCATCTGCGCTCTTCTCCAACAGATCAGTCGTGATTGGTCAGTAAAGCTCAGCACAGCTGGACTGCAGATAGGTGACATAGTGGTTAGCACTGGCAGGAAGGTCGCAGGTTCAAATCCCAGTTGCATGTATGTAGCTGTAGTGACGCTCAGCTTTAACAGGGCTGCATCATCAGCATACTGGCTTATGTTATTGCTGAAGATAGACTCTAGTAGGCTGCATTCACACTGCAAAAAGTGGCCAAAATATGACTTTTTATAAATATCTGATTTTTTTGTTTTTTTTAGAACAGTCTGAACACCACAAATCAGATCCAGACCACTTGGATTTTGTTATAAATGGGATTCATATCCAGAGCTAGTTCTGTCTGAGTGGTTGTGTAACATTTCATTCAACTTTATGAATACAAGATCCAATATAAATGGACACAATTTCTTAATCTTATGCTTCCCTCCAGCACTTTGATACACACATAGACGTGTTTAGCATCGATATTTACTTGCTGCATGTGATGTGACCCTAAACTTAACCCCTAACCCTGCACATGCAGCTCACTTCTGGTCTGCAGCCTGATCAGAGGGGAGTTTGATGGCATGACTACTCAAAAAATCAGGATAGCGTGTTAAGACCTGCAGGGTGGGCATAGTCCTAGACTCCCATGACACCGTTGGGTACAAAGCAGGGTTACATTTCACCGGACAAGCGTTTCACTTTTCCACATTATGCACAGATCAAAAAGCTTCGGGTGGCGGAACGACTTTCCAAAATAAAAAAGACAAATGACTGCCACGCTGAAAACATTTGTTCCTTGCAGCAGAAAACAGGAAAATGGCTCTAAAGTGCAGCGAGGGAACAAAGAGCGAGTTGAGGCTGGGAAAAAACTGAGAGTGATGCATAATTCAGCGAACAAACACGCCGTTCCAAAATCCCCTGCACAGGCCCACTTATACATATCCAGTCAGGGACACACACACACACACACATACACAAAGAAAGTTCACACATACACACACACACACATAGACACACACTAAACACAGAGTATTGTAATTGGAACAAGGTGCGGGGAGACTATGATCTCACCCCCTCCCAGCCTGTCAGTCTCGCTCTCCCTCTTCTCCTTCTTTACTTTATGTCGCTCGAACCTTTCTGACGTTCCTTCCCCAGGTCGTGCACTT
>CM055210.1:13481899-13496899 GCA_029224185.1 Karalla daura | reverse complement strand
GCCCCTGCTGACCCTCTCTACTCCCTTTCCTGTCCACACACAGGAAGGACCCAGCCCATGGGACACGAACCAGAGCAGAAAGCCTGTTTTATCTTCATCCTCCTCTTGTTTTTTCATTTTATTCCATTTTATTTTGTGCGCTCCTCTCATCTTCTCCTTTTTCGTTGCTCGAGCTTCTTTCCCTTTTTTCCCCCCCTTGTGTTTAGGGTGCGGTCGGGCTCTTATCGTGAACTTGTCCTAAACACACGCTCGCAGATGGAGCGCAGCAATCACAGATGCCTGCAGTTTGTTTATGTCTGAGGGTCCGATGGTTGAAGAGTTTCAGGGGAAACGCTCACACACACGCAAATGAAGACGGATTATCAACCACGGTTTCCTCTTGCAAATGCAGGAGAGTCATCTTGCTCACGCAGCTCTGCATCAGATGTTTGGGAGTTGAAATAAACTCCTTTTCAAAATAGGAGGCAAAAGAGGGAGGCACAGGTGTTGAAGCGGAGCTGGAATGGAAAAGCTCGGCTTGCAGATAATGAAATGGTAGCTACAATAGGAGATTTAACTATAATGTCACATTAAATTGGGTAAAGTTACATTATTTTACATGGCAGAAAAGACTGTCAATCAGGGAAAAGCCTACATATGGTTGCCAGATAAACATGAAAAGGTGTCAGATCTGGGCAGAAACTAAAATAAGATTTTAAAATGGTGTCTGAGGCATTCCCGATGAAACTAACATTTCATAGCTCCAGAGAACAAAGACACATACTTTCTTTGTCATTTTCCAACCCTGCATGCTTATGCCCTCTTTGTGCAGGTGACAGGTACATAGTTGCAGATTGTGGAGGAGGAACGGTCGACCTGACGGTCCACCAGATCGAGCAGCCGCAGGGAACTCTCAAAGAGCTCTACAAGGCCTCAGGTGCAAATCATCACCAACTGCAACACTCAAAAATAATCCCGTTTCCTGCAGGTTTCCCTAAGACCTGTCACTTCTCTCCCAGGGGGTCCCTATGGAGCCGTCGGGGTGGACCTGGCCTTCGAGGCCATGCTGTGCCAGATCTTTGGCGAGGACTTCATCCAGAGCTTCAAGGCGAAGCGTCCGGCGGCCTGGGTGGACCTCACCATCGCGTTTGAGGCCAGGAAACGCACAGCGGCACCGGGCAGAGCCAACGCCCTCAACATCTCCCTGCCATTCTCTTTCATCGACTTCTACAAAAGACACAGGGGCCAGAGCGTGGAGGCCGCCCTGAGGAGGAGCAAGTGAGTGTGGCTGTGATTTTCTTTTTTGTCACTTACTTCACTGTTTAGTGATTTATGTTCATATAGCGGGGCGGCTTAGCTCAGAATATCACAATCTTTTTCTGATGAAGGCACAAGATTTTTGAAAATGGCCGCCACAGTCATCGGGATAAAAATTTGCAATGGCCCAGTATCCAGATTCATTCAACACATATTCAGTAATGGTTGTACCAAATTTGGTGCTTTTATCACAAAATGAACAATAGTTTAGCTATGCTACCCAATTAACACTTCTTTTTGTACTTAACCCCTACTGCTCTGTCCACTTTACTGCTGTAATAAAGGCTTCTATTCTAGCCAGTAGGCTGTGTGTGTGCATGTGTGTGTGAAGGAGCGAGGCTTTTGATATGAACATGACTGGAAAGAAGTAAACTCTCTCTCCTGTGTGCCTCAGCATGAACATAGTGAAGTGGTCGTCCCAGGGAATGCTGCGGCTCACACAGGAGGCTATGAACGAGCTCTTCCAGCCCACCATCTACAATATCGTCAAACATATCGGTGAGAAACATCTGGACGCACATTCACACAATCAACACACTGTAGGTGTGTTTCCATTGTCCCTAGTAAAGTGAAAAACCTAAATATCGTGAGAAGAAACTGGTTATGTAAACATCTAAATTTCAAAAATGCTCTCAAGGCTCTCATGAGATGGTTTTTCAGCTATAAAAGTTTCTCTCAAAAGTGTACGGAAAACAAATCCCACACAGGAGCAAGCATTTTACCAACAGGAATCTGAAGTAGAGAGCAGAAGAAGATGGAGTTGTATATGTCCAGCTGTGTTTTGATGTAAATGAAGACAGCAGTAGTGGCAAGTTTGAGGAGAAAGTTCAGGATCCACCACAGAGTTCATGGTTCTGAGAGGAGAAAAACACTGGGGGGGAGAAGGTCCAGGTAGAGGCTGATCCAGATTTATCAAAACAGGACGTTTAAGTCTGTTTCTAAACATTTATTACACAAGGAGCAAATAGTTGCTTGTTTACAGACGTGGCAGATGCAGCATGGCACAAACATTCGGTGGAGCAGAATCGGGTTTCTGTTGATCTGAAATATCCAGGTCCGGGACGCACTCTGTTTTAGCTTTGCTCTGGTTCCTCTGGCAAAGAAAAGGAGAGTGGCTGTTTCGAATCAGTCGCATTCCAGCGGTGCGTTTAGAGCCGGGGCAGCAGTCGTGTCACATTAAGCTTCGCTGCCCTCGAGAAAACGCTGCAGATCAATCAAAACTTGAACCAAAGGACTTAGTTGCAACAGTAATACGCACTTTTAACAGACTCAAACCTGCTCGTTGAACGTTGAAGTTTCCACTGGCTAGCATTAGATATCACTCTATCTTCACTCATATACGTATAAGACTGTGAATGAATCCCCTCAAAGTTTCTGTTCTCCTGACAGAGGAGCTGATGGTGAAGCCCGAGGTCCGCGGCGTGCGCTTCCTCTTCCTGGTCGGTGGGTTCGCCGAGTCGCCCATGCTGCAGAAAGCGGTCCAGAGAGCCCTGGGGCGGACGTGCCGCATCATCATCCCGCACGATGTAGGACTGACCATCCTGAAGGGGGCGGTGCTCTTTGGATTGGATCCTACTGTGGTGGGTCAATGGGCTCTATTTGTTTGGTTTTATTCCTAGAGATAAAATAAGAAGAAGAAAAGAAAGTGACACCTGCCTCGGTTTACAACCCATTCAGTCTACTTATCATTCACATACACATTTGGTACATTCAGTACCACAAATTCTCACCCAAAACAGCCTTGTTCAAGTGGAGGCCAAAAGTTGAACTTAAGGCAGTATAGTCATGTAGAGTCATGTGAAGTCACATTGTCAAAAAACGTTAATACATAAAGTCACGCCACATTGTTATGCTAAGTCATATTGTCAAAAGAAAAGCTCCATCGTCTAACAAAGAACGTAAAGTCATGTTAAGCCATGTTAAGTCATGTAAAATCACATGAAGTCACGTTAGTCCAAAAAGGTTTCTAAGCTCTGTTCTTCATCAAAGAATGTTAAGTCACATTAAGTCACGCTAAGCTTTATTAAGTCACATAAAGTTACACTAAGCCAACTAAAGTCATAACGTTAAGTCACTTAAAGTCAGGTTAAGTTTTGGTGAATCATATTGTGTTCAGTTGTGTTAAGTTTCATCAAGTTACGTAAAGTTACATGAGGTCACATAGTCATGTAAAGTCATGTAACAGTACATGAAGTCATGTTATCATTCATGTGGCATCTTATCAAATCTCCAAATCTATTCAATCATTCTTGGTCCCCTTTAATGTCAAAATTGGCTGAAAAACATTCCTTCAACCATATTCCAATGACCTTTAACTCTGTCTCTCAGGTCCGAGTGCGGCGGTGCCCCCTGACCTACGGCGTCGGCGTCTTGAACCGCTACGTGGAAGGACGCCACCCCCGGGACAAGCTCCTCATCAAGGAAGGCCGGGAGTGGTGCACCGACATCCTGGACCGCTTCGTCTCCGTGGACCAGTCGGTGGCTCTGGGCGAGGTGGTGCGACGCAGCTACACGCCGGCTCGCCTGGGCCAGCGCAAGATCATCATCAACATCTACTGCAGCCCCACCGACGACGTCACCTACATCTCGGACCCCGGGGTCAGGAAGTGCGGGACCATAACTTTGGACCTGCCGGAGCCGCTGCCTCTTCCGGGCGCGGTGGGAGGAGGAGCAGCTCCGGAGAGGAGGGAGATCAGAGCGACCATGCAGTTTGGAGACACGGAGATCAAAGTCACAGCCGTTGACATCATGTCTAACCGCACCGTCCGGGCCTCCATAGACTTCCTGTCTAATTGAGGCGGAGCAGGAAGTGGGGACGAGGATCGGAAAACAAGGGAAGAAGTGTTTCTAGGGATGATAATTTTAGAAGAAGGAAAAAAAAAAGCGGTACTTTGGGAGTGGCTCGGTGACAAAGATCACTGAGGGGGAAGGATTTCACCTGCCTTTGTGAGGTCAAACTCCTCAAGACAAAAGTGACAAAAAAGCATTTCCTGCCCCATGAAATATTCAGAGGGAACATGTGTGTGTGTGTGTGTGTGTGTGTGCGTGTATGAACTTTCTGTTCTGGAGAATAAGCCTGTAACATTTGACCATCACCTGACCAACACTTATATTAAACTACCTGGAGTTAAACTCTCTTATCGTTTTTGGTAAATATTTACTTTTTTTAAAGTTTCCCTATTGTGGGATGAATAAAAGAATATTCGATCCTATTTTTCCCCCTCGTTTAGTGAAACAAGTTCTGGTCTAATACCTCATTTAAATTTCACTATCTACTCATGATACTGATCCCCAGACCAGCAGCTGGACTCTCTGAGAGTGCCTGATAAATAGCTATAACTAGCTAACTATTCAACACCAGAAATACCCTTTAAAAGACACGTCATGTGATATTTTTATGTTGTGTATGCTCTAATAAACTGTCTTCGTGTTAGTTTTCATGTTAAGCGACAAAAACGTCCGGAACTGTGCCAGTTACACACTAAAATACTGTCAGTACATCATAGCACCTAGCATGCTAGCGCCGTAGCATGCTAGGTGCTACACCTGTGCATTACCATAAATCTGCTATCTGTGGACATACCTTTTAAATAAAATGAACTATTTTTTCCACAACTGTTTCCTTTGTCCTCATTAAATCCACTATAGATTTTTTAACCACTGTAACATCTTTTCCCCATGTCCTTTCATCATTTGGTCAGCTAGCCTTTCTACTCTTACTTCACCATGCTATATGCTATATGCATATATAATTTCGAGCAATTACCCTTTTCAGCATTATATGTAAATATATTTGAGGGGACTGTGCAAGGCTCAGGGACACTGTATCACACATAAGGGTAATTATGTAATGTAATTGATGCATTTCAGTTGTGGGTTTATTTGACATCGTCTACTTACCTGAAACATTACAATAGTTCAAATAGATGTCTGTGACATGGTTTATTGTTGGAAACACACCGGTTCAAGTCCCAGTAAGCATGCATGTTGTTCTCCAGAGTCCAAAATGTGTGTCCAACCTGTCCAGGTGAGTCTTCCCTGCCTTGGCAATGTGTGTGTGTGTGTGTAGCACCAACAACGTACAAAGTGGGTCAGAGAATGGATCCACAGACATACAAAAACAGTGATTTCAGCTGTGAATTTATTGATAAGAATGGTCCAATAAATAGGTTTTAACACAGCGTGACCAGCGGGTGGTTGGGAACTGCTGGACGTACAATCAGTGCTTTAACGTCTGTAACAAAAACGGGCGAGAGATTACGGAACAGTTATGAGGTCGGAGGAGCGAAGAGCAGACCCGGCGAGGACAGGAGTGCGTTAAAACTGAAAGAGGGGGAAAAACGACTTTCATCCCGACAGATTTTTAACCCGGTGAGAGCTTCACTAAGAAAAACGCTACACACAACATAGAAAAGACGAGAAATGTCCGACATCTGTCCCCCTCTTTGAATTTCAAGATGGACCTCTCCTTTTCTGTTTTTTTAACCTCCCCTTGTGTTTTGTTTCACTACATCTGCCGTTAGCAATGCGTCTGGGACTGGTTTACGACGCCTCGTTTTTAATCCAGGATTCAAATCCAAAACGTGAGGCCGAGCCACATTCAACTCAATCCGTGTCTGAAGAAGCACGTCAAGAACACGCAAGACGCTCTTTACCTACAAATAAAAAAAAAAAAACACCTTCATTGTCCTGGCACAGCCGAGTTAGACCTTTAAACAAACTCTCCATCTGTTTGTTTGAAGGTCCAACGTGACAATTTGAGACATTTTGAGCATCTTGGTGTTCTAGACACGTTTGGGTTTTAATCCTGGTCTAAAACGGAGGAAGCTGGAGGGGGTTTATTAGTGAGCGTGGGGCCTCCCGCGCCCTCTCCCCCGGCCGGCGCCCCCTGGTGGCCCGTCCACAGAGCTGCGGGGGTTCTTGATGGTCTCGTCCACGGACAGGATGAGGCAGGCCGCCTCAGACGCCGCCGTCAGGGCGTTGATGCGGACGATGGCCGGCTCCCACACGCAGGCGGCAAAGTTATCAGCGATGTCCTCGTTGTTGATGTCCACGCCATACCACATGCCGCCCTGGAGGGGGGGGGGGAGGGAGGGAGGGAGGGAGGGAGAGAGAGAGTATGTTAAGTTAAGTGAGTGGCAGACGAGATAAAACAGGTCTGGGCAGAAAGCGACCATCAAGGAGTTTTTAAAACGCTCCCAAGACATTACAGAATGAAACCAGTGTCCCATAGTTTCTATCAATTAGGATAAACACTTTATTCATAAACTAATTGCATTCTCAATTATGAATTATCATCCTTTTTCAATTTCAACATCACTATTACTAGAAAGAGACTCATGGGAGTCCCTCCGGGAGTTGTTATTATTCACTTATTTCCTACTATTTCACTACTATTCCTACTAACTTTATTTACTATATACCTATTTGACGACCTTATTACTTACTAAACCTGCCACTAACTATATGGTGCAGTATAAATATTACTCACTTCGCTCACATTTCACTCATTTGACATAGTAATGTATGTGAACAAATTTAATGTATGTAAACTCAGATTTAAATTTTTATGTTTGCAAATGTAACCATTATAACAAGTTGTTCATCATGAGCTAAATGCAGCAAAACGGCTACATTTTCTAACCAACTAGTTACTACTTGAACTAATTTGCCGTACTACTACTATTATATTCTGTGTGACCTGTATTGTGAATGTGATGTGATTCTTTAGTGTAATGGCTTCCTGCTGAGCAGATTGATTCCCCTCCAGGGATAAATAAAGCCTTTATCGTCTTGAATGACTCCAGCTCCTCATCAGGAGGAGTAACCTGCAGGTCTCCAGTCCTCACCTGGGCGTGTTTGGCCCGCAGCTTGTTCAGGATGTTGGTGGCGTCGAAGCCGGCGTTGTCGCACAGCTGTCTGGGGATGACCTCCAGGGCCTTGGCGTACGCTCCGATCAGCAGCTGCTGCTTCCCGGGAATGGTCCTGGAGTAGTCGCGCAGGTACTTGGACAGCTCCATCTCGATGGCTCCTCCGCCCGCCACGATGGAGTCGTTCTGGGGAGGCACGGGGTAGAGGTGGGACACAGTCAGAGGGCTGTCACAGACAGGCTGGAAGGATGTCTCTATGTTGTAAAGGTAGACCAGTTAATATAGCTCTTCACATAGAGAACATCTGCCATGTCATATAAAGCAATGTGTGTCCATTCTGGAGTGGAATAAGCAGGAATAGAGGAAGAAGTTTTAGACTTAAAAAAAAAAAAAAAAAAAAAAGAGTCAAAACACCTGCACTTACATAACTTTTCTGCATCTTTTCCTTAAATTCATCATAATGATATTTGACCCCATTTCCATGATTTTACCAGACTTATTATAGAGGTTAAGTGTCTGGACAGCTGAACTGAATCACAGCCATCGAAGCTGCTGATATGAATGAGTGAATGAATGAGTGAATGAATGAATGAACGGATGCGTCTCCTCCTCTGACCTTGATGGCTCTGCGGACGATCATGATGGCGTCGTGCAGCGAGCGCTCCGTCTCCTCGGTGAACTGCTCGGCTCCGCCCCTCAGGATGATGGTGCACGTCTTGGCCTTGGGGCAGCCCTTGAAGAAGTTGTATCTGCAGACACACACACACAGGTTACAGCTGGTACAAGGCCTGATGCCACACTGGCTGAAAGAGCAACATCAGAGCCGTCTTCACCTTTCTCCTCCGACCTGGACCTCCTCAAAGAGGTCGCAGCGTCCCAGGACGTCGTCTGTCATGTCTCCCACTGAGGTCTGGATGGAGCCCCCGCAGGCCTGGAGGTCACATGACACAGTCAGGATGAGCACTTTATCCACTCAGTCAGTAAGGATGTGAGTCTGGAGCACGGTAGGGGGTAGGAGGTGTTTTACCATCATGGTCCTCTTCAGATCTTCCTCCTGGACTCTGCCGGCACAGAACAGGTCTCTGTCTGCGAAGTACTGTGTGGCCACGTCGCCGATGGGCAGCTTGGACAGCACCACCTTAGCCCCAGACTTGTAGATCTTCTCCAGCTTGTCGTACAGGATGTTCCACTCTGCGTCCACGATGGCCTGGTAGTCCTGGAGCCGAGGGCGAGGGAACAGGTTAAAGGAAGGAAGGGAATCTCCAGGAACTCCTGTTTTTAATGCTTTACTGAAGCTCTCGTACCTCCACAGACTTCACGCGGACCTCGGCGTTGTCCTTCTCCGCCTTCAGCTCCAGCTCCACGTTGAGCAGAGCGATCTTCGGGTTCTCGTAGCGTTTGGGCTGCATCTCGAACCCGGCGTAGGAGAACGTCTTCTTGAAGGCCACCCCGGAGATCAACTGGGAGTCCTGAGAGATTCATATATATGTTTTTAAAGAAAGTAGACACTGCTGCAGTCCTAGCATCCATAGAGCATTTGTTTAGAGGCGGGTTTGGAGAGAGACCTACCTCCAGGGCTCCTCCCTGGACCTTCTTGATGCCGATCATCTTGAGGGACAGCAGCTCGTCCAGGGACATGACGGCGTCCACCACCATCTTGGAGAAGAACTCCTTCTGGCCGGCGATGAGTTTGGAGTTGAGGGCGGTGGCCGCACACTTCTCCAGCAGCTGCCTCTGCTCACTGGGAGGAAGAGCACTGGTTAGACTGGCCGAGCATAACATAGAAGCTTAACATAGAAGCTATGGACCGCTGGTTTCAGCAGACATGACTCATGTCCAGATCTGATGCCCTTGATGTTTATCTGGCAACCACCACTAGGCTTTAAACTGGCTGGTTACGCGAGTATGTATACTGCATTCAATGAACACAGATAAATAGTAATAGTTTGGATGAGGTGTTACAGCTCTATATCTAAACCTAAACTGGTGAAGAACAGTCAGGTGTGTCTCTACTGTCTCTATCCAACAATCGCTTCACTTCTCAGCTGAATTTTCCTGAGCTGAAGTTTCAGATTTCTGGGTTTCGGGCAGGACTCACTCCTTGTCGTCTTTCTTGACGGGGACGGCGATCTCCCTGATCTTGTTGACGGCCAGGTTGGTGGCGGTGCGGAACGCTCTGATGATGGTCTGGGGGTGGAGACCCTCCTCCACGTACGACTTGAGCTGCTTCAGGAACTCAGCGGCCAGCAGAGTGACCGAGGTGGTGCCGTCCCCGACCTGAGGAGGAGGAGCAGCGTTGGGCCGCATTCTCACATCACCAATCTATGATCCCAAACCCCCACCGATGTCTCACCTCTGCGTCCTGGGAGCGGGCGATGTCCACCAGGGTCTTGGCTGCAGGATGAACCACGTCCAGCAGCTTCAGGATGGTGGCTCCGTCGTTGGAGATCGTGGCCTTACCTGGACAAAAAAAAAGAACAGATTTTTTTTGAGTACACAGAATTCATTCGCCAGTCCAATCAAACCACAGTGAATACGCCACATCTCCACACCTCTGCTGTCCACCATCAGCTTGTCCATGCCCCTGGGCCCCAGGGTGGTCCTGACGGCCTCAGCGATGACCTGGAATAACAAAGCAAAACATATTAGAGAGATCCTAGACATTTAGTTGCATAAAATACAAAAGCAAAGAGAGGAGGAGGTGTCTGTCCTCTGACCTGGCAGGCATTGATGTTGCTGATGAGCTGGGGGATGCCCTGAGACGTGTCCGTCCCCTCCTTCAACAGGATTACTGGTGTGGGCTGTGGAGAGGAACACAACAGTACATTTCAGAAAAAGTACAGCAATCCCTGCAAAACAAATGATATACAACAAGTAGATATACTGTCCTGCTGATCTAATGAATGCTGTGTCAACCAAGGACACTTTAGAGGGTTAAGGTCTTTGTTTATACACCTATAGATGGGCTTCAGATCATTGATGCACTGGAGCGATACGTTAAAAAAAGACGAGTACTTGTAATCCAGGTTTGGCATTTGAGAACTGTGTGCAAAAACATAAACACAACCCAAGTTTGAACATTTACAAACAAGAATATCACTGAAAAAGTGACAATACTGCACAGAAATTAACAGTATATATTCAGCAATATTGCATTTGTTCTTATTAATTTAATATCTCCTTAAATAACTTATCCATCACATAGATTGATGATGCGTCATTCAAATCAGATTGTGCTTTAATCTGAGCTGGTACATGACACATAGGAAGTGTGTGATGCTGCAGAGTGTGACACTTCTGATGCTGTCAAATTTGACTTGTTCTGCTTTTAAGGACACTGTCATGTGTGTTGTTTGCAATGCCTTAATCCAGCAGGATTATTACTGCATTACAGCTCCATAATTAGTACGCAACATCATATGTGATTACTAATTTAAGACATGCTTTGTTTGGGCTTTGTTATTCTGCACCAGTCCACCGCATTTAGGCGTAGTTGGATACGGACTGACATACGGATGACATACGAGGGGAAAATAGTCCGATTTGACCCTAATATGAGTTTTCTGGAACAATCTAAAACAGCTTCAATCGTCAGAGACATGAACAAAGCAGACTCAATTTGCCACAATAACCTCATAATAGTCACATTTAAGTCACAGAAACTACAGATAATGATAAAAACTGCAAAACACGCACTCAAATGATATTCTGCTCAGTTAAATCTGACTGTATTAAGTTATAACATGTTAGCTCGCATCCCAGTTAGCATCGTATACGCCCATTGATGCAGCCGGGTAACCATGATCATGCTAACAATAAAACCGTTTAAAGGACATTTCCGCGAACTAAAAGTCTCCAGACATCGCGGATGGTCGGCAATCAAAGGGGACAGTGTTGCGGAGATGGATGATGGTGGATAGAGAGGAGGATGGAGGTGGATTAGGTGTTAGAGGAGAAGCTAACGGGGCTGACTCACTCACCATCATCTCTGCAGTTCCTTCGAGAAGCTCCTACCGGCAGCAGCTCCCACAATGCTCCGCGGCCTCGTCTTCTTCGGCGGTTAATGACGTAACAGGCCTAGCGCGCCACCCAGTGTCCCGGAAGCGAACAACACGACCGTTGAACTCCATGTTTGTTACAGTTTTTTTTTGCTGTCTAAACGGGATATTTGAAAATAAAATCAATCCATATAAAAGAAGACAAACAATGCAGCTAGTCTGTTAGGTGGCTAAGTAGCCAGCTAAGTCTCCATTTGACATTTCTGTCTGTCTGTCAATATATTATATTTGTTATTTTATTCAAAGTGAAGATTCTGTATCAACTGTTGTGTATCGCTATCTTTTGGGAATGTAATGGTTTTTATGTTGCTTTGGCTGCTCAACAAAATTATTGTACATTTGTGACAAATAAAGTGCTTATCTTATATTTCAGAGTCTATGCTATCAACATAATAATGATGTTGATGCAATTGAGTTTCATTGCTAAACGAACTGATAACATGTACATCTGATTCTCAGTCATCCAGGTCATGATAGGCGCTGGACCAGCCTAATAGAAGTTGCCTTTGTTTTCATCGCCTAAAGATGATATGGGTTACTAAGTTTCATGAGGGCACCTGTTGACAGAGTGCAATCACCTTCATATAAAATATTGTCTGGCATGATTTTCATGTCTCGGATCATTGATGTGACACATTGAGCGTGCAGTCTGTGAATTTGCATGCTGTGTCGGAAAGAAAACGGACCACACAACACATACACACACACACACAGCTCTCAGATGTTTGTAGGAGACGAGAAGTTTAATTCGGCCAGGTTATTGTTTTACTTTGCTTCACTGACTTCCAAATGCTGTTAATTTCCCTGCAACAAGAGCTGGAAAAAGACTTTGCGTATTATTTCAATCATGCAACAACACATCACAAGCCTTTACTTTGATTTTACATTTCTACATTTACATTTAGCCATTTACCAAAGTTACGTAAGAGTAAAAAACATCCGAGATAGAGACCACAGTGTTATAATAAATAATGTTCTACATTTTTCAGACTGTCGAAGGATGAGCATGCAGTAGTATAAGGACAAGAAGAGAGTTTAAGCGCCAATCAAAAAGAGATAGCTAGCTAGATAGGAGAAGGGGAAGGAGGAGGAATAATAGGGCTTTCTTCAAGACAGTCATTAATTTCAGCCCAGAAATTAAAACATCCAATGTGACAAGTTTATATTTCTTTTTTAAAGAACAGATTGGAATAAAGCCTCTGAAACACACTTGAAACCTATAGTCTATATATTCCATTACATCCTAGGCAAAGTATAATAGTTTTCAAGATGCATTTGCTTCTATTCATGTCACTACATCATTCCTTCTAAGCTGCAGCGTGTAAATGGTTGTTGCGATGTAAAAACTTAGCTCTTTTGGGCCACAGGGCAGCGCAGCCTCCCCAGCCTGTGCAGGTAGAGCAGAGGCTGCAGGTAGGTGCAGCTGGTGGCTGCAGCCACAGCCAGGGACATGTACTGACACTTCTGGACACGGTTTGGGATAAGGTCCCCCGCGGCCCAGCAGATGATGAAGGGCAGGTAGTTCAGCATGAGCACGGCCTGGATGATAGTGATGGTCTTGAAGGCTTTCCTCTTCATGCAGCCCTTCTCCCTTTTGACATCTGCAGTTGTTCTTTCCTCCGCCTCTTTCTTTTTCCCCTCCACCGTCATATGGTCCCCTGGTGGAGGTTTCATCAGAGCCTTGAGGACAGCCAGGCTGCAGAAAGTGTCTATAGCCAGAGCAGGGAGGAACACTAAACAGACTGACATGGCGTTGCGCTTTGTGGTTGTAATCATGATGATGTAAATGCACCACAGAGCGCCCACACAGCCCCACCGATACTTTGGTTTCTTGAACCTGGAATGAAGGAAAGAGGGAATTCTAATATCAACGCAATGGGTCATGATATCATGTAAATATACTCTGTATATCAGACAATACGTGTAGCCACTTAGCGGAGACAGGACTGTACCCTGGAGATTAACACCAGCACAAACAGCTGCTTGACTTTCAGACCTTTTTTTCGTAAGAATTTCCCCTTAGGGGTGAATAAAGCTCTTATCCTTATACCCAGTAGTGTTATGGCGACTTATGTGAGTCACCTACAGTAAGTATGATTCTATCACACATAACGGAATACACCCTGGGTAGGTCTCTGGTCCTTCACTCTCACATTCACCTAGTCTCCAATTGACCTAAGTGTACATGTTTAAGGACATATAAGTTCTTATGCTCATGCTATATCCGTAGGATGTTCTTATGGGTCACTCATGTGTGTACAGTCTTTCCGTTGCGATAACTAAACCTCGGCCTATGCTCTGAGTGTCTGTTGCCATGGTTACCACCGTGAGCCTGCACAGTGATCTGGAACTGACATCAGTTGACCGGAACTTCTTTATGGGCGTCCATTATCATGTTTTAACAGACACCCTGCAGCTAATCAGAACTGGAATTGAGTGTTTACATATTGTGGTGTAACGAGGATCCAGCAACAGACATTAAAACATTAAAAACATGCTCGATCCTACATACTCAGTGTGTGTGTTGTTTTACCGTAGGTAGGTGATAGGTCTCGCCACGGCGATGTACCGCTCCACACACACCATACAGAGGAGCAGCGGCTTCATGATGGACACGGTGCCCGTCCCAAACACCAGCATGTTCAACAACTTGTTGCTCTTCCACACGGCGTGGTTGACCATGACCAGAGGCAGGCTCGAGAGGAAGATGATCTGGACGATGGCCAGGTGGAAGGGGAAGAAGTCTGTAGCCCGGAACCCAGCAACTTTTGACCTTTAGGAATAAATACACTTTTTACTTACATTATTTTTTGCTTATTTTATTGTAGTTGTTTATTCACGTGTATCTGTATATATGCGTATGAATAGGTGTGCATGTGACTATATATTTGATGCTCTTTTTTCTTTGAAAATAATATGTTACTAAATATAATACAGTACAACTACTACTACTACTGCTAATAATAATGATGAAGTTGAGACAGAAAATGGTAATGGAATAACGAATGAAGAAGGAGGGATGCAAAATATTCACCTTTTTCCAAAGATGTAACAGAGAAGCCAGAGGTTGGATGGGCCACCGAGGAGGAACTCAACACTGTAGGTCATCTGAAGAATGATGAAACACTCTGCAGGTCTTCCATCTCCATGAAAAGTCATACAGTCTTCCCAGAAATAAATCAAATCTTTTAGCGGCAGAGATCCATTCAAAGCCTGGAAATTAGAATGATCTACTCTCATTTTGTTCCTCGTTGTAGTTCCGGATCAGATTTGTGACAAAGGATGTGTAAAGGATGAAAGTACACTGTTGTAGCTGTGATGGACTTCTCAGTTTGGGCTGTGTGTGATGCTCTGAAGGCACCCGGGCTTTGTACTGCCTTATGAAACACCTTGCATGAGAGTTGAAATGTAGATTTGCATCAGAATGTAATGAACCATACACATGACACTTATGATTATGCTATAAACACTTAATGTGTTTTTTATTCCTCTTCAGGTTCCATGATGAGAATGTTCTCACGCAGAGGAGTGTGGACTGGACTACCTTCCCATCAATAACATTCACCAAGCAATCATGTCCATCCCTTATTAATATGAAAAAATGCTATATGTCATTCTCTGTATCTATAAAATATGCTGCTGGTGTGTTATAACAAACTGGTCATGTTGTTGTTTGATTATATGATTTATTATTCGTTCCCTTCATTCAACCTAAAAGAGACACCATGTTAAACTTAACTTTGAGAAGCATCCAGACAGAATATGAATATGGACCA
>CM055210.1:13439399-13476899 GCA_029224185.1 Karalla daura | reverse complement strand
TCTACACGTGAAGTAACAGAGGTATAAACAAAAAATCACTTCTAGCTGTGTCTGCATTGTTCTGCAGTTGCAGGCTGTAAAAACAGAGATGGATTCAGCTCTTTGGAGCCACAGAGCAGCTCAGCCTGCCCAGCCTGTGCAGGTAGAGCAGAGGCTGCAGGTAGGTGCAGCTGGTTGCTGCGGCCAGAGCCAGGGCCATGTACTGACACTTCACCACGGGAAATGGCAGGAGGTTCTCCACGGCCCAGCAGATGATGAAGGGCAGGTAGTTGAGAGTGAGCACGGCCTGGATGATGGCGATGGTGACGAAGGCTTTCTTCTTCATGCAGCCCTTCTCTCCTTTGCGGCCTGAAGTCTCCGCCTCTTTCTTCTTCCCCTCCACCGCCGTATGGTCTCCAGGTGGAGGTTTCTTCAGAGCCCTGAGGACAGCCAGGCAGCAGAAGGTGTCTACAGCCAGAACTGGGAGGAACACCAAGCAGACTGACATGGAGGTGCGGTCCGGGTATATAACCTTGAGGACGTAGATGCACCACAGAGCGACCACGCAGCCCCACCGGTACTTTGGCTTCCTGAGCCTGGAACCAAGGAAAGAGAAGCTTATGAAAGAAGGAAACAACAGCTTTGATGATCTGATCCACAAAAACACAATCACTCAATGCATCTTCATCAGCAGATACCTCAGTAAGACTTTCAGGCTTACTGAAGGAGTAAAATAACCATTATCAAAAACCTGCAGACTTATTTCCCATTCAACTTGACATTTGTAAAAATGTAACAACGATCAGAGCCATTCATCACAATGTTTATGTTTAACTCTCAGAGTTATTATTACTCACTTGCTAAGAACTAGCAAGAAATGGAGCTGGATATATGAGATGTTGAGTGAAATGACTTAAGTCGAGGGCTTTATTGTTGAGCTATAACAAATAATGACGAGGCTCAGGTCAACAAGTCGACACTTCTTCTATATATGTGTGTGTGTGTGCGTGTGTGTGTGTGTTGTTGTACCGTAGGTAGGTGATTGGTCTCACCACGGCCATGTAGCGCTCCACACACACCAGGCAGAGGAGCAGCGGCTTCGTGACCAGGATGATGGCCATGGGGACGGCCACGACGTCCAGCACAAAGTTGCTCCGCCACACGGCGTTGTTGACGAACCTCAGAGGTAAGCTCAAGAAGAAGACGATCTGGATGACAGACAGGTGGAGGGGGAAGAAGTCTGCAAGACGGAACCCGGAGACCTTCGACCTTCAGGAGCGAATACAGCCAGGGCACGCAGGATCGAGAAGCGGGATCAGGTTCAACTCAACTTCATTTATTCATAACAGGACGTTATCTCAAGGCACATTACGACTCCCAAAAGAAACCCTGACAGGGAAAATAAGGGAGAAACCTCAGGGTGAGAGGCAGAGGAGGGGATCCTCCCACTATATAGAGATATAAGGCTTGATTGCAAACAAAACAAGGGTTGATTCTTGGTCTTTATGTGAGATTATTTGATCAGACTATGCTATGGGGTAAAGATGCACCAAAAGATTCACCTGTTGCTGAAGATGTGAAAGACGAGCCAGAGGTTGGATGGGCTGCCGACCAGTAGCTCAAAGCCGAAGGTCATCTGGAGAAGGATGAACCCCCCCGCAGGTCCTCCATCTTCATAAAAAGCCAGACAATCGTCCAAGAAAAACGTGAAATCCTTGGGCGGCGCGGATTCATTCAAGGCCCGGAAATTAGGATTACCTACTGTCATTTTGTTCCCTGTGGTCATTCCAGGACAGATTTGCGACAATTAATCTGTAAATGATGAAAATACAGTGTAGCAGCTGAGATGGAGCTCTCAGTTCGGGGTGTGGGAGATGCTCTGAAAGGCACCTGGGTTTTGTACCGCCTTCAGAAACACCTTGCATGAGAGATGAAATGCAGATTTGCATCAAAACGTCATGAACCAGACAGATACAGTACACCTTATCACAACTATGAACATGCTTTAAACACTTAATGATGTTTTTATTCATCTTCAGGTTCCACAACGAGGATGCTGTCACGCAGAGGAGCGGGGACCAGACTGCCTCGCCATAACCACCCCGTCACCAATCACAACAAATCAAAGATGTTGCTGTTTGATTATCATCATTTATTAAGCTTTTCCTTCTTACAACCTAAAAACAATGAGACACTGTGTTAAACTTAACTTTGAGGAGCATCCAGACAGTATATACTCTAAATATTAGAAACAATTTGAGTCTCTAAAACACACTTGAAACCTATCCCATTACATCATAGGTAGAGTAACAGAGATCTAAACATACAATCGCTTCTAACTGTGTGTCTGCCTTGTTCTTCCTAAGCTGCAAGCTGTAAAAACAGAGATGGATTCAGCTCTTTGGAGCCACAGAGCAGCTCAGCCTGCCCAGCCTGTGCAGGTAGAGCAGAGGCTGCAGGTAGGTGCAGCCGGTGGACGCAGCCATAGACAGGGACATGTAGTGACACTTCAGGACTCGAAATGGGATGTGGTCTTCCACGGCCCAGGCGATGACGAAGGGCAGGTAGTTGAGAGTGAGCACGGCCTGGATGATGGCGATGGTGATGAAGGCTTTCTTCTTCATGCAGCCCTTCTCTCCTTTGTTGTCCGAGGTCTTCGTCTCCTCCGCCTCTTTCTTCTTCCCCTCCACCGCCGTATGGTCCCCGGGTGGAGGTTTCTTCAGAGCCCTGAGGACAGCCAGGCAGCAGAAGGTGTCTACAGCCAGCACAGGGAACAGCACGATGCAGGCTGACATGGCGTTGCGCTCTGCGGATATGAGCCTGAGGGCGTAGATGCACCACAGGGCGACCACGCAGCCCCACCGGTACTGTGGTCTCTTGAACCTGGACCAGATGACAGAGGGACAGATGGAAATAACAGCTTTGAAGGTCCATTCCACAAAAAAAAACAGCATTAGCAGATAGTTTAGGAAGCCTGTCAGGTTTGAACACTAACCTGGAGAAAAATATCATTTTTAAAAAGTTACAGTTCAGTCCGGTTCAGTGCTTTCATGCGACTAAAACAAAAAAACCGACCATTACCTGGATTTTGTTTGCTCACCTCCCTCTACAGCGGTTGAATGTAATTAGAAGTAATGTCTTTGTTATGTTTAACTCTCAGAGTAATCATAGGTCCTAAGAATTGGCAAGAAATGCATATGTGAAACGTCGAGTGATTTGAAGGCTTTGATGTTGAGGTTTAACACATAACGATGGCGCCGAAGGCAGGAGAAAGACACGAAGACGGGTCAACAAGTCGAGACTTGTTCCATATGTGTTTGAGTGTGTTGTTGTACCGTAGGTAGGTGATGGGGCGGACCACGGCGATGTAACTCTCCACACACACCATACAGAGGAGCAGCGGCTTCATGACCAGGATGATGGCCATGGGGAACAGGAGCACGTCCAAGGCGGAGTTGCTGTGCCACAGAAAGTCATTGAGGTACCTCAGAGGTAAGCTCAAGAAGAAGAGGATGAGGGGGCCAGGTTGCCAGGTTGAGGGGGGAGATGTCTACAGGACGGAACCCGGAGACCTTCGACCTTCAGGAATAGATACAGGATCAGGTTGATTTTTGGTCTTATTTGATTGCAGCTACAATTTTTCCTAGAGTTGCATCAAAGTATTCACCTGTTGCTGAAGATGTGGCAGATGAGCCAGAGGTTGGATGCGCTGCCAACCAGTAACTCAAAGCCGAAGGTGACCTGCAGGATGATGAAGCTCTCTGCGGGACTTCCATCTTCATAAAAAGCCAGACACTCTCCCCAGAAATATGGCAACTCCACGGGCAGCGCAGACTCGTTCAAGGCCCGGAAACGAGAATCATCGAGTGTCATTTTGTTCCCTGTTGAAGCTCCAGGACACGTTTGCGAAAGCTACTCTGTAGATGATGAGAGGATGGTGTAGTAGCTGTGATGGACCTCTCAGGTGGGGGTGTGGGAGATGCTCTGAAGGCACCGGGGTTTTGTACTGCCTTCAGAAACACCTTGCATGAGAGTTGAAATCTAGATTTGCATGAAAATATCATGAACCAGACAGATACGGTACACCTTGTCATAACTATGAACATGCTATAAAACATAAATGAGAATGTTGTCATGTGTGGGAGGGCGAGCTGGACCGCAATGCCATCACTCACCTTCACCAAGCCATCATGTCACCTAATATGAACATGATTAAAATCTATAATCATAAGAAATTAGAGATGTTCCTGTTTGATCATTTGATTGACAGGTCTCTCACGCAGTTTTCTTTCCTTCCTACACCCTGAAAACAAAAGAGATGCTATGTTTTACATAACTTTGACAAGGATGTAGACACAGTATAAACACAGATTATTAAGAATAATCGTACAATTAGAATAGCTAAAGGTCAAAGTGTCATGATCTCTCCATTAACCCTCTGCTCTCAGCCTAATTACAGATGAGCACAGCAACAACATGTGTACCACTTCAACTATTCATTTTGAAATCCAATTTATTATACACTTAGAGAAAACAGTCAACTGTAGATTACATTGTTTTTCTAATTCTTTTTTTTAGCAGGCACAGAAGTCCTTTTCCAGTCTCTAATCCATTAGGATATCTTCCCCAGGTTTACTGAGCTCGTTCTCCTCCTTCTTCTTCTTCTTATGGGTGGATGTTGGTCAAACACCCGCTGGTTTATGAATGTATTTTAATCATCAGGACAATCTGAACTCTTTCGATACATTTTTGTTGTTGCTCAAAGTTCATCCCAACTGCTGAAACTTGAAGTGTTTTTCATATACATATCATAATACATATAAAGCTTCAAATAAGACAAGAAGTTGATTCTAAGAAAGAATAAGACTCAACTGCATCAGAGGTAGAGGAGTTTCCAACATAATCATTTCTAATTGTGCGTGTATGTTGCTTCTCCTAAGCTGCAGTGTGTAAAATGATGCAAAACTAGGAGATGGATTCAGCTCTTTGGAGCCACACAGCAGCTCAGCTTCCCCAGCTTGTGCAGGTAGAGCAGAGGCTGCAGGTAGGTGCAGCTGGTGGCTGCGGCCACAGCCAGGGCCATGTACTGACACTTCACCACAGGAAATGGCAGGAGGTTCTCCACGGCCCAGCAGATGATGAAGGGCAGGTAGTTGAGAGTGAGCACGGCCTGGATGATGGCGATGGTGATGAAGGCTTTCTTCTTCATGCAGCCCTTCTCTCCTTTGCGGCCTGAAGTCTCCGCCTCTTTCTTCTTCCCCTCCACCGCCGTATGGTCTCCAGGTGGAGGTTTCTTCAGAGCCCTGAGGACAGCCAGGCAGCAGAAGGTGTCTACAGCCAGAACTGGGAGGAACACCAAGCAGATTGACATGGCTTTGCGCTCTGTGATGATAAGCTTGAGGACATAGATGCACCACAGAGCGACCACGCAGCCCCATCGGTACTTTGGTTTCTTGTACCTGGATGGAACAAAAAAGAAGCTTATAAAAGAAGGAAATAACAAAGTTACAGATCTTTTCCACACAGCACTACAAACAACATGCAACACATCTTCATTAGCAGATAGTTCAGTAAGTCTTTTAGGTTTGAACATGGACTAAAATGGTCAAAATGGCCCCTCGTCTTCATTTACCTCCACTGCAATATTTTCCAGAAACATAAAATACGCTTTCTGGGCGTGGCTTGGGCGGTCCCAGCCTCTCAGGAGGCGGAGCCAGGCCAGCCCAAGATGAGCCTGCACCAGGTCTGAGTCTGGGTGTCATCCTCAACAGCTTTTTGTCTTTTCAAACCTACATTAGTATCAGACTGTATGTTGATCTGCCTACTTTCATAGCCAGCAACATTAACCGACTTCACCCCTCCATCACCTCACTTCACCACCATTATCATTCAGCTTCATCGCCTCAAATTTGTTTCATATTGAATTCGGCTGATATGGAACACATTTTTGACTGTAAAAACCTATTATTTATACATTTTTATCATGACTTCATCAACATGCATGGTTATTTTTTCTTTTTCTTAAATTATTTGTTGATAAACATTCATCACAATGTTGTTTACGTTTAGCTCGGAGAATTAGCAAAGAATGCTAGCAAAGAATGCAGTTGCATGGCCGCGGTTTGAAGGCTTTAACGTTGACATGACATGACATGACATCAACCTGACACCTGTTCTGTATGCGTGTTGCTGTACCGTAGGTAGGTGATCGGTCGGACCACGGCCATGTAGCGCTCCACACACACCAGGCAGAGGAGCAGCGGCTTCATGATGAGCATGATCCCCGTCGTCAGCAAGAGCAGGTCCAACACAATGCCACTGCGCCACACAACGTGATTGATCAAGATCATTGGTATGCTCAAGAAAAAGGGGATCTGGACAAAGGCCACATGGAGGGGGAAGAAGTCTGCAGGACGGAACCCGGCAACCTTTGACCTTTAGGGATAAAGGCAGTGATCAATCAGTAAAGCTGTGACAGATCTGTAGGAGCTGTAGGAGAAGCATTAAGTTAGAATATTCACCTTTGGCCGAAGATGTGACAGATGAGCCAGAGGTTGGATGGGCAACCGATGGTTAATTCAAAGGCAAAGGTCATCTGGAGAACCATGAAACCTGCCGCGGGACCTCCATCTTCAGAAAAAGTCTGACACTCTTCCCAGAAATATGCCGACCCATAAGGCTGCACAGATCCATTCAAGGGCACGAAATGAGAGTTGCCTATCATCATTTTTCTTCCCTGTTAGAGTTCCAGGCCAGGTTTGTGTCAACTGATCTGTAAATTATCAAAGCACAGTGCTGAGACTGTGACGAACCTTTCACTTTGGGCTGTGAGTGATGCTCTGGAGGCACCTGGGCTTTGTCCTGCCTTAACACCTTGCACCTTCAGATTTGCATGAAAATGTCATCAGCCATACACATACAGTGATCATTATCAGAACTGTGAAATACATAATGTCTTTTAAATCACCCATGGGCTCCACAGCATAATCATCCTCACCTAGAGGAGTATGAATGGGGATGTTTTGCCATTAGTGACTTTCACAAATCAACACATACTAACATAGCAGTGTTGTTAATGTCTGATTACATAACTCTTATTTTTGACCTTACTACTTCGACTGCACTGGTGATTAGAATTCCTTCTATTATTGGACAAATAAAGGTGTATTATATTCTATGTGATTTACTGGCTTTGGTCAAAAAAATATTACACATAATACACTTAACTCAACTTTAAGAGCCACCTAGAAAACATGTAAACCTCGACTGTAAAGAATAATCACTAAAATGTAATTTTAGTTCGAGCATTTTCAGCCTGAACCAGATATTAAAGCGTGACCACGAGTTTTTCACAGCGATCTTGTGTTCTTGAACGCACCATCCGTTACGTCACGCGGTGTTGCCGAATGCCGGTCTGTGATTGGCTTACGGCTGGTGAGATTGAGTGCGTTCGATTGATGACAAAGACGTACCGGGTGGGCGGAGACGCCGGTCTGTGGCGCGCTCCGGCACAAACTCCACCCGTGCAGATGCACCGGAAGTAGAATCAAGCCTCTCCCCTGGAACTCGCGCGGAGTTTGTATTATTCAACACACGTCTGTGGCGGGAGATGTCTAGGGCAGCCGGACGGGTTTTTAACAGCTTAGTTTAAAGTATTTTAGGGTTGATATCGAGCGGAATAGTAGAGGAGGCTACGACGAGAAACCCGGGAGGACGTAAAGATGGAGGACTTCGGGGTTTATGCGGTGTTCGGGGTAAACGGTCCACCTCAGAGGCTGCTCAGGTAGTAAAACCTGCATTTTACTAACCTCAGGCCTTAATATTCGTCCGTGTTTCTCTTCTAAACGTTGGAATCGTTGATCTTTAATTACTCTGAACCTGTTAAGCAACGTATTATTGTACAGGTAGTTGTCATAAACATTTATCCCTCACTCCTGTGAAGTTATTTCAATAGAATCTTTCTTTTATCTTCTTTTCTCTGTGTCAGACAAGCTAGACGACGCTTCACAGATGTGTTTGGAATGTAAATAAAGGTGAATAAGTCGCTTTCCCCCCCCTCCCCTGTGTGTTTTAGTGCTGAGGGCTCGTGCAGGGTGTGTCTTGCAGTACCGCCCAGTGTCCACCAGGTGGTGCTGTTCAGCAGCGGCTCGTGGGGGGAGCGCATCTGCGTCAACGCGGAGCTGAACGACGCGGACAGGACCCCCATCACCATAGGGAAGCTGACCCCGTACAACAAGTAGGGAAAACGTTCATCTTTGTTTTTTTCTGGCCTTTATGTAGAAGCTATGAAACTTCAGAAATTGCAAAATGTGTTTGTTTCTGAATCAACAACGTTGTCCGCCAGGTGTCTGTCCTGGGAGCAGTGGGAAGAGGAGACGTGGACAGATGGTGTCACCCTCAACGTGTCTCTGGAGGGAGGAAAGATGGTAAACGTCACGTGAGACACATTACGATGCACGATTCAGAACATCTAAACAAACCCAGACAGATGTCTGTTAGAGTCTGTGGAGAGTATAGCGTCTGTTCTCATTGTATTCTAAAGCTCATTTTCTTCTGCTTCCTCAGGATTGGTCGGAGCCGGAGCTCATCCTGGCTGTGAAGGAATACACACCTGTGACACAAACGCAGGTGAGACCCGTACGGGGAGCCGCAGGGAGGCCGCATTTCCATGTTTGTTACTTGGCAGGATTATGCAAACACAACTGGAGCCATTTACATGGGATTTGTTAACAGGGCGCAGCGCGGTTTCCTCATTGTCACTTTGTTTTTGTCAGTCGGGTGTTACTCATTATGCACAGAGTAAACATGTATACTTGAGCTGCCTTCATATGTTGTGTTTTAACTGTATATTACTGTATTGTTTTGGCACATAGATGCACTGTTTGTCTCTTTACCGATGCTGTAATGCAAAGCTGATCCTGGGTCAGTGATGTATCACGTCCAGACTGTAAAGTAGGATGTGTAACCTTTGTGACTGTTTCAGGTCAATGGCAAGAGGAAGAGGGAGAAGGACACAGTGGAGAAGAAGACGATGAAGAGAGGGGAGCACAAGGCGAAGGAGGAGGAGGAGAACGTGTGTCCAAATGCCGGCGAGGACAAGACGACGCCTGTGAGGAAGGCCAGAGGTCAAAGCAAAGGAGGCCAGAAGCTGTTCGGCCTCAGTGGAGGAGGAGGAGGAGGAGGAGAGGCAGTGAAGACGAAGGGAGCAGGTGAGACTGGGAGAGAGAGGGAGACGGTCCCACAGCTCGGTGCGGAGGAGTGAGGCGTCTCTTCTAACACGTCTCCTCCACAGGCGACGGAGCGGCAGAGGCACAGGGGATTGTGGGTAGGACGCCTCCTCAGAGCGCAGCGAGGACCAAGAGTAGGCAGGCCAAGACGGCGCCCGCGCAGACCTGTGAGCCGTCTTTGTTTTGTTTTGTTTTTCCTTTTTAGTCCAAGTCAGAGTTGGACTGAATCAGAAGCTTTACTCATCCTGTACGAGCCTTTCACTGAAACACAGAAACGGTGAGAAGGCTGCAGAGAAAGATTTGGAATATTGCACTGAAAAGTGGTAAAATTGCAGAGAAAAAACAGACTATAATGCACAGTACTGCATGAAAAGTGACAATATTGCATGGAAAAAGTGACAATGTTCCACAGATAAAAGGGGGAAATGTTAGGCTGAAAACAGGAATGATACTGCACTGAAAAAACTAAGAACATCCCTCAATAAACTGTACATTTCTCTGAGGGAGTCATCCCAAGGCATCAATAAAGTTTAGTCTAAGTCTCAAGTCTAGTTTAGTCTAAAAGTGGCCACAAACGTGTCAATTTTGCCCTGAAAATCTGAGAACAAGTGATTATATTGCACTGAAAGGGGGTTGGAAAAAGTGATGATGTTACACTGAAATATTGCACTTAAAAGAGACAATATTGCACTGAGAAAAGCAAGAAAGTTGCACAATAAGAGACAATATTGCACAGCAAAACAGAGAAAATTATACTGCCAAAAAATGACAAAAAGTAACCATGTCACACACAAAAACAAGTGTCTGAATATCTAACTGAATATTGCACATATTCCTTGTTTTCCTGGAGAACCTGGAAAGCCTAGAATCCACTCTGTTTCTATATGTGTAGAAAGACAATAAAGCAGAACAAGGAGCAGTAACGTCTCTCTGGTCCCCCCCCCCCCCCCCAGCTGCGCTGCTCAGCCCCTCCGGCCGCTGGGGTCAGACCCTCTGTCCCATCGACTCCCAGACCGCCATCCTGATCGGGGGCCAGGGGGCCCGCATGCAGTTCTGCAAGGACCCCATGTGGAAGCTGTGCACCGGTGCGTCTCTCCCGGATCCGTCCGGACCGTCTCTCCCTCCCTGGTTCCTCCGGGTCTGTGTGTGAACCCTGTCCTCTCTTGTCCCCCCCCCCCCCCCCCCCCCCCCTCACAGAGGACGTGTCCTGGGTGGCTGCGGAGACTCTGGCCGAGGGGCCGACCCCCGAGGGCCGGATCGGACACACGGCCGTGTACGACCCGGACTCCAGGAGGATCTTCGTGTTCGGAGGCTCCAAGAACAAGAAGTGGTTCAACGACGTCCACATCCTGGACACGCAGAGCTGGAAGTGGACCATGGTGGAGGTGTGTGTGTGTGTGTGTGGCATCATAACATAACATAAAAAACACATTTTTTATGGTGAAACTATAAGAAGAGAAGTCAAACTAGTTCTTTTTATCAACCAATCAGATTGCACCATTTACCTGCTATCCAGGCCTATGTAAATAAAGCCTCTAGTCCTGGGTTTATGTATGTTTTCCTCAGTGTGTGCTTTTCCATCCTTTTAAGAACCAATAAACAACATGTTATTGTGTCCCCCAGGCCCAGGGGAAGGTGCCCCCCCTGGCCTACCACAGCTGCAGCATGTTCCGGGGCGAGCTCTTCGTGCTGGGCGGCGTCTTCCCCCGGCCCAACCCGGAGCCCGACGGCTGCAGCGACTCGCTCTACATCTTCGACCCCCACCTCTCCATCTGGTACCAGCCCATCGTCACGGGGGCCTCGCCCTCCCCCCGCTCCGGGTAAGATGGTTCGGTCCTGCCCAGTCAGACGTGATGATGTAATTAGGGATTTAAAGAAATGGTTGGAACTGCTCAGAAAACGTCCTGGACAATCCTCCATCCTCTCTCTCTCTGTTTGTTTCCTCCAGTCACTCTGCGTGTGTGATGCAGGAGAGGAAAATCTACGTGTTCGGGGGCTGGGACACGCCCGTCTGCTACAACGACATGTACATGTTGGACCTGGGTGAGAGAGAGAGACACACACACACACACACACACTAGAGCACATAACAGGTATGTACTGTGAAGCAGAAACAATATGAAAGTGACTTTTCTTTGGGGTTTTTTTAGGTCTGATGGAGTTTTCTGCTGTGAAAACAACTGGTAAACGCCCCTCCCCTCGAAGGTACACACACACACACACACACACACACACACACACACACACACACACACACACACACACACACACACACACACACACACACAGTTGCAGTAGGAAAGAGAGGAAATGAACATATGAAAAGGAGGAAAACTTCAGTACAGAGACTTCAAACGAGTCTTGTTTGTGGCACTTTTATTTGATGTGTGTGTGTGTGTGTGTGTGTGTGTGTGTGTGTGTGTGTGTGTGTGTGTGTGTGTGTGTGTGTGTGTGTGTGTGTGTGTGTGTGTGTGTGTGTGTGTGTGTGTGTGTGTGTGTGTGTGTTGCAGCTGGCATGGCAGCGCTGTGCTCTCGGACACAAAGTTCCTGATCCACGGAGGATACAACGGGAACAACGCGCTCAGCGACACCTTCGTCTTTGATACAGGTGAGAGGGAATTATTTATTTATTGATTTACTTTATTGTTTTTGGTCAAACAATAAAGTTCTCTGTATCAGTTTGTATCAGCTTCCTTTCAACACTTCCTCTGGACGTATTGTATATTTAACAATATCACAATTTAACGTTCAGACACCAACACCTGGACGGAGGTGAGCCTCCCCCAGCTCCGCCTCCCCCGGGCGGGACACTCCATCGTCGCCATGGAGACCGCCTCCGCCTCCGAGGGGAGGTCTCTGCTGGTGTTCGGAGGCGGAGACAACGAGGGGACCTTCTACAGCGACCTGACCACGGTCAGCGTGGAGGAGGTGCTGGCTGAGGCCCAGGGCTAGAGCCACCTGTCTCTCTCTCTCTCTGTCTGTCTCTCTCTGCCTGTCTCTCTCTGTCTGTCTCTCTCTCTCTGTCTGTCTCTCTGTCTGTCTCTCTCTCTGCATAATTTATATTCCTATAGTGTGTCTTCCTTCTCCTGTCTCTATCTCGTTTTATCATTGTTTTAAAGAAAGTTTCAGGTCATTTTTATTTTATTTTATTTCTTCCCATCGTTTCACGTTTCTCCAGCTTTTCTGTACATAGTTTTAAAAGTTCTCGCTCAGGTAAAATTTATATTTTTTGCTTATTTTTGTATTATTGGTTTTTAATGTGTTTTTCTGTTGTGAATGAATAATGGAGGCCTCCAGACGTCCTCTCGGATCGTTTTTTGATAAAATTGACTTTTTGTTTAGTTTTTTTTGTTCTGCACTTTGCGCCGTCTTCATCTAATAAACGTTGGAGTGTCTGAACTTTGTTTCATGCCTGATCTTCTTCCACACATTTCACCAGAAAGGAAAACAGATTAGAGTTGCAACAAACAATTATTTAGGTTGGTTATTTCATCAATTAATGGAGTTAATAAAGGAAAATGGTAAAAGTTGGCAACATAAGGTCTTAACATGCCCATTTTTTTGCCCTCATTTGAACAACATTCTTTTTTTTTGGGAAATTATGAATCAGAACTGTTTCAAATGCTAAAATCTAAAGCAGCTATTAATCGACAACTTTTGATAATCAGTCAGTTTGAGCATTTAAAATGGTTTTATGAAATCAAGTTCATCTTGACATCTCAAATGTGAACATCTTCCGGTTTATTTAGTCTCAGGAACAGAAAATTGTGTGGAAGTTGCGATAAAACGGAATACGGAAATTGCACCTTGACAGAAGAGCCGAAAACAGGAAACGCTGGTGCAATAAAGTCAAGCTCTATGGGGGCATCCAAGCTAATGACTTGATATTCAAGCACATCTAAATACCTTTTTTCAACTGAGTTGCATATTTAGTTAGCTAAACCTCAAAATCTTCCAGATTCTTCGACAATAATGCCTATAAATATCTGAGGGGAGGAATTTGCATTTCTGCGCACAGCTCATCTTATAAATAAATAACTAACGCAATGAAGAGTTGCATGAATTACTCCCAGACTTTGCTCGACACCTGCTCGGCTGAGAAGCGTCATGACGGGTGACAGCTGCGCGAGCTCGCGCTCCAGCGCCTCCACATCCTGCGCGTGGTGCGATAAACCTTCTGGAATGCGGCTCCTACAGGATGTTAGCGACCGATATCTGCGCATCTCCACTCAGCGTGCACCGAAACTGCAATGAGAGACTGCTGCCTGACCTGCTCCCAGTGTGTGTGTGTGTGTGTGTGTGTGTGTCTGTGTGTGTGTGTCTGTGTGTGTGTGTGAGACACCAGCTCAGAGAAAATTATTGGCCGCATATTAAAAATAACTGTGATTGCAGCCTCGGTCGGCCCGGATGATACGACTGGCACAGGGAAGCGGGAGACTGGAGATAAAAGGGGCGGACGCGCTTTTTAATGTCCGTCCAGCGAGACTTAAAATACCCTCGGAATCAGCTGCAATTAACAGTCTGCGGCTCGGCCTCCTCCTCAGAGCTCCGAGGCTGCTCCTCTCCGAAGGGAGCAGCAGGGACGGCGGCTGCTGCCAGAAAACCTCCGCCTTTTAAGACGGGCGTTAATGGACTCCCAGCAGGACGTTCTGTCAGGGTAGATCTATAGACAGGTGGACAGGTAGACAGGTGGACAGGTAGACAGGTTGGTTTAATGTCTGGTGTTTTGGGGCAGAGCTGTTCGGGGAGCTTTTTCTACCTGTTCTCCCACCAATTGACCTACATTATCTATCTGCCATCTGCTTGTCTACCTACCTAACAACGCTCTAACCTGCCTATCTACCGATAGACCTAAGGACTATGAACTGATCACACTACTGGTACTACCTACCAACCTAACTACCAATTGACCTACCAACGGATCTACCAATCGACTCACCAACTTGCCTGCCTTTCAACTGATAACCTGACTTCCCAACCAAATGACCGACCTACCTACTGATGACAAACCTACTGACTGATCGCTACTTACTGCGCTACATATCAACTAAACCAACATACCTACAAACCAATAGAGTGACCACCCTACCTACCTACCAGCTGACCAACCTATCAATTGATCACCCTACTTACCTACCAACTTATCAACCTACCTCCCAACCAATCGGGAAACCATCCTACTTACCTACCAGCCGACCAAGCTACCTACTGACTGACAAGCTTATCGACTGGCTGCCTTACTTACCTATTGACCAACCAACCTACCACTAACCTGTCTGCTAATTGCCCTACCTGCCTGACCTTCCAACCTGTGAGCTAATCACCTTACTTACCTACTAACTGATGCATCTACTGTTGACCAACCTCTTCAAGTGACCTACCTACTCACCAACTAGCAGACCTATCAATTTATCGACTGATCTTCCTAACCACCTACTTTTGTATCAAGTGATACCACCGATCTATCAGTCTACCTACTTACCTATTTAATTTTATCTCCCATCTCTTAATCTTACCTCTATCTACTTGCCTACGTACTGTACCTTTGTGCCATATAATCTACTATTTGTTTACTTATTTACCTACCTTCTTATCTATTTACCTCTATCTACTGTACCTCACTACCCATTGATCTAGCTGTAATTGCGCCAGACGTCCTGCAGATGGCGACAGTTCACACAAATTCCCCAAAACGAAGTTTGGCTCTCGGTCAAGTTTCTCCTGTAAAATCTCCAGAAAATGTGGAGTCACTGAGTTCATGTGGCCACTAGCATGACTGCCTGTCATATTTTCTGACATTTTTCGGCACAACTTTTTTTTTTTCCAGTGCCGGTCACAGAATACTCCACAGTGCATGTGACATCCGCCCGCCTGTGATCCACTCTCCAATTGGACACGCTCCAGTATGCTTTGAAAAGAGGGAGGAGGACATGTTCTGCCCAGTCAGATGAATTGGTTTTAAGCATGTGTGTGTGTGTGTGCTGACAGATGTGTTGTGAGAAAAGCTTGGGGACACACCAAGAAGGCTATTACAGATGTGAAACAAACATCTGGGCGTCGACAGAAGAACCAGAGGTGTTCGTGTCCTCTAACACAGTGTAAACACCCCTCGGTCCACTCAGTCCATCATCAGGGATGTGATTTTTTTCTTTTTTTTCCTTTTTCTTCCCCTTCTCTTGATTCATCGGGAAATCCTGCCTGTTGGATCCTCTCCCAGTGGTTACTAACAAGCCTCTCGCTGCTCTCGATTTCCTGATTTCTGTTTTATTTTTCTCCATAACATCCTCGCATTGTGCCAAGCGCCTTGAATATGTGCTGTTGTGACTCTCCGTGTCTCTGCGGGGCTGACACGGTCCAGACCGAACCACATCCAGCGTGCGGCCATGTTGTCTTCCCTGGGTCTGTTGCTAAGTAACTTGGAGATGCCTGTGCCAGCTGTCGGCATCTCACACTCACACTTGTGTGTGTGTGTGTGTGTGTACATACAGTATTTACAAATTACTACTACTTTTTTCTTTTTTTGCAGCTGTGTGGATCCACAATCCCGGCCTCGCCACAGTTATGATTTTTAGATTAAAACAGTTGGGATAATAGAGGAGAGATGTTAACATACGTACCAGTTGTCTGTTTATTGTGTCTTTTTTGATGTCGCTTTTTAATCCACTTTCGCAGGAAACACTTTAGGGTGTGGGGTTTATATCTTGGTTGATGTAAGTCGCTTTGGATAAAATGTAGTCTCCCAAATGACTAAATGAGTGTAAACGCTACTAGCCAAAAGAAAAAAAAGAGGGGTTTTCCCTGGAGAAATGAGTAAGACAAGATATCTATGAACTCATTCTTACCAGACACAAATACTTACTCATAAAACTGGAGAGGAACTGTAACTTTCACCCTCAAGACAGCACTGAAAATCATATCCATACTGGGTCTCTTTCCTCTAAACGCGCTTTAAATATTCATGCAAAACACTGGATTATTTGAGGTCTGCGTCCGTCTTGTCACACATCCACCATTCAGCATGGTTTAACAATAGGTTATGATGAATTTTTGATGTAAACAATGGAGATGATGTTATGACGCACGCTGCGTATCACTAACAAAAGGAGGAGAGATTCTGGAGAAATGGGCAGGGCATAATGTCTCTGAACTCGTTCTCATTGGAAACAAATACGTCCTCACAATGTCGGAGAGGAAGCGCTACTTTCACCTTCAGACATTACTTAATAAAAAGTGGCACAGCTCCAAATCCATCCACATTAAGTATGCAGTATCACTGGTAAAATATGTGATTCTCCCTGCCCTTCTCCACCTTTCCACTGCCTCTTATAGTTCAATTTTAAGTTGGTATCCCAGTTTGAGCTGTGGACTCAAACTAGCCGAATGATTGTATGCAAAAAAATGTTATGACGCTGTGGCTTTGTTGTGTTTTTTTGTATGGGTGACGCAGTGGATTCTTTGAGGTCCGGTGGTGGAAATAAATAGAGAGGGTAGAGTGTGCAGGTGGCGTGTGAGCACCAACCTGCAGGCCTGTAGCCCTCAGAGAAACGCTGAGACACAAAATGGAGGATGCGGGCGCGTTCAAGTGTTTGTGAATGAAACAAATCTTACCAGACTGGAGCTGCTGTGTCGGGGTGTGTTGACAATGACTCTAATCTCTATGAGGGAAAACACCTCCTGGGCTGTTTCATTCGGCCTGTCGCAATATGGAGTTTTGGTGGAAAAGATAAAAAGTTTATTGACCAACCCACATGACAAACTACCTACCTACTTACCTATCTTTCAACTAGCATACCTATCTATCTATCTATCTATCTATCTATCTATCTATCTATCTATCTATCTATCTATCTATCTATCTATCTATCTATCTATCTATCTATCTATCTATCTATCTATCTATCTATCTGTCTATCTATCTATCTATCTATCACTTTATCCTCATATCTTATACCTCTTTAACTACTTATCTATCTTTATCAATCTACCTACACTTTATCCTATCTCTTTACCTACCCACCTGCCTAACTGTCTATCGCTTACATACTAACCTATCTCTTTCTCTACCTGTTTACCTTCATGTCTACCTACCTCTGTTCTTACCTGTGTTCATACCTACTTACTTACTTGCATATTAACCTCTTTTTTTAATTGTCTCTTTAGATAGATAGATAGATAGATAGATAGATAGATAGATAGATAGATAGATAGATAGATAGATAGATAGATAGATAGATAGATAGATAGATAGATAGATAGATAGATAGATAGATAGATAGATAGATAGATAGATAGATAGATAGATAGATAGATAGATAGATAGATAGATAGATAGATAGACACTTCGTCTCTGGAGGGTTCCTCTTTCACTACTTAGCTAACTACCTACCTACACAATCCCTTAAACATACATCCTATATGTACACCTGCTGTTTGTCAACCTGGGTCACCAGCAGCAGAAATGCCGGAAAAACCCGAGTTCACCCGAACCCCCCCCCCTCCTGCTCCCCCCTCCCTCCCTCGGTCGTGGTGCATGCCGCCATGTTGCTGCGGGCTTGTTCCGGTATCAGGGCAGCGGCAGCAGCCTGCACATAGACCCTGTCGGGCAGTGACACGCACCTACCTACCTTACCTCCTACCTACCTCCAGGACGGACCAGACTGACTGTATTTCGTGTGTTTTTCACCACCGCGATGGATTCTACAACTTGATGCCGCGTCGCTGTGTCGGGAACAGGACCGGGGCCGGACCGGGCTGGTTTATCGGCTGTTGACTGCAGTGCAGCTCCCTATCTACGACCTTATTCCAATCACGAAGATCCGCTCGGAGGTTTCCGAGGATCTCCGACTACCAGCGAACCCAGCGCTGCTTCCACCACCTACATGGGCTAATAATACTATATATAAATATATATATATCTAGAAACCCAGATGTGTCGCTCGCCTGCCATGTGACCGTCCTGAACGAGCCCTGAACATCGGGACCAGGGGGCGAGTTTTTTGGGGGAAGGTCGAGGTTCGGAAGCTTACGCCGGGAATAACTTCGGCCCTGAAAGTTTGAGTCCTAACGCCCCCCCAGGAGCTGGGAAAAGGGACGAGAAAAAAAGGAAGGAAAGCTGCTGGAAGCTGCTACTAGCTGGAACAAAAAAAGGACGAGGCGTCGACGTCGTTTTTCTATAAAAGCGACGTCGTTTTTTTTGGTAAGAATTGGAAATAAATCGGCCTCCGAACGTTAGTTAGCATCATGCTAACCACCTAATTGTGTTGTTCAATTACAACTTTTCTTCGGGCTAGGCTAGCTGAGCAAGGCTAAGCTAGGCTAGGCTAGCTGGGCATAAGAAAAAGAAAACGTCACGCCAGAAGCCGATAGCTCATCATCGTCGCCGTTAATACAGGATCTTCATCCTTAATCGCAATATTGTATGATTATTTTTTCCCTCCCGATTGTTGGTCAACATGGGACGTGCTAGCTAGTTTCCCAGCTAGCTGGCTAACTTGACTGGCTGATGTGGGGACTCAACTTGTTGATTCAAGGGGCTGTTTCGTGGTTCTGCACTGGACTTTTGTTGGAGATTTCCCCCACCATCCAACTGGACTAGAAGTTTTAAATGCACAATAGACACTGAAAAGAGTCCTCTTCTTCTTCTTCTTTTTTGGCACCTTCAAGTCTTTTTCAAACATGTCAACAAGGATCCCACTGGTGCAGGTCATTGACAATTCTCCTGGCCAGGTAAGAACCTCTATTAAATAATGTCTTCTTCTTCTTCTTTTTTGCAATCTTTAAATCAGATGTGAAGAGAGGCCTTCCCAGCCTGATTGCTGCCTTCCCAGAGTCTGGTTTTGTCTCTGTTGTCTTTGCCACACTAGCAGTGATTCACCAGCTTTGCCTACGCACTTCACTGGATTTCCCACTCCTTGCAGAATGAGAAGAAGCAAATTTAGGCTCTTGTTTAGTCTGTGTGTTGGGGCATGTCCTCCTACTTGGACTTTTTCCTGTACCTGTGAATCCAGTGGAGACATGAGCGGATGGAAAAGCAGCATCCTGAAAAATCGTCCAGATGCCATTTTATGTCACCATAGTTCATGTTGAAGAAGCCTTGGCTGTTGGGTGCTACGTGTTTGTCATTGTTTTAAGTGTCAAAACCATGAAGTCATGTTGAAGAAATGCACATTTGACAAGACAGAGGATGTTTGACTCTGTGGTGATGAAATGGCCTCCACATCCTCCTCATATCATTGTTTTTTGATGCAGAAATAGACTTTCACATCTCAGGGAGGAAATATGATGAAGTTACTTTCTTCAGCACTGCACGGAGAAACCTTAAGCTGATCACCTAGTGATATAAATAACAGAGGGAACAAACAGGTATTCAGCAAACTTATGGGGCAGTAGGAAAAACTATGTATATAGAAGCAGAAAACAGGCTTAGAGGATGAAATAGAACATAACAAGAACACATAAAAAGGTTGATTTTATTTGGTTGAATTACTGGATCTCAAACAGTGTTAGTACAGATGTGGAGTTACATTTTTATCATCTCATGTCACCGTGAAACAACTTAATTAACCTGTGGCCCAATTTCTAGCGTTTACAGTGTTAACCATTCAAATAGTGAGGATTTTGATGTAGATATGCAACTTCTGTGTTGACGAAATGGCCTCCACGTCCCCCAGCTTTCATTGTTTTGTCTGCAGATACTGATAAAGAAGTATTTCATAATCCGTGGATAAAAAAGTAGAAATCGCAGGCTTTGAAGATAGTAAACACAGCTAAATAAGAACAAGTCAGCAGAATATGTGGATCCCTCACAGTGGAACAGATGTGGAAGTGGGCCCATTCATACTGCTCCCAGATGTGGACTATCTGCTGCTTTCGGGGGTTGATAGAAGGAGCTCACACATCCTCTTGTGACCCTAAACAACTGACCCTTATCCAGAGGTCAGAGGGCTCCCAAACACACTATAAATACCGTCAATAATAGATGTGTGTCGGCGCAAAGGACTTTGAGAGCGAGCCTGTGTGTGATTTAAAAGTCTATAAGACTGAGAAACCCTTTTTCAGCTGCGCTCTGTAGATCATTAATGAGAGGTTTGAATGGAAGTCTTACAGTGGATTTATCAGTAGTTTTGTTATGATTGGGGGAACAGTTTTCCATTCATAGCAGGACTTGGACAGATGTTGACAAGGATCACGTGACTCCAGAAGCTCTTGTGAGCGATGGATGGAAAACTCTGAGCGCTGCGAAGCTAAAGCCGCGTCTATATTTATGTCGCCCGAGCACATTCAGCTACAAACGAAGGCGGCCGCCGCTGACATTTGGCTTTGAGCTGTCGGTCAGAAGTTTGTCTCTTACTTTTTAAAGTGTAAAGTTACTGCCTAAAATCCTCAAGAGCTGCACCCTCTGTCAAACCCCCCCCCACCCACCGCCACCACCACCACCTCACCTGCAGGGCCCAACCCCAGGTGTGTAATCTGTAGCCTTTCAGAGCCAATCAGACGCCAGATCTGCTCCAACCTGTTGGTACTGGAGGCTCAAAAAGGTCAAAAGACTTACTCTTGTCTTCGCCTTCTTGTACAAATAAAAACGCTGACGGAAGTGGTGTGTTGATACCATGATCTCACTAGGTGTGTGTGTGTGTGTGTGTGTGTGTGTGTGTGTGTGTGTGTGTGTGTGTGTGTGTGTGTGTGTGTGTGTGTGTGTGTGTGTGTGTGTGTGTGTGTGTGTGTGTGTGTGTGTGTGTGTGTGTGTGTGCGCGTGTGTGCTTCTAGAAATGGATTGACAATTACACTTCTGTGGATGTGTGTGTTGAAGGAGAAGGACTTACAAGAATACAATTACGGAACTGAAGTCATAAAAAGAGATACATTTGACTATAGATGTCACACACTTTGTATCCATATTGACTGCTTTATCTATTAACTTTTTTTGCGATCTGGAGTGGAAAACCGGTATGGTTTTTATTTTTAATTTTTTTGGGGCGAGCCTCAAAAAGATCAAACGGGAGATAAAGTGTTGTTGTGGTAGCTTTCAACAGTGGCACACACTGGAGGCTTCAAAGGGTGTAAAACCAAAGTGCACTATCTTGTTGATTAATAACCCTGCAGCTGAACTTCCTGGTCCGCCTTTAGCAACACGCCTCTACCAATACACCCGTCTCGCAGCGGCCGACACGACTGCTATTGTCTCTAACCTCATACTCATCTGTCAAGCGAGGTTTCTTTTTTCTTCTGTTTTGAAGGGCTGGGAGAGAAACATTCGAGGGTCACGGCAAGACTTTTTAAACTGGGTTTGTAGGCGAAAGGTCACCGACGGACGCTCCTCGCACACAAACGCAGTCTTTTTTTAAAGGCCGCGTATAGGCGGCCGTCGGTGTCGGGTCTCAAGATGCGGGACAAAATGGCACCGGACAGGCTCAGCGTCGACACGGCTGCTCACTGGCCACAGGCCCCAGTGCCTGTTCCAAACTGGTCAGCCCGACTCGTCCTGCTAGTCGGAGCAAATCTTCACTGCAGGTACAGTGGAGGGTTTCAGGCCGGACGGAGCTTTGCAGAATATGTAGAGACGCAGCGGACAGAAATATCGGATGCCCACGTCGTAGTAATGACAACCCAGGAAGTCCACAGATATAAAGGATTCACTATATTATGTTGTGTGTACAGAGTTGTAATAAGGTTGAAGAATCCTAGCTTGCTTTATAACACTGTGTGAATGAAGGAGCTAATAGACTGATAAGCTGAGGCTTATTAATCCAGTATTTTTTACCCCAGAATTTAGATGTGTGCACATTTTCACCGCAAACTTTCAGAAATTTGGGTGCGTGCATGTTTGTATCTCAGATCAGGTTAAACCTGGTCTACACTAATTTCCAATCTGCTTGTGATTTTTTTTTTGTTTTTGCACCTGGATGTACGCCCATTCCCACACATAATTGGAATCTGAATCCTGTTTATTGCCAAGTAATTATGTGACTTAATCACACAGCTACAAGGAATTGGCGTTGACGTCGGGTGCAAAAGGTTAGGAGCGTTAACGACAGTGACAGTGATCCAGACTTCATGACGTGAACAGGCAGCACAGATCTCATTCTGACCGTTCTTTGTTAGTTTTACTTGAAATAATGGTCTGGGTCTCCTCATGGTCTAGCTCAAACCAAAGACTGGACTCTCGATCGATAAGCGGACCAGTCCACATCGTCCCTTATTCGATGTTGGAAATGAAGAGAAAAATTATCCATAATACGCAACTTCCAATCACTCACTTAGTGCGTATGGAAAAATGTGGTACAGGGCGAGTAAATGAGATGAGATAAGGTAACGCAGTCACAGCTGGATGAGAGATTTGCATTGTAAAAACTGTTGCACGTGTTGCACAACGTTTGGTGCCGACTCGACTAGTTTGAGGAAGCGTTTCGACTCTGTTTGTTGCTCCTGGAGTCCCTGGAACGAAAAAATGTATCCGATTTTTACTTTGAAACCGTCCAACACCGGGGATTCTCCTGCTACTTCAGATGCTAACCGTTTATTGTCGGTTTGCACTCTTTGTCCAGCCACCCCCCCCCCCCCCCCCCCACACACACATACACACACACACACCCCCCATCCAGACACGATGTCTTGATTGTCTGATTTCCTGTTTTACAATGTTCCCTCTCTGCTGGCCCGAGCCACGTCTTCAGAGAGACAGACTAATGCAGCCTGAAATACTGGTCTGCGCTCTTCAATTGTTACTTCGTCCTCCATTTCATTGTTTGGCGAGTCGCTCTCTCTCTCTCTGAGCCAAGCCGTCCTCGATCCTCCTCCTCCTCCTCCTCCTCCACCACCTCCACCACGCCTCCACACAGACACATGGAGGTGTGTGATGGATCTGAACCGTCAATTTGTCCGAGTGTGACACCGGCTGAGTCAGGCCAGGGAAGTCGGGACGCGATGGTAGAACTGTGCAGTAGAAGAGCAGAATTAAAAGTAGGGCAACAAGCGATTAAGGATAAGCATGAGAAGACCTTTAATTGTCTTCTTGATTATATGCAATCAAGTCCTCCAACGCCTTGTTTGGTCCACGTCTTTTAGATATGGAGCATGAATATACAGAAGACCAAAGAAAACAAATATAATTCACATATAAGATGCTGAATACAGAGAATATCAACAGCCGATTAGTTGACTTATTGATGGGCTCTTAAATCTCTAAAAAGCCTTTAAAGTCACTGAGATAAACAAAAATACAAACCCAGGAACAGAAAACTCTGCACAGCATATATAAATCAAGAATTACAGCGTTTGATAGCATTAGTAGCACTAATGGCCAAGTACAACCTGATCAGTTCTGAGAAATTTGTTCAGGGTTACGGATGTGAAGCGAGTAGAGCTAGCGGCTTATATAAGCTCAGGATGACAAGTGAAATAGCAATTATGTAAGCAAATGCACGGCACTGATTGTGAATAAGGAGAGTCATCCGACTGGCACGCCTCGGATTTGCTGCTGGTAGCTCTAGGGAAATCATACAGGTAAACAACCAGATCCATAGGTGCAAGATCACCTTGATTTCATCAAGTCTCTGTTGTTTATTAAATGGGAGGTGAAACCAGGTCACAAAAGAGACGATTGTACATTATATACCAGACAATAAAGGATAGAAATGGTTTAAGAAATATTCTCCTTCTTGTAGATTGTGTGCACCTTTTGAGGCATCTGGATAAAAATCAGTCACTCGTTTACTTTCAATCTCAATTCAAGTTCAGAGTTCAGATTTTTCAGCCTCAGAAAGAAAGTTTGTTTGTTGGTTTGTTTCATTCATGGAGTCAAAAAATCAAGAGCGTTGTCATTCCTCAGCCTTTAGTTTCGTCTTCTTGACCTTTGTAACCTCTGAAAGAGTTGATGCTCCGCAGCGACAGAACACACACACACACACACACACACACACACACACACACACACACACACACACACACACACACACACACACATGGGGGGGGGCTCAAAGAGAATCTCCCAGTGAGGTGTTGAACTGGAAATCCACTTATAGGCACCGTGTGTGTGTGTGTGTGTGCTGACACAGGTATGTTTTTAATATTCTAGTCTTCACCGTTTTTTGCCGATATTCATTCACTCTTCCCATGAATGAGTCATCTAGTCGGCAATCTATACGACACACACGTACACACGCACGTGCACACACACACACACACACACACACACACACACACACACACACACACACACACTTGTACACGTTGCTGTTACGCCCAGGAAACCATAAATTATGCCTCTCTCCTCACCAGACCAGTCACTAGGCAGATGAACAGAAAGACAAAGCTAGCCAGGGCCCCTAGCAACAGAGAACCTGCTGCAAACACACACGCACGACACACACACACACATGCAGGCGACATATTCCCTGCTTTACACACACACACACACACACACACACACACACGCACACACACACTTCTTAATTGGGTTGGAATTACATTTGGATTCGGTGTCATCTGTCAGTTCCTTCGTAGAGTTTCTTCAGACGTGAAAGTAAAGCAAAGGCTAAGCAGGTTGGAAACCTGGAAAACCTGGAAAGTTATGGAATATGAGAGAAAGCTGTAGATTAGTTGTGATTTTTCAGCTTTTCCCCTCTTTTTGACGTTTTAGGTGATTATCTTGTTCACATTTGTCCTATAAATAGGTGTATGTAAATGGTAAATGTGCAGAATGGAAGAAAATGACATGCACGTGTCCAACCATAGGAAACTGGAAATGTCCCTGAAAGTGATTCCAAGGAGAGTTGGAACCTTGCACAATGCATTGAAGTTCAGAGCTGTGTGTGTGTGTGTGTGTGTGTGTGTGTGTGTGTGTGTGTGTGTGTGTGTGTGTGTGTGTGTGTGTGTGTGTGTGTGTGTGTGTGTGTGTCAGGGGTAGAAACAGGCCTTTCCTGTTGAGCGGCGAGGTGTGGCAGCCAACCGTAGACCTGCCACCTGAACACCTTGACGTCATGCAGGTGAGGGAGAGCGGCCTCGCTCCTCTCAGCTTCATTTTCCCCCGCTCAGACGAGTCCGCTCGGACATCTGGGGTAGGGAGATGCTGTCCTGGATTACATCAGATAATAAACGTAGGACTGTGAGTGTATATAGAGTTTGTGGCATAGATTCAAAGAGCCTCTATTGTGCTTTCACTCTTAATTTGTGGTACAGTCGCTACTTATTCTATGAAACATGTTACCACCCCCGGGGCTAAGATGGTTGCTGTCTGAGGAGGAGGGGGGGGGTTAGCTCTGGTACCAGTTAAGGTTCTCTCTCACTGACTGGAACTTTTCATAGTTCCTGAACCTTCTTCCTGAAAGTTAGGAAATCAAAACAACAACAAAACCAGCCAACCGTCTCAGGAGCGGTCTCCTTAATGCTGGGAATCGTTTATTCCACCTATCTGCTCATGTATTCATCAGCTTCTAAAATCAGACCTGTTTACTGTGGCAGCTCACACGCACACACACGCGCACACACACACACACACACACACATGCACACACACACACACAAAGTTGCGTAGCAGCAGAACAAGGCCACGCAGAGGAAGTGCTGTGCAGTGTGTCCCAACTGTGACAGCAACAGAGCAAACAGGAGCTTTGAATTGATTTGACACACACACACACACACACACACACACACACACACACACACACACACACACAAATATACACATAGCTAGCTGGGGTAATCCAGTTAAAAGGAACACACACACACACACATTCGCAGCAAACTGCGACCCAGCGTGGCACCTCCTTGCTAAAGTAGAAGGGCCTCTCTGCAAAATGACTTGGCTTTGTGTTTGTGTGGGGCCACTTCGTGTGGCTTTCATCCACATACACTTTACTGTACTGTGTGTTAGAGATGACCAAATCGATCCGTGCACTGGTAAAATAACCAATGACTACTTTTATAGTCATTCTGAGTATATTTAAAAGGGATCTGTTGTCGTATGTGACTACAAATGGAAGATCTTTGAGGTTTTGTGAAACAAAAATTTCCATTTTTTTTATACCACATTATAGATCAAACAACTAATCTACCACAAATATGATTTGGCACAGCCCTGCTTTGTATTATATAATATTACCCTGCAGAATGATAGATGGAATAGGCTGTAAGGGTAGCGAGGAACTGATTACATTACAGCTCAGAGAAGCTCAGCCGTGTCTATAGATGATGGCGATGGACCATCTGCAGTGCAGGATTCAACTGGTACCTTCGTGGAAATGAAGGAGGGCTGAAGTGGTTGGATATTTCCCGGCCGTGAGGGCCCAATAAAGGATTATTTTAACTGGAGTGGTTTCAGCTAATTCGTGGCTGAATTGAGAGAATGAATCATGATTATACATCTATATTAATAGCCTGTGTGAGACAGATAAAGGCAGTGGAAACACGACTGGGTTTGGTCACCCAAAAGTTTAAAACTTATCGTAGTTATTTTAAATCGGGGTTCCCCTGCACGTCCTGGAAAATTACTGACCAATATTCCAGTCATGGGAAACCTAATGGGAAAATTAGACGAAATTTCCCTTTGTGCTGTAGAAATCACCATTTTAAAATAACCATTTCAAGATTAATTAAAGAGTAATTCTGCATAATAGGACACTGATGTTGTGGGATGTGGTGGGTAGTCATGATACGGACCTGATGATACAACTATTTAAATGTATTAATGCATTAAATCCCCATTTAATCTATCCAGAATGATCTTTTCTGACTATTTTAAGATAGAATCAAGGTTAAACCAGTCGGCCTGGTGTGGTGGAAACGAGCTGAGGCAGCTTTTTAAACTGGTGTCTTCCCTAATCTCCCTCTCATTAGCGCGGCTGTTCACATGAGTACTCCCCGAGTCATCCCCTACTGGGATTTCCTCGTAGATGGCCCAGTGCTTCCAGTTGTGGATCCCCAGGCGTAACTGGTGGAGGAGTCGGAGAGGACGGGGAGGCTGAAACGCAGCGATTAAAGGAGAGATTGATACATAAACGAATGAATAGCATGGAGTGGTGGTGGTGGAGGGAGGGAGGGAGGGAGGAAGCAAGAGAAAATGAAGGATGAAAGAAACCGGCGTTGAGATAGAGGGCAGAGCGACAAATCTCCATGGCAACACAGCCATCACGACCTACAGTCGGGGAGGTGTGTGTGTGTTTATCTATCTGTGTGTGTGGTGTGTGTGTGGTGTGTGTCTCCATCCCACCCACAAATTCCAGTATCATGCCGTCGCTTTTGTTTATGTTGGTGTATCTAATAAAACTCCTCCTGCCGGTTCTTCTCATTCCACCAGTTAGTAATCGTGGAATTAGACGAGGAGGAAGAAGAGGAGGAGGAGGAATAACGTCTCAAAATAGTCGATCCCGCTCAATTGGTTTTGAGGGTTCGGTTATTCAGAATCGAGGAGACGCAAATAATGTGCGTTTGTGAGGCAAGAGGAGGTGGAAGTAGAAGAGAAGGTGTGAAAGAACAATCACACTTAAAGTCTTGTTAACAGCCTTAATTACCTTGGAGTTCAGTTAATAGGAATCATAGTTATTTACCGGGTACCAGCGCAAACTGACAAACTTTGTGCAAGTAGTGGAACAGAGCTGAACTGAGATCGCAAAATACGGCGTAAAAATAGGCATGAAATGATTTCTAATGGCACGTCCTGGGTTGAAGCGGAGGTGGAATATCCTGAGAATACCGTCCGCCCGTTTCTGAAATCCTAAATTTGTGGGTGTGGTTTTTTCTTCTAAATTCACGACGACCAAAACAAGATTACACAGTAGAGTACACAGTAGAGCGGACACTCCTTGCCTTTTCTGCTTGGCAGATGGTGACGGCTGGCTACATTGTATTATGTAATGCAAAAGTGCTCAGTATAGGAGGTAGACAGACCTCTCCATTTCATCCATTGAAGTGCGAGTCATGGCTTGTTGTAGATGTATGTAGATATGGTTAAGTCTCACTTGTCACGCACCTTTTAGCCCCAGAATTGGTTGACTCTTGATTATTTTCTCATTATGACGTAATCTGAGATGGGCTGAGAAGTCATGACAGGCTGTATGCATGCGTCAAAACCTCTGATTGACTCCTAATTAATGGGTAGCGTTTAAGTTAATTAACTTTTGCGGGTCGTCCTTCCTCGTAGTTTTCTGCGAGCTGTTGGACGCCGACACTCTCGGACAGGAAGGAACAAAGAAGTCAGTCTGTACCTTTTTCAACCAGAGGGAAGGTTGTGAGAACATGTAACAGGCGCGTGAGATGTTGCATTAGAGCCATCTACAAACAGCTGGTGCTAATAGCAGCCAATGATAACGAGCCGTCACTTTTTGTCTGCAGTTGTCAGAAAACATGCCATATTTTAATGGCTGGGATGATGATACATCAGCGTAATTGTACCCCTTGTGTTTTAAGAGCTTGCAAAAAAAAAAAACCTGCATATCACAATGACTTCTTGTTTTACCCGGCACAGATTCATTATTTAGTGCCTCAGCGGGAGAATGATGGGATGCATTGATTCACGTTCCTGACTGCAGCTTTAATGTAAGGCGCGGCGGTAGACTCAGCAGAATATTAAAAGGACAAATGGAATAAACGTTCGGAAGTCCGATCGGATCGGAGTTAACGGTCAGCAAATGATGGGCCTAAGTAGGGAGGGGGAGAGACTTTTTAAAAGTTTACGATAACAAACCGAGGAATAAAAACATTGATTCGACCCAACTAGGAAACCCGTCACTGGAGCATAAATGCTGAACTGGCACCTGAAAAGAAGCATTCGTACCGTAGCAGAATACTTTAATATCATCAGAAAAAACTGCAGTTTTTGACAGTTTGGAAACCTTGTAAGTATATAAACTTATTATAAACAAGATAAACAACAATGGGCCTTATACTGAACCCTGAGGGACCCCACAAGTGAACTTCTGAACTTATCAGCTTCTACATATGGACGCTATCTCTCCTCGGACTCTATCTCTGTTATTGGGGCTTGAATTTGAATGGAGCTCAACGTGTCCCACATCCAAATGTCCTTTTATTTCCCCCCATATGCCAAGTACTATAGTTTGCCTATCTGGACGTGCGGTATAAACCGTCTCTCAGTAGTAGCAACCGTCGTCTCGGGTCCCCGCTCTGAACCGCGCCGAATTCCATCTGGTTGTGTCTGAGTGGCTTCCTCCAGAACCCAGATTAGTAAAGGTCAGTGATAATGAGGCTCGAGTCAAAACACAACCAGCACTGCCATGGATTAGCATTACTGCTACGTGTGTGTGTGTGTGTGTGTGTCGGTGTGTGTGTGCTGGTGTGTGTGTGCGAGCTTCGGTCATGTGCACATGCTTGTGTTTGCAGTGTGGCAGTAAATGGCTCTCAGCTGCAAGCATCTTGTCAGTGAGTTTTTTGTGTGTGTGTGTGTGTATGTGTTGGGAGGGGGGGGGGGGGGTGGCTGAATGGTTTGGGCCGGATATAAACACTTTACTAATGGTCTGTCCACACGGTAGGGAGAGAACATCAAAAACAAATTGAGCGTTGCCTTCTCGCACTTCTGTACGGAGGCTGGGAATTCAAAGTAACGTGGAAGCAGCACTGAAGTACAGTGAAATGTGGTGAAACATTGTGTAACGCTAATTTGACTGTTAATATATCAGAAATACAGTCGACAACTATATTAACGATCGATTGAAGCATTTGTTAAACATTGTCTTCAAATTCTCTGACCTCTGCTTCTTAAATTGGATTATTTTCTAGTTTCTTTAGTGTCTGTGACAGAAATCTGAGGAAAAGAGGAATGTGAAGGACTGATCTGGGCTTTGAAATACAGGCTTTCAACAATTTTTACTGTTTTTGCACTAATATTGTTATCGAGAAATTCATCTTGCAGGAAGATGCAGGAGTCACTCATGTGAAGAACTATTCAAACAGTCAATGAGTCTTTAAACATGAAAAAAAGTTTGAACTTTGGAAAAGTCTTGCATTCTTTAGCAGCTTTTATCCCTGAATGTCCCGTGGGGATGAATACAGATTTCTGGATCTGAATGTCCTTGTCGCCCTGTTGCAGACCCCTGGTTTGTGGAGATTTCTGACAGTGAATTGGATTTCATGGCCCGTGAGAACTCATTTATTTATCTACGATTTCATCCTGTTTGTCGCAGGAACAGCTGATGGCGCGGCCCAAAGATGTGGGGGGGAGTCGCATAGAGTCTATTTTCCTTGGCGTTATCTTCTCCGCTTGTTTGTTCGAGCTAAATGGAGTTCAGCAAATCCCACATACGAGCGCGCTTCCACTTTAGGGTGGCGCGTGGTTGCATAAGCAAGGTGGCGCAGCGTCAACAGCAGCTCGTCCGCCTTCCTCCTACAGCTCCCGCTCGCTTACACACTCCTTTATGTCCGCCCGCCAAACTTTTCCTGCCGTGCAGCTTCCTGCCTCTGATTCAGCGTCACCAGAAAGATTTCTGCGTCCCGAGCCTTGTGTCTCCAATTTCACGTCCCTCTTATCCTTTCATGACATCTCCTTTTCACAACAGGGCCCTTCTTCTGGTGTGAATGTCATTAACGAGCCCCGCGTTTCAGCCAGCAGACGCCCAGCGGTACTTTTCTTTCCCTCCTCAGCCATTGTGAAATCGTCAAATTAGATTTCCTTTTTACTGGAATGCAGTGGAAACTGTTTAACACAACCGCAACAGCTGCCGTAGTAATCGATCACTCGATTTATTCATTTATTCGTTTTACTTTTAAAACGTGTATTTGGGCACGTGATCAACTAATGAAGTCCAAATTGTCCCTATCAGCTTCTTAAAAGTGAATAAAATGTGTTTTCGTTAGTGTTCTGTGAAGGAAAATCTTGTAATTGTGGACAAAACAAGGTGTTTGAAGTCTTAAAGTAACACGTATTCTACCTAACAGTGAAGTAGTGATACCGATCTCTCAGAAACAATGACACCTCGGTGACACCTTTCCTGATACCATATCTTTTTGTAGTCGTGGTTTATTAATCGAGTCAAAATGGTTTAAGGTCTTAAATGCCTTTTTCTATGGCCTCACCTCCCTTTCTGTCAGAGAGACTAGAAAACATTCAGATTTAAGAAGCTGAGACTTGATAACATTATCTCAAAATCACTCTCATATATATTTTTGGGAATGCTTAAATCAACTCATTAGTAGTTGCAGCTCTTACTGCATCATAGCTTGCACAATAAGCCTTATTTAATCTCATAGTATGGTATTTATTGCAAAATAAAACAAAACACAATAGGCAAAGTAGTCCGAGACGGGGTCGAGACACGTTTCGTCTTGTCACTAATTACTAGAGAGAAATCGATGGAGTCCAGGAGTAATGGCTGGTTCTCTGAAGTTTCCTTCACGGTGTTCGTAGTCAGCATTAATGAGTCACACGCTGCATCAGAGAGCAACGTGAGAACCAAACAGTGATGTCACTTATTGTTCTCCAACACATCTATAATTATAACTGAAGAGGGGGGAGAGAGGAGGTTGGGGGTGTGTGTGTGTGTGCATGCTCAGGGGGGATGGGGGGTGGGGGGTGGGGGTGGGGGGGTTGCTCAGCCTGCAGCTGCCCAAAAATGAAGGAAGAATCAGAAGACAAAAATAGTCGGGACATGAAAGAGGATAGCAGAGGAGGAAGACTAAAGAGTCGGGGGGAGCGTGGAAGAGGGGCGAAGGAGTGGGTGGAAGCAAATGCACTTTGTTCTGGCTCGTAACGAGAAGTGGGATCAACAGGTGTGTGACGGGATCCCCCCCCCCCCCCCGCCCCCCCTGCCCCCCCCCCCCCCCCCCCCCCCGGAGCGAAAGGTCCTCGTCGTCCACCGACCTTTGTCCAGCTTTACGACCAGCGTGGCGCACGTCTCTTGTGATTCTCTGAAGGAAAACTGTTGCTAGTTTGCGAGTTGAGAAACTCGAAGTGGAGTGGAGAAGTGGAGTGAATAGAAAGTGATTGAACCAACAACCCTCTGGCCTCGTATATATGAGACTGTTGGTGTTCACATTTTACAATATTCTAGTCCAAACTTGCTAAATTTTGTGGTTTCTTCAGATTTTTGACTGTAAACTGAGTATCCTTGAGTTGTACACAAAACGAACTTTTACTCTTTTGTGATTTCACAGACCTTATACACCTAACCCACTCTAACTGCAGTTGTCCTGGTGTAATAAAGCACATAAATGAGCTCTTAGAAATATAAAACATAAAGCCTGATCTGGTTTAGTTCAGAAGCCTCTCGGATGAAGGTGAAACACCTCAAGAATCTCCAGATGCTACAACCCTGCAGCTCCTTGATAGAAAGCTCATTTACATAATTCAATTTGCTCAGAAAAATTGTCATTTCTATTAATATTCATTCTTGTATCAGGGCGATGATGCACTTTGCAGAAATCCTGCTCCGTGTTGACTTTCAGGTCCCCGAACGATTCAGGGCAAATATCACAATATTTAGTTTTTTTTTCCTCCACGTTTTCCCTGCTCTTTGAGGACAAACTCTGACCCGTTCTGTCCGAGATAAATCGCAAAACCTCTGCGAGGACGGAGAAATCAGCTTTACGCGGTCAAACCGGGTCTTAAATAGTCTGCGACGTGATCCAAAAATAATGCACAAGGCTCTTCAACCCGGTGTTCTAGGTTTTAATGCAACCGACATTTGTTTTTAATCCAAGTTCCTGAATCAAAGCCCTAATCTGGCCTATTACTCTGTATGCTGGGCTGCTCCGTCAGCATGAGGATGTGTGTACCCAAAGGGGGGTCAAGGGGGTAGACCGGAGGGGGGGGGGGGTGTAGACATTAGATCATACCATCTGGAGCGAGGAGCACACAATGGAGTAATCCCCCCCCTCGTTTCCTAAGATATGGTCATAGAGGAGAGACGAGACGTCTAAGATAGAAAGCGATAATTCAGGGAATGGAGAAAGATGGTCAGTTCCACTCGTTTGTCTCAGATAGAAAATGATAATTAGATCGAGAAGTTTTGTGGGCACCTACACCTACACTTGCGTAAAGTCACACAGTTGGGCCAACTCTCGCTGAAAGTTGTGTTGAGTCACGATGAGTTTTGTCACATAGTGCCACGTAGAGACAGTCACTAAAACTCAGGCAAGGTCACCTACATTTGCAATGAATCAAGCTGCATCCCATCACGTCCAGTCCAGCAGAGCCACAAATCCGGCTGGGATAGAAAGTGACCAATAGATGAATGAAGTTAGAGATGTTTTTGAGCTAACCTGCTCAGTAGATGCCAACAGTTTTGTGGAGGCAAATAAAGTCGAGTAGTAGTTTCATAAACTTCACCAGAAGTTGCCATTGGGGTTACCAATTGGTCTAAGATAGAAAGTGATAACTAGATGAATTTAAAGAAAGGGGAAGAGATCATTCTGGGTGTACTTCCTCAGTCAGCGCTGACGGTTGCGTAGGGTCACATAAAGTCACTCCAGTTAGCAAATGTAGTATTGAGTCATGTTGAGTTAGATCACATAGAGTCCAGTCACTAAAGCGTCTCACATAGAAAGAGATGATTAGATTAGTACAGAAAGAGAAGGAGATGATTTTGAGCCAAACTTCTTCAGTGCACACCAACAGTGTGAATTTCACTCGACCGTCTCTCTGGTTGGTGTCAGATCTCAGAGAAGAGTGTGTGTGCGTGTGTGTATGTATGTGTGTGTGTGTGTTTGAGGCTGTGTGTATTCTGGTATCGCGTAGGCGTTTGTGCCACAGACGGTGTGTGTTTGCGTCTCGTCCCCGTGGAGCCAGTCGTCCTCTCCTTTGACCCTGGTACCCGTCACCTGTCCGGTTGGATCACACACACACACACACACACACACACACACACACACACACACACACACACACACACACACACACACACACACACACACAATTGCCATGACCCTTTCCTGGAGTTGAAACCCTATCGCAGTTGCCTACCATGCAGAACTTGCCGGCGCAGCAAGGTTTTGTTTTCTTCCTGTGGGTGTGTGAGTGTGAAGATCTACTGTCTGTTCTAAGATCAGCTCCATGTCACAATACAAGGAGATAATCAAAATAACTCCACACACTGCTGGTCTGGCCTCGGCCAAGCCGGAGGGGGTTAAATATTCCTGTATCTGATCATTTTCCTGAAATCTCTGTGAATCTCTGGTCAAACATTAAACACAGTAGAACGGCCTCAGCTCAGCACTTTTACTTTGGAGATACTTGTACAGCATTGTTGTCTTAAACTGGTTGAGTGGAGTATTCATCTTAATGTTCTACTGTTAACATCGAAGCTATGGAACATTGGTTTCATCAGGATTGCCTCATATTATATATTCTTTTATTCTGGGTATTTTATGGTCTGATCTGGCAATGTTTACACCGTTTGGCTGTCTTGACTTCCGCTTTGGTGAAAGATTACAGGACGTTATGTGATTTAACCTGGCTCAGCTCGACTCCACGAGATGTCATGACTATATGACGTTATTTGAGGTATCGTGACTTAACATGACTATATATGGCATGATTATCTGAGATATCATGGCTGAATATGATTGACCTTGACTCCGAGATGTGTCATGACTGTAGATGTTGTGATAATGTGTCGCGACTTAACGTGACTCTAACAGACTCTGCATGAAGTAACATTACTCTATGTGAGTTATTGTGACTTAAAGATGACTTATGTCACGACATACGTTGATGTGACTGTGAGGTATCGTGAGGAAACACGAGTTTACGTGACTGTGAGGCATTGTGACTCAACTTGGTGTACCATGACTAAATGTGAGGTTATTATTGGTATTGTGACTGACTCTATGTGACTCTATGTGAGGTATCATGACTGTGGCTTCATATTACGTGCGCAACATGTTATAACATATTATATCATGACATATTTAAATGTGACTGTGAGGTATCGTGACTCAACTTGGTCTAAGGTGACTTGGAGGTATTTTGACTTAACATATGACTCTAATCTGAGTCTATGTAACTCTGAGGTACTCATCATGACTACCTGACATAAAGTGACAATATGACATTAACTTGAATCGACTTGACTCTCTGTGACGTAATGTGTGGTGACGCGACTCCACAACTACAACTCCACACAGAATCTGTGACCTAGTTTTGAATTCACCCAATCATTACCATAGCGTTTGAACGAACCTCGTATGCTGCTATTCCTAGACGTTCAATGTCTCAACTCCAGAAACGTGTCCTCCTAACTCGCTCCCCTCTCTCCCCAGCAGGATTCCAAGCCATCGGGCCGCTCCAGCATGCCGCGATGTCGGAACTCCGTCGCCACGACCACATCAGACGAGCAGCCGCACATCGGTAACTATCGGTTGCTAAAAACCATCGGCAAAGGCAACTTCGCCAAGGTCAAGCTGGCACGACACGTCCTCACCGGAAAAGAGGTAGGCATGCATGTACACGCACACGCACACACACGCACATGCACAGACAGACTAAACTGCACTTCAAACTTTAATGTGTCCGTACTCAGTGACAGACTTTGTGAACTTTAGACTTGTGCTTTTAGCCTCTGAGGTCACCTCCCAGGGAAAATGCTTTACTACTGGCCGTGCCAGTTTACGTGGAAACTGCTTTGTCAGTGCTTCACTAACAAACCCCGGCAAGTCCTCAGAAAGTTCACAGTAGGAGGACGAAAAACTCTAAACTAATCTGAGAGAAATTCAAGGAATGGATGGCCTGAATCACTTCTGTCTTCGAGGCCTCGTAAAGTCACGTTATGTCATCTAATGTCGTATAAAGGCAAAATACCAGTCTGAAATTCCTTGAAAAGTTAAAAATAAAGTGAAAATTAAATTTAAAACTAAAAATAAGTTGAATGCTTTAGAGGTGGAACCATTCCTGTCTACAAGGTCACAATTCATCGATGTAATGGCCTCATAACTGTGCCCGTCCTGCCTTTATTAAATGACAGACATTGGGTCAAATATTCCAGAGAAATTGTGTAAGCGGTTTGAAAATTACATGTGCTGAGGGGTGGGGGCGGACGGGACCCCGAGTTATGACAACCAAATGAAATCACTGTGACAAATGAGTAACAGGTGAGCAGACCAGACCACTTTGTTCACAGCTGGAGGTCGCAGATCGTCTGCTCACAACCAGAATATCTCAGACCAGAAAAAGCAACTTCAGGTGTTTATCGTTAGCAAACATGGCAACCGCTCTGCAAAACACGCTTTTGTTGCCTAGGATGGACAGACGAATGAACAAACGAGGATTTTAGAGGGGGGGTGGGAGGACCTCACGCTGGGGCCACGCAGTAGGTCTGGTCTGATCCTCAGATCTTCAGCTCCCCGAGGCTTTGGAGACAATCTGCTGCTGGAGATTAGATCAGCCTTTGTCATCTGATTTGAGCTGTCGAGGATCTATGGAGAAGTAATGAGTGTGGGGCAGAAAATAGGGAGGACGGTGGGGTGGACGATTCGGCCAGACTGTGACGCAACTCTACGCGGCGTCCTGTCCCTTTAAGAGAGGAAACGCCATGTCTGCAGCGTCCAGTTGGAGAGAGAGACAGACAGAGAGAGAGAGAGAGAGAGAGGGGTGGGCGGGGTCTGTCAATGTGTGACAGCTCTGTGCCTGACACTCTGATAACACTCCATGTGACTGGCTGGCACACACACATGCATGCACACACACACACATGCACACACACACTCACATGCACACACACAAAGAAAACAAGGGAGAGTCAGAGGGCATGAAAGAGTCAGTCAGACAAGCACAACCAGAAAGAGGAGTGGACGAGGGGATTTAGGCGGCACTGGTAGAGAGAGAGAAAGAAAGCTAGGGAGGGAGGGAGGGAGAGAGAGAGAGAGAGAGAGAGAGAGACATGTAAAAAGTGTAGAAGAAGCAGACGAGTGGGAGAGAGATGTTTTGGGATTTAAGTGTTATTCTTAACATCAAACAAAAGGTCAAAACCAAGGACGGTGTGTCCTCACAAATCTAAAAAATTGACACGTGTGTGTGATCAGAGTGTGTGTGTATGTCTGTATGTGTGTGTGTGTGTGTGTCTGTGTGTGTGTGTGTCATTAAGCATACAATTCGACCATTTAGTTGCAAAAAGCTTTTCCATCATTGTAAATATGCTGGGTCTCGTAGTTAAAGACACGCACTAACATCTTTTTTTATTCTCTGCACATGAATTCATCACGAATCATGGGCGTGAACTGGAACTTGTCTGTTTTTTTAAGGCGGTAGCTCTCTCACTCTTTCAATCTCTCCCATCTGTCCATCCAGCTATTTTCATCCGTTTATTTATTTATTTTCCTGATTTCTCCCTGGTTTTGAACTACAGACCTTATT
>CM055210.1:13289381-13439299 GCA_029224185.1 Karalla daura | reverse complement strand
AGTGATTTCTTGGTTGCGATCAAAGCGACAACTCTTTCAGGGGGGAGAGGAAAGAAACTCTGCTGCATTTTATTCACAGTGACAAATCCTGGCACGCCGCACTGACACGGTTGCCAATGTTCAACCCCCCCGCACACACCCCTCACCCCCCCACTTCTCCCTCCACAACACCACAGAATGGGGAAATCGATCAAAGATGTGAATTTTCCTCCCCAGAGAAAAGAGGTTTTTATTTCACAGCAGCTTCTGTGCCTTCTCGCCAGAAACCGTCTCACACACACACACACACAATCAGAAGATGAAGGATAACGTGTTTCTCAGCCTTCATCTGTGTAGATAGCTAGCTAGTTACCTAGCTAGCTAGGTAGGTTGATAGATGGGAAGGTAGATATGTGGCAAAGAAGGTAAATAGGTAGCTGAGGAGGGCAGTAGGGAGCTAGCTAAGTGGGTAGATAGCTATGTAGCTATCTAAGTAGGTAGGTAGATGATAGCTAGCCAAGTAGAGGGGTAGATCGTTACCTAGCAAAGTAGGTAGACTGATAGCTAGCTAAGTTGCTAGTGTAGCAAGAAGGTATGTAGGTAGCTAACAAATTTGATAGGCAGTTAGCATGCCAGCTAAGTAGGCAGCTAATAAAGTAGAACTATAGGTAATTAGTTAGTTAGCTAGGTAGCTGGAAACCTTATTGATCCTCTGGGGATGCTCACTTCAGCAAATTCAGGGTCCAGGTTACAAAACCAGGAGTTGATGTACTTTCTCTCAGAGCATTAGGACAAAAATATCTAAGAGGGATTGCAAGTAGTCATTGCTGGAGTCCAAAACCAATAGGATCCACATGTATTTGTGCAAAAAGCCAAATTCTGGACTGTGAGAAAGTCCCATCAAGAGTATGTATGCTGAGATAGCAGCAGTTGTATCAGTAAGAAATGAACAGTGGACCTGTTGAGTGAGTTATTAAAGAACTAATAGATAATGAGACAAATCATGGCATGATTTGTTCTGCCTCGTGTGATACAAACTAGGAACTCGGGCCATTAGTGCAGAGACAATAAACCAGTGGAGTGCCTGTACATGGTGCATTCAGCAGTGTAGCTCGGCCACTGGTTCCTATAGACTTCAGACCAGTTACTTAGCAACAGCCGGGACGTGGATGGCGGAGCTCAACTCTGCACCAAGACACTTCTCCACATTTCTGCGGCTCGACGGCTCCCGAACCTCACATGACCGTAACTGAATAGTGGCAGCTCTGAGAACGAGACCAACAGGTTTTGTCTTACCGACGCGTTGTTCCTCACTCACACACACGCACCCAAACCTGATTTTTTTTTTCTTTCTGAAACGTGATTTGTTTCCTGCCAGCCAAAAAAAAACAACAGAAAATCACAGTGGAGACATCGTTGAAGGACCTACGGGGATTGTGTTTCCGCGTGCAGAGCGTAGATCGGTAGATAATAAACCCTTTACTGCACCGCTGGTTTCTGGTTAGCTTGTTGATGAGGTTCCAGAGGAGAGAGAGAGAGAGAGAGAGAGAGAGAGAGAGAGAGAGAGAGAGAGAGAGAGGAAACTGGTAGAGCGAGCTGGGAACTTTGCACAGCCACCATTTTATACGTCTTATTTCATTCAGAGTAGACAAAAGGTGTCTGAATCGTTAAAACTCAACTGACTCTTATCTCTTTGTTTTACTGTTTCAAGGATCAGATGTAGTTTTTCCACATCTCAGCCACGAGATGATTCAAAGAGCTTCAAGTGGGGCTGATTCAGCACATACTATAGTACTACTATAGTAGCTGTGTATTTTGTAGTGAATACTTGCAATCCCTCATTGTTCTCTGTAAAAAGTTTAGTTTTTTCCCCAACTTGTGGTTGAACCTGAATTCCCCACAGGTGACCTCCGTAAAGGGTCGATAAAGTTTCTGTGTAAGTAAATATATCCAGGTCCAGGTGAAGGATGAGGGAGGTGATGTTCATAAAAGCTGACCCTTTCCACCTTTAAAAGTGCCTTAAACCCACAACTTATTCTTTAATATCCATCCATGCATAAACGTGCCTCTTATGGTTTTTATTTATGAAGCACTTCAGGGGAAGTGCAGGTGTTATATTGATGCATGTGTCTCATTCCTCTGATAACCTTTTATATTGTTGCTATTTTGTTGTTTGTGCTTTGTTTTAAAACAAAAGTCCCCATTGCCTTTTTGTTTTGTTTTGTTTTCAATCTTCTCTACAACCCATCCTCTCTGAGTCCTCTCTGGGAGTTTCCCTGGGAAAAAACCTCCATCTATCATTTATTACACGTTGGTGTCACGCCGAGTGACTGAAATGAAGTAAATGCACTGGGCTGGGTCATCGGTGTACGTGAACTCTGTGTGTGTGTGTGTGTGTGTGTGTGCGCGTGTGTGTGTGTGTGTGTGTGTGTGTGTGTGTGTGTGTGCGCGTGTGTGTGTGTGTGTGTGTGTGCGCGTGTGTGTGTGTGTGTGTGTGTGTGTGTGTGTGTGTGTGTGTGTGGCTCGGCAGTGTCTGTTTCGAGGGCTACTTTGATATTTAGACGTCGGCCCTCTCAGCTCTGGTCTGTTAATATGCTCCTCAGATCCCCTCAAACGTCTGAGGGCTGAACTCAAATGCCATTCGCACAGGCAGAGCCCCCCCTCACCCCCCCAACCCCTCCCACCACCCACACACACACACACACACACACAGTGCGTCTGTGACAGCCCCCCCCCCTCACCTCTCCTCTGCGAATGGCGCGGTGAGACTCCAGCAGAGCTAATGTCAGGGTGGCCCTCTGGCTGTACGTGTGTTCTGTCTGCTCCACGTTGAAGTCTCGTTCTGTTGCATGCGTCGTTCAGCAGTGAGCTTGGCCTGTTCAGAACCTGGTTGGGAACGCTGGAGAGAAGGTACCGCTCCATACAGACTGTACCCCCCCCCACCCCCACCTCTCTCACACACACACACGCACACACACCTCCCTCCCCTCCACCCCCTCCACTCCCTGAGTGAGGACACAGCAGGCACCTGTACTCAGAGTATGCGTCCCTCAAATCCCACCACCCAAAAAAAGATAAAATAGCACTCACATCCCTCTGAGACAACCTGCAGTAAGCACTCTTGGATCGGCACATTTGGGTAGAGCAGAGGTGTAGTCTACGATGTGCACCATGAACTCACCACATTCCAGTACAAACCAAAAAACAACTGGCCTTCAGTTTTGGTATACTTCAATACTGTTGGAATAGTCCAAACACCCAGATCCTGTTTCAGAGGGGCAACATCCAGTTAATTGTCAATTGATAGCAGCTCCCGCTAATAGCTTGAAATCTCCTGGAAAGTTGAGCAAAAACCTGAGTGCTAGACACAACTTTTGCATGAAATTTTGGCCATTCTGCCCAAAACATTGGTAAAACTCATCAGTTCTGCATTGAAACCCATATTTCCGAGGCGACTTGAATGCACCATCACATAGTTTTGCATTTTGTTATGTATGGAAGCCGGGAGCTGCAACACAGACCTTTTTAAGTCTTTTTTTCTGATTTCTCTTTAAAGAAACAAAGGCGTAAAACTCGATAGGTCATCATATTATTTTAGAAACTTAAAATGGCGACACATGTATGGATCAGCAAAAGTAGGACAGAGTAGAATATCTCAACTTTTCTTATCTGGACTTGTAAACTATAGCATGTAGACCTCTAGACTGAAGTTATCACAGTGTTATTAAATCTAACTTTATTCAGTGTTGATTTGGCCTCACTGGTGCCGGTTCACATCCCTAGTGCACACGCTGTCCTCATGCTGAAACAAATCTAGGAAACGACAATTTCTCATCCCACTCGACCGTCCTCGCCATGTTGTTAATACACCCCCACCACCACCACCACCACCCTTACTTTGTTAATCTGCCTGGTCCAGCTTTTCTTCCCTTGCATCTGTTTCCATAGGACAGCTGTGTGTTTGTGTGTGTTTTTAAGATATATAGCTCATCCTTGGAAAACACGACTTGACCGCATCCGTTAATGGATGCTACAGCTGTTCACCACACAGCTGTGGACTGTAAACTTCACTGAAATATTTTGATTTTTTTCTTTAAGTGTCTCTGATTGTCTGAAATCACACACTACTCACTATATAGTGGACCGTATATGAGCTGTGAACTGAGAATCCACCCTCCAAAGTCTGAGTACTAATGTGAGCCTTATGTAGCGTGCTCATTATACAGTCCTCTATATAGAGCTGACAGAGTGGGTGATTTGGGACACATCCTCTGCATGGGACTGCATTTAATCTAGCTAATTAATGGTGAACTTTTTGTAGAAACTCCTATGGTTATCTTCCAGCCTCTCCCATCTATAAATTCAGTAAAGAAGACAATAACGATCACTGAGCAGCTTCAGCTTTAAGGTGGCCCCAGTCCCACTGCAGCCCTCGACCGTTCCCCCGTCCTCTCTGCATCTGTTTCGTCTCTCACTCAACCTCTGCCTGTCCCGTCTTCCCTTCTGTCTGTCTGTCTTTGTGTGTGTGTGTGTGTGTGTGCGTGTGCGTGTGCATGTCGTGTTTGCGCTTTTGTCTTGTTTGCCGTCTGCTTCAGGTGCACATAGCACCGGGATGACGCACGCACGTGTTGCTTACATAGCAAATGCAAAAGCTTTTGTCATTGTGTGTATGTGTGTGTGTGTGAGAGAGAGAGAGAGAGAAAGAAGGAGAGAAAGGAGAGGGAGAGAGCCCAAGGCGAGGGCAAAGAGGATTATAACTGTGTGTCAGTGACATTTCGTGGCCCTAAATATTGACTTTATGGGATTAAGTGAAACGTCAGATCATAGTTGTTTGACCTCAGTGCGAGGTAAGTGTGACACCAGGATGAGGCGATTTTCCTCCTTTTTTTTGTTTTTTGGGAGTCTGAGTCTTCCTCTCTCACACCCTTCCTTCTCTCTCTATTCACACCTCCTCCTCCTCCTCCTCTTTCTCCTCCAGCGCCCCGACCCAGCGGGCGCCAGTCGCCTCCCCCTCGGCCCACAACATCAGCAGCGCCGCCGTGTCGGACCGTCCCAACTTCTCCAGGGGGGTGGGCATCCGCAGCACATTCCACGCGGGCCAGGACAGGGGCGCCCGGGACCAGCACGGCTCCGCCTACCCCGGAGGCCCCGCCTCCCCGTCGCTGTCGCACGGCAACAGCCAGGCCCGGAGGACGCACGGCGCCACCGGCATCTTCAGCAAGTTCACCTCCAAGTTCGTACGCAGGTGAGCGGAACGAGGGAGGCCGCAGCCTGGGAGCACTGGGAACACTGGGAGGAGGGGGAGGAGCTAAGGCTAGACCACACATCTATTTACATTCACACACTTCATCATCTATCTATACATTCCTCAAACAAAACTTGAGAGTAGTAGAGAGAACAGCAATGATAAATGTAACCTAATATAGGTACATAATTAGCCAACATTGCCTCAATAACGCTCCACATTAAACATAAACATAGTGCCATTACAACCAATACTTCATTTCTTTACTTATTCTGGAAAAACAAAAGTTAAGAGGACAAGAAATGGCGGCGAATGGAAAGAATGAGGTTTACGCTAATGCTAATGCTAAAGCTAGCAAGTTGGCGTCTGGAGACGGTCTCCTGCCAATCAGTTTGCGTTTGTTTATTGGCTGACAAAGCTGATTCAGTGAAACGATAATCAGTTTTTTTACTTTTCATTTCCTTATTTTGATGAAGTCAGAGGCAAAGCTTGCAGCTTTAAATTGAGCCCAACTCCAGACATCTTTGCCTCTCCTCAGCTCAGGTGTGTTTATAAACTATTAAAAGTGACCAGTCATGGTATTAATAATCGGTATTAAACATCCCTAGAGAGGAGGAGAGGCAGGAGAATGAACTCTGAGTGGTAGCAGCTGCTCGGCCCAGAGTGCAGTCTGAAGCTTTTTCTGTGTTCTTGAGGTCTGAGCCCAAACAGAAAATGACAAGCTTTGCGTTACAAGCCGTTTGGCGCTCCTCTCCCCCTCCCCTCCGTCCCGTAGACGTCCGTGTCGTGGCCCGGTGCTTTCCCGTCTCATCCTCTATCACCAGACCAGAGCTGATCTGCAGCTCTGCAGCCGCTCAGGAAAGAAGGAGAAGAGAGGAACAGCTGCGTCCTCTCTATAATTTTCTCCGGGCCAGCGGCGGCGGCGGAGGAGTAATTTTGGTTTTAGCTTCCACGTCTGGCCCAGTTTTTAGTGCAGGTTGCACAAAAGAGAAAAGCAACTCCTCTCGCCGGTACCTGCCTGTAACCGGACCTATAAGATCCACAGACACGCATCTATATTTGTATATTTTCCGGAAGTGGAGTCGAGTTGTTCCAAGTGTGCTGTGTATAAATACGTGGTGAGGTAACCACAGCAGCCTGCAGAGTAACAGAACACCTCCGGGTCCTGGAGCAGCCACACGGCCACATACGTCTCCTCTTTTTTGGCTTTTGACGACAAGAACGGTGACACAACACGGCACCGTCACTAAAAATACACCAACAAGTAGGCGGGGAGACGGTTAGCAGGAGGAAGATGAAGGCAAATCACCCTCAGTCAGCTGTAACCAGCAGAATGCATTCCCAGGAAATCTGTGAATTGATCCTCCCATTGTGGTCACCTCAGGTAGTCTCAGATAGATCATCACCTTATGTTGCGTTTTATCTTCTTATAAACTTTAAATCGTGTCAATATTACGAGATTTTCACCTCTTTTCACGTTTGTTTTACCAAATTCCCCATTTGGGACTAATAGAGGGATTTAAGATCTGAAGGTGTCAGTGATATCAGATCAGAGCTTTATAGTATTCTAGATGCAACTCAAAACTGGCTGGAAACTGTACAATTTCCCCCAAAAAATCCAACAATGAACTCAGTAGTAAAGTTCATTCATCAGTATTCTTTATTGTAAAACACAGTTTAATGTGAGTACTTCATAGTGAAAATAACACCTATTAATAACAATATAGCCTTCTAAGGAAGCTGACATCCATAGATAATAGTTCAAAACTTGTCATCCAAAAGAATCAGTTGATTAAAAAAAGAGAAATTAGGTAACATAACATTAGATTATATTATGTCTTTTATTATAGATTTTTATAATAGATTTATAATCACTTGGCCTCTGCTAAGGGTTATTATTCTTATGATCAACTAACTTGGCTATAAAGTCTACAAAATGAGTGAATGTTGGAAAAACCAAACAACAACAAGAGGGTGAAACTCAGAGGGGACCAGAAACTTAAAATAGGAAATGTAGGAAAATGTAGAGAGATTTGTTGATGCAGCCGTCACAGAACGTGTAAAAAAAACAAAAGAAAGAAAGAAAGAAGACATTTAAGTGTCTTGCCTGCCTGCGTGAGTGGGTGTTGGTGTACAGAGGGGTGTACAGTGTGTGTGTGCGTGTGTGAGATAGAGAGAGAGAGAGAGAGAGAGAGAGAGGCAGAGACACAGCCACACTCCAGGCCTCCCACTCAGAGATACTGTAGCTCCGTGGCGACAGTATCCATGGTTACACCGGAGATATCACTTTTCCCTCAACTATAAATACCGCTAGTGGGGACACCTTGACACGCACACGCACGCACGCACACACACACACACACGCACACGCACACACACACACACACACGCTCACAAACACGCACGCACAAGTTGGCGCACTGGCAGGAAGTAGAAGTGGTGAGACAGAGAGATTATGTTGCATTTGTGCGGTTTGTCCAATCAGTCACGCACTCTCACACACACACACACACACACACACACAAGCATATGTAAGCTTACGTACGGCGAAGGTGTGTGTTTTATTAACATATCGTATAACCTCGTCTCTGCACTTTCCTGCTCGGCCCGGGGAGTGATCTTCCTCTGTCCTTCACACACACATTAGCCTGTGTTTGTATATACAAATATATGTGTGTGTGTGTGTGTGTGTAAAAGTTGTTGCTTTAACCTGTGCTTTTTTTCCATTTGCAATGGCTGTGTGTGTGCGTGTGTGTGTGTGACCTCACTTCTTCTTTTCAGGGTATCTCAGGATGGCCTGGAGCAGCCCTACATTTCTTGTTTGTTTTTGTTTTCTTTAGGGGGGGGGGTCAGGCTTGTTTCCAGACTGTTTGTTTTTACAGTTTTTAGTGAGTTCTTGTCGTGTGTGTTTCTATAATATCTGCTCACACGTCCCGAACCGTAATCACACCCAGACTGACTTCAGTAACACTGAATTATCCTCTCATTGGTCGTTTTTCTGTTTGTTTTGGGTTATTTGATGTTGTGCCCGTTTGTTTGTTTGTTTGCTTACTCAGAGGGCAGCTGTGTCTTCTACAGTCCTGATATCTATTTTATACATACGTTTGTTTCTCTTTCTTTCTTTCTTTATCCCTCTTTTGTTTTTGTAGAAATCTCTCGTTCAGGTTTCCGAGAAGGTAGGCAACATCCCCAATGATAAATATATAACCCCTTTTTTTATATTTACGTATATATATATTTACGTATATTCTCCTCTACATATATATTTACATATATATATATTTCCTCCCCTTTTTGGTGTTTCGTGCAGCTTTTGTTGAACTCTTCCTTTTGTGCCTTGAGCCTTATCTCTCCTTTTTTCTGTGGTTGCCCCCCCCCCCCCTATTTATTATTTTTGAGTCTTCTGGTTTTGAGTGCCGTGTTTTGGCCCATTTTTCCTGACTTTTTATTCATTTATTTAACACTAACCCCCCCCTCCACCTCCACCTCCACCTCTACACCCACTCATTTAACTCACTCACTCCATCACCACGCGGCACTGTAACACCTCACCCCACTACCTCTTCGTCCCTCCCCTCCTCCCACCTCATCCTCCCCCATCCTCCATTCATCCACCAGTAGAGTCCAGCGCTCGTCCAGCCCCCCTCATTCTGTCCCCGTAGTGTCCCAGATCTAGTCCTAATGGTGCGATAGATCAGACTGAACCCTCTCTGAGCGTCAGGTGCAGGTGACGTCCATCCTCCTCCCTACAACCTAACTATATTTTGACGTAACGCTATAAGAATAAAGCAGGGATCAGATATTAATATTTATCATTTTAGGGCGTATTCAGATCTGTGGCTTGTTGAACTCCATCCCTAGAAGAGTTCGTCTCTGCTAGCTGCTATTCCAGCTGCAGAGTGACTAGTTTGTAGTGATAATATAATCGACTACAAAGCCGAGCCAACTGCTGTGAAGAGCTAACTAGAGGCAGATTTGCATAAAATCGTAAATTTGCAGTTCTACTTGATGCATGTTTTTCCATATGTGTAATTTGCATGCTAGTCGAGCTAGGCTAACAACTCCATTTGGGCGTCTCGTCATTGTGTCCCGATTCCAGTTTACATGCGACACGTTGACCTCCTTAACACTAGATGTCGATATGCATCATTTCAGCTGGTTAATATGCACCCACTTCCTGTTCCTTCCGTCCATGTCTTTTTGGATACTCAGCTCCTTCAGCTGAGTTGCAAATGCATGTTATCGGAGGTTCTGCTATGTTGACGTTCTAGTAACAGCCTTTGTGACTGGCTCTCTCTGAAGTGCCAAAGATAATTGAGTCAGTTAAGTGCGATTACATCCACTTAAAACTGCCTTTCTTCTATTTCTGCATACATATGGATAACTTGCTCTCTTGGAAGTGCAGAGGATAGTCACATGATTGAGGTGTTTTAGTCTGACCCGTAGAGGACGTGTATTGGTGAGATCAGTGCGTTACAGACGTATTAAGGCCACGATTTGTCATGTCAACCTAGTCGGTGACAGAACAGTCGGGTGCGTTTACAACTCTGGACTGTTACCATGGAAACATTGAGAAAAAAGAGAGAGCCACAGATCTGAATGCAGCCTCAGTCTCACTGTGTCACTTTGCTAACCATTATCCAAGCTAACGCCACTTACCAACCCCTCCAAACCCGCCATACCGCTCCGCTCCCATCGGTTCGAGTGCTTCTGTAGCGCTTTGCTCCCAGTTTCTGAGGACGATCCCAACATGAGAGGGGTGGGCGGAGGAGGTGGGGTGGGGAGCCACTCCTCCCCCTCCTCCCCCGCCTCTCCAATCCCCAATCCTGTGATTAGTGGAGTAGTTTTGGACTGAGGTAGAGGAAGAGGAAAGGACCCAGGAGGGACGAGGCCACAGTGTTTCACTCTTTATTTCCGGAGGCTGCACTCTTCCTTTCTTCCATCGCTCTGTTCTCACCCTGGCACTGGCTCTAACAGCAGCGGCAGCAGCAGAACTGGATGGCTTTGACCTACTCTGGCTGGATCAGACCTTTGTTTGTTTGTTTATTTGTTTGTTTACTTTAACTGTGAATGCACCCTGACGCCTCTCCACGCACACACGTGCTCACATGGCACCATGTATTTACAGTTTATCACACGTGTGTCCCACACACACACACACACACACACACACACACACTGGCTTTGGAGTGTGTTGGCTGCTTTTTACCAGCAGGTAGAGCAATTGTCCCTTCACCTGAACCATTGCTCCACCTGGTGGTGAGGAGTGGAAATGTAGGTGCCCATGTTTCTTCTGCCTCAGTGGGACTTTATGGGTCCGTAAAGGCCTGTAAATGTAAACAATCACAGAACATCGATGTGTAAATATCTGCTAAATGGATCATTAAGTTCATATGAACATATAAATATGGTCCATAAAGTCATCTGTACAGTCCTGTTCCCCTCCTCTGGGAGCCATTAAGCATCCCATCACTCTTAAACACATATCAATCATGCAGAATGGCTCAAACAACTTTATTTCAATATTTTTTGGCCCGATTTACATTTCACAAAAAAACCAAGAACTCTCAGTGCAACTTTTTGTCATTTTCCATGTTCTCTATATATTTTAACCATGTTTCTGTTGCAGGAGGTATTGTACGTGATGTTTTTTTAACTTTTTTTTGGGGTTCCCTTTTTATTTGTTGTTTTTTTACTCGGGGCAAAACGGGGAATGCTAGAATGCTAAAACTGAATTCAAGCCCATAAATGTTGAGTCTGTCCTATGTGTGTGTGTCACTTTCCTCCCATTGTCTGCATGTGTGTCTTTGTCATCGTTACCCTACAGTTAAAGCTCTCTTTGTTGTCTCGTCTGCTCGTTTGAGAGAGTGTGTATGTGTCACTTAGGCTTGGTTGCATACGTAGGGCAATTTTCAGGGAGTGTGTGTGTGTGTGTGTGTTGACGAGCCTGTTGTCTAGGTCCAGTATGTACTAATAAAGGTTTTGATGCAGTGCTGGGATCATTAATGCTGCTAACCCCCTGTAGACACACATCCTGCCCTCACCATGCCTCACCGTTCTGTTCCAAACCATCCTGCCGCCAAATTCATCCCATGTCTCATTTTGTTCCCTAACCATCATTCTTTCATTTTATTTATCTTTTTTTATCTTTTTCCAAATGTTTCCATCCTGCTCCATTTCAGCCCCATTTTTCATCTCATTCCCAGTTTGGCCATTTTGTTGGAATCGCATCCAATCTGCTCCACCTTGTTGGAAACTTTTTTTGTCCAAACTTTTCATGCGATGTTGAAACAGCTCAGAACTGTTCTACATCCATCCATCACCTGGTTCCATTTCCTCAGCTATTTGTCCAGTCCAGCTCCATCCTAGTTTCAGTGTCGTATCATTTAGGAAGCGATGGCGCAACAAAGAAAGTAGAGACCTCGGTGGAAGAACACCTCGGGATACATGATGCTTCTTGAGAACCTTTCAGACTATGCAGAGACACTTTAGTTGCTTCTAAGGGGAACTATGGTAGAGGAATGATGATTGTGAGGTCAGAACAACTAATTACATGGGGCGTCTAGTGATATGGATGGTGATGCAGCAGGTGGTTTAGACTTACAGTCTGAAGTTCAACAGCTTGTTTTCACCTCTAATCCAAGAAGTTTTAGTATCGAGTGAAATGTCTCCAAGAGTCTAGAAGTCTCAAACGTTTTTAGCTCCAATCCAAAGACCCCCTTTAGTTTGGAACTGAGGATTCCTCAACTCCTTGGACCTTCAGGAACATCAACACGGAGAGATGAGACAGAGAGGGTCAGGTCAAATCCTGCCTCAAAGTTGAGATGAAATGATCAGTGTGACGCTGTAGTGTTCATCTGTGAGGGTTGAAATCACGTCAACATGGTCATGTGAAGTTGGAGCAGCGTTTTCCTTTGGCTTTGGGAACCCCCGGTATTGGACTTGATCCGACCAGGTTGGATTGGAACATTTTGGGTGGAGGCATGGCGAGCAGCGCGGGCCGGCTGATTTTTATTTTATTTTTTTTTACTATCTGTGTACGAGACCCGACTGTTGCCCTTAGCCCCCCAAAAAAGACTAAACTTGTGTTGATTTTTCTCGAGGAGTCCGTATGAGGGAGAGGGTCGAGATGAGGGGAGCAGGTGAGACCCAGAACAGCCCGATACAACCCCCCCCACCCCCGCCCCGCCCCCCCACCCCCACCAGACTGGCCTGCCTCTGAATCAGTAGCCTGGAGCCAATCTGTAGATGATCCACGAGCTTGTTGTGAATGGCTGGGAGAGGGGGAGAGGGGGGTGGGGGGGGCCGATCCGAGCCGGGGCGTAATTGGTTGGTGATGGGTGATGATGGTAATGGCTTGACCAATCAGGGGCGAGAGAGAGAGAGAGAGAGAGGTGGGAGAGTAGGAAGTGAATGGGAGCATCCCAGGGAGTGTGAGTGCTGGTGTGGAGGTCGCCCTGCATGGAGGGGTGTGCGTGTGTGTGTGTGTGTGTGTGTGTGTGTGTGTGTGTGTGTGTGGTGGGAAATCTGCCCCCCCGAACAAAATCAAAAGTACCCAAATGTGTCTTTGTGTGACTCAAAATTCGCCCAAATAAATCCACACCTCAGAGAGACGTTGACGCACAAACACACACAGGGGTACTGAAGAGAGATTTTTTTTTGTTTTTTTTTGTCTTCATCCATTTCCACCGCCTCATCATCTCCCTCTTCCTCTCGATCGCTCCTCCCTCCCTCCTGTTGTTGTCTCTGCTTTTTAAAACACTTCCCTCGATTCTCACGCTTTTCTCCTCTTTGCTTCCTCCTCCTGCTCTTCCTCTCCTCCTCCCTCTCCCTTCCTCCTCGTCCTGTTATCTTCCCTTCCTCCCTGTTGTCTCCTCCTCCTCCTGCTCCTCCTGCTCCTCCTGCTCCACCCTCCCATCCTCACCCTTAGGTCCATGCTGAGCAGCACCGTGGACAAGTCGGAGAAGACGTCCGGCGGAGTTCTCTCCTCCTCCTCCAACAACGATGAGAACAACTCCTCACCAGGATCTGGCAACACTGGTACGTCTGATCCCACCAGAGGAGAACAACACGTCTGATCTGCTCCTAAAAGAGCATCTAGACCTGAAGATCAGGCAACAACCCTCCTCCAGGTCCAGGGATCCAGAATGGGTGAAATAGATGAAGTCACATCATATATCAGAAGATGTGGCTTCTTCCATAAGAAAGAAGAAAGAAAAAGTGATGCTTTTTCTTCCTCTTCCAAACCTTTCTTCAGCTTTTAATAGCAACACAACCGCTGACAGAAACCAGGCAAATTGTCTCAAAACATCTAGCTCGATGTGACTCTGTGTTCTAGTACTTTTCTCAAAGTTTTTGCTTTGTAATTTGCAGTGTTTTTTATTCATGATCCCAGCGACACAGGTGAAATTTCCCATATGTGAATGTTCCAGTTGTCCTTACTCTCTCTCTGTGTCAAAGTAGGAACTATGGAACGATGGTTTTATCAGGAATTTCACATCAAATAGTCCGGATTTGGTCCAGGTAGCACAGTGGGGGGGGGTGAAGAATTTCACACTTTGGCAGATCAAAGTTCGGCCTTTTAGTCCGATCTAGAGTCTGTGTTCACAACCTTCCATAACTCCGGACTATCGCTTGGTATGGCTCTAATCTGGATTACACAGCTCTGGTGTGAAGCCATTTGTAGCTTTATTGTCATAGGGTAGGGATGAGTAGCTTCTATCACCTTGAAGCGGTCCTTGAAAGTGCTGGTAAAGTCCTTGATCGTCCCCTCCCTGTGTTCCCAGGCGGCACCGGCACCCCCCCGGCCATCGCCAGCCAGAAGGACTCGGCCAAGCCGCGCTCGCTGCGCTTCACCTGGTCCATGAAGACCACGTCGTCCATGGAGCCCACGGAGATGATGCGCGAGATCCGCAAGGTGCTCGACTCCAACAGCTGCGAGTACGAGCCGCGCGAGCGCTACATGCTGCTGTGCGTGTCGGGGAACCCGGCCTGCGACGACTTCGTCCAGTGGGAGATGGAGGTGTGCAAGCTGCCGAGGCTCTCGCTCAACGGCGTGCGCTTCAAGCGCATCTCGGGCACGTCCATCGCCTTCAAGAACATTGCCTCAAAGATCGCCAACGAGCTCAAACTGTGAGAGCGCCTGAGGAGGAGGAGGAGGAGGAGGAGGAGGAGAGAGAGGAAGAGGGAGGGTAGACGAGGTTAGAGGTGGGATCACTTTAACACGGCTGTCGCGTGGACGCAGGGCTCCCTTGGAAGTTCCTCCCAGTTCTGTCTCTCTCGGGAGTTCCTGCAAGTTCTGTCTCTCCTGGGAGTTCCTCCGAGTCATGTCTCTCTTGGAAGTTCCTCAGTTCTCTCTCTCTTGGAAGTTCTTCAGAGTTCTCCCTCTCCCTCTCTCTCTCTCTCTTCTCCGAAGTTCCCCCGAGTTCTGTCTCTCTCGGAAGTTCCCCCGAGTTCTCTCACTTGGAAGTTCCTCCCAGTTCTCTCTCTCTCTCTCTCTCTCTCTCTCTCTCCCTTGTTTTTTTTCCGACCTGTTCTGTTCCCGTCACGTTCTACTTAGACGTTCCACTCTTTTCTGCATGTCACCGATCGGATCGGAGAATCTGTTTTCTTAGACGTCGCACTTGATCACTCTCCTCCTCTTCCTCCCTCCTCCTTCCTCCTCCTCCTCCTCCCTCCTCCCTCCTTCCTCCCACTCCCTCCTCCTCGTCACTTTTCCTGCTATTTATTCAGTTGGTTGTGCACGGTTTCGGGTGAAGGAGGAGAGGAGGAGGAGGAAAAACTGTCGGGAGCCTCGCGTCGGAATTTGATGATACTGAACGGACTCCAACTGAGCCAGACCCGGGCCCTGAGGTCTCCCTCCCTCCCCCTTTCTCTCCCTCCATTCCCCTCTCTCTCTCTCTCTCTCTCCCTCTCTCCCTCTCTTACACACACACACACACACACATATGTAGAGGTGGACCTCATATAGGAACTTCTTGATTAAAGGACCCTCTCCTGGACTTTGGGCTCCCTCCTGACTTCCCCCCTCTCTCTCTCTCTCTCTCTCTCTCTCTCTCTCTCTCTCTCTCTCTCCCCCTCTCTCTCTCACCTCTCCCCCCTTTCTCCCTCCATCTGATATCAAACTGAACTCAGCACAAACACATCCATCTCCCTCACTCCCGTCGCTTTTTCCAGAACTTCCGAGGAGGCCAGTTTAAAAACTTGATTGTTCAGGCTTTCAAAAAAAAAAAACAAACAAAAAAACCCTCGATTCTTCTTCTTCTTCTTTTTTCATCATGTTCTTTTATTTTTTTTCTTCTTTTATGGCTTTCAAAAAGAGTTGTGCACTGGAAATGAGGGCGAAGGGGCAGCTCACGGACAGATTTTTACGTTGCCTTTTCTTTTACGGATTGAAATCTAAAGTGTGTGTGTGTGGGGGGGGGCAGGGCGGGGGGGGGGGGTGACGCTCGATTTATTTGTAACTTTTTGTGTTTTTGTGTGTGTGTGTGTGTGTGTGTGTATGTGTGTGTGTGTGTGTGTGTGTGTGTGTTGGTCTCGCTCCGGTTGACATCGCGCCTTCATATCCAGAATGTCAACGCCCCCCCACCACCCCCCCCTCCTCCATCTGTGCCCCCCCCCTCCTCCCTAACCCCCCCACCCCAAGAAAACACACAAAACGAATGCATTATCTTTGGAGTCTGTACCAAACGGTATGAGTGTGTGTGTGTGTGTTGGAAAATCACTGGAGAAACGAATAAAAAAACCCACAAAAAAACGACAAAAAACGAAGAATCGACACGGATGACGACGAATGGTGAATTATTTTCTTCTACTTTTTTTTTTTTTGATTTGATAATATATTTTTGTGTCGTTGCGATGTTATTTTTGCGGGGGGGGGGGTTGTATAGAGTTGTTTTCGGGGGAGGGGGAGGGGAGGGGGAGGGGGGGTCGTCTCGGATCATATCATTGCTGCCTTTTTTTCGGTGTCGTGCACCTTTAAAACACATTTGTACACACACACCTCATTGTGCATTTGATTAAACACACACACACACACACACACACCCTCAAACCCCCCCCCCACCACCACCACCACCTTAGGAGGAGTTATCAGGACATAAACGTCCTTTTTTTTTTTTTTAAGTCTATTTTTTATCCATATGTGTCTGTACGTGGATCTACGGCCTTATCGGTCCAGAATGGCTTGAAGAGGAGAGAGAGAGAAAGCAGGAAAAACGTTTTGTTTTCGTTTGTTTGTTCACGTTAAAGGAAATTTAAACCACCTTCTTTCTCTCTGTTTGTTTTCTTAAATGCTCAGTTTGTTTTGTCGAACACACGCACTCACACACACTCGTAGGGCGGGTTAGAGGAAGCTGGTTGTACCTAACTTAACACTTTCTTCTTCCTTTCTATCTCTCACCATGACACACTGTCGTTTTATTATTATTATTTCTCTCGGTTTTTAATACGTCGGAGTTTTTCTTTCAAAGTTGATCATTGTATTAAGGTGCTGGGTATTGGATTCTAATTATTATTCTGGCTGTTGCTGTTATATTATCTCTTTTCAGGGTTGATTTTATTTTACTTTTTTTTTTTTTTCGTTTTACATTGCTGTAATTTACATTGATTTTAAATGTGTTTTGAGCAAAACTGTAACTGTAGTGGTGGGTTTTGGGGGTTGGGGAGGGGTGATCAACTCCTGAAAAATGTATTATTTGTTTGTTTTTTTTGTGCAAAGACAAAATGATGAAAAATTACAATGATAGTAATAAAAACAATGATATAATGATGGTCTGGCTCTGAGATTCATCCATTATCTAACACTTTTTAAACCCTTTGGACTGTGGAAGAAATGATATAGAAAGGCCTCGACTGGGATTCGAACCAGGGATCTTCAAGGTGCCAATCACCCTTCACCATGTCATCCAGGCCTTGGTTTTGCTTAAGAATCAAATGGAAAAAAACAAATGAATTAAGAGTCTTTTTAACCTTCATTTACACAACAAAAACTGACTATATGTTCATTTGTCATACATACATGTACATACACCATAATTCACAACTGCCCCAAATGTTGTTGTTTAGAGGTGTAAAGTCAACTCCATTATGATCTTATCTGACTATGATCCACATTAATGAGCCCATAGCTTTATCTGAGTAAAACAGTTTTTATGGGTGTGTCAATGTAAATATATATACCAACCTGGGCTCATATTTCCATTCTACTTCCACTTTATGAGTGAGACTGAATGAGTGTACAAGTGTTTTTGTTTGTTATTAAGACTAGAAAAGTGCCATACATATATTCTATACCCTTATATTACACAGTATAATCACAAATTCCTCTTGGAATCCCACGCTCTATAACATTTATTGCACTGATTGGTTTCAGTGAAAGATGGACACGTTCACCTGCTGTTTCTGCGACCACCAGAAGGGGGTGCTGTGGATGGAATCTGATCTCCATGAGAAGAATTGGGTCATATTTGGTGCACAGTAGACAGACAAGAGGAAGCTAAAAAAAAAAAAAGTTTTTAAGTTCTGGTTAAAGTTTTACGTGTTTCCCAAGAGAGAGTAGGGTCAGGGTTCCCACGCCTTCTGGAAAACTATGGAAAACTGGAGAAAAAGTAGAATGTCTTGGAAAAACTTAAAATTAGGAGGAATTATTTCTCCTCTCTCTGCAACAGATTTGCACATGTATAATCTGTGAATTAGTCATCATGTCTAAGCCTGTAAAAGGTCAGTCCATAGGTTATAACCACAGACTGTACATCTTCATAATCATGACAGAAATCTTAGTGAAATGTCCAAAATGTAGGAAAACATGTGGAGGGAACGTGTCCAAGAAGAGTTAATAGGAACCCTGTTGTCCAAGAAAGCATCATCAGATAAAGTTTCACTTTAAGTAATTTTAATTACTTATTTAATTCAGTTAAATATTAGTAAATATTTCCTCACATCTTAATCCAGGTTAAAAAAAAAATTAAATCTAAATTTAAAATTTCTCTTGATTCACCCACTCTAGATTTATCCCTACATTTATTGGAGTTTATTTTTATAAATAAAACTTATTTTTAAAAATCTATTTTATATGGATATATAAAGAAAAAATATATATATATACACATACATACATACATATATATATATATATATATAGTTTGGAGTGTGTGGATGGACGTCTTCAAAATTCAAGACAGACAATGAAATTTGGTCATTTCTTTATTCTAAAAAAAAACATTTCTCAAACGCACAAGTTTCCACAATGTAAACAACTTCCCACTTACAGAAACACACAAGCGGTTTTCTCTGAGGAATGGAGATAAAAACGTAATAAAATTAATTCAGTTCGAGGAAAAAGGCAAAAAACAAACACATTAAAGCCAAACATCATGACGAGCCGCATCATTCCCGCTCAGTGCCTCGGCCAGAGAAGTGAAATGGTTGTGAACCTGAAAACTCCTTGAAAAAAAAGGAAAATGAAAAAGAGGCGGATACGCTCGGGAATTCATGAGATGAAGGAACGCTTTTGTTCGTGAACTTTCCCGATGTTCTGGAACGTTTGAGACACGATGCGGCGTTTCCCAGAAACTTCCACGGCTAAGTGAATCCTCCCAAAACACAACAGAGCTGCCTTCACATCTTTAAAATCTACTTCTTTGCGATTATTCCGACATTCCAGTTAAAACGAACAAACGACAAAACACTACCGTGGAATGATCTGGAGCCAACAGGAATGTACAAAAAAATTCCTGAAAATGCCAAGTTTTGGGGATCCTGTCAAAAAGCGCAGGAAGTGGTGGAGATAGTGTTGAATCTACGGGAGAACATTTTCAAGCAAACTTTGGCATATCCGATTATCCGGCTGCTTCCAGAGCGGCGGGAAAAAAAACATCGGAATCAACTTCCCAAATCAGCAGAGATCCGTTCTCTGAGGGACAGCAATTCCAAACACTGCAGAAAAAACCAAAGACTGTAAACATAAAAGATCATGTATGGAACCTTCGGATATCGGATTCCCATCCCGGAATTGTGGGCAGGAATCCGTTAATTAAGAACCAGAGGCTTTTTTTTCTTTAGTGCTCGGGCGACAAATCACCAAAAAAAGTACGCAACGCACCATCTAAAACTACGGACGATAACTAACTTGCCTAGCTAGGGCTCACTTTCAAATCTCTAGTCGATAGTATTAAAAAATAAAAATGTAAAAACGCAAAACGTCACTCCAGTTAATGCTAGTAATTCATGGCTATCGTAGAAGAGGGAGAAATTTCCGGAGTCTCTCTCTTCGTCTTTTTTTTTGTTTTTCCAGATTCCTGAAAGGCGTCTAGCGGAGTAAATCTCGGCTTCCATCGTAGAAGCTTTACGGGGAATAAAAAGTACCATTTTTGATTCATCTCGTCCACCTTTTCGTTTTTAAAGCAGAGCTTAACGCAAACAGGCGGGTGAAAAAAGGCGGGAATTTTCCCGCCTTTTTTTGCGCATTTTCACTTTTCCTTTTCCTGACGGTTGTTTGGAAGATTTGGTACCTGCCTAATGAAACCTACAGTAGATAGATAGATATATATATCTTGTGTGTGTGTGTGTGTGTGTGTGTGTGTGTGTGTGTGTGTGTGTGAGGTCAGACACAATCCAGATGTTCAGCGGTTGCCACGGAAACAAGCAGGCGGTTGGTCTTTTTTTTTCTTCCTCTCTCACGGTTTCCCTCAACAGTGTGACGACCTGGTGTCGTCTGTGTGGAGGTGTGGGTGTGTGTGCGTGTGTGTGTGTGTGCATGCACAGGTAGTGTTTGTTGCCAGCAGTTCCTAGCTTGTTTGCAGTGTGTGTGTGTGTGTGTGTGTGTGTGTGTGTGTGTGTGTGTGTGTGTGTGTGTGTGTGTGTGTGTGTGGTGCTAGAGAACGTGGGTCTGGAGGTAGGTGTTTGTTCGTACAGTAAAGGGGCTTCTTGTACTGGGTCGGTGAAACTACGTGTGTGTGTGTGTCACACTACAAGAGCTGTGATGTCATCTCAGGGACCTGAGAATGTGCGTCTGTGTACATCTGTATGCATGTGTATATATGTGTGCATGCATGTATGTGTACGTATGTATGTACATGTCTATATATGTGTGTCTATACATGTATATACATGTTTACACATGTATATATGTGTGTGTGTGTGTGTGTGTAGGTCCCAGAAGATGCTGGAGGGTGGAGCCTGCATGCAAACCTGTGTCTTTATGTGTATGTGTGTGTGTGTGTGTGTGTGTGTGTGTGTGTGTGTGTTTGTGTGTCTCAGTGTGAGTTGGGCTGCTCCACTTTGAGCCCGACCAGTGATGGAGGCATCTGCCCCGTGGTGGAGGTGGAGGTGGAGGAGGAAGAGGAGGAGGAGGAGGTGGCCGCCGGGCGGATGAGGGGGGGCGGGGGGGTGGTTGTGGGGCGCTCGGTTCTGGAGCGGGCGCGTCTGGAGGGGCGGGGGCTGTCTCAGCAGGCTGGGCGGGGCCGAGGGCGGGGCCGGCCGCAGCAGAGGGGGGGGCTGGGAGAGGGAGGAGGGGGCCTGGGTGGAGGAGGGGGGGGGACGCTCCGCCCGGGGGCTCCGGGGGGGAGTCCTCCATCTTCACCTGAGGGAGGAGAGAGAAAGGGGAGGGGAGGGGGGGGGGTTAACATGGAAGCTATGGGACATCGGTTCCAACAGAAAGCACAGACACAGGTGAAGTAAAACCTGAGTTTTCCCACAACACTAAACACTTATTTCTCATCGTATGAGCGTTCACATCTAGATTTCAGTGTTCATATATAGTCTTTAGCTTTAATACTGATTAAAAAAGAAGAGAAGAGAATCTAGATCTAGGTGGAGTGGAGTATTTCTCATTAGAGACTTTAGCTGTAGAAACAAAAAAATCTATAAAAAGATTATTTCATGACTGAAAATGAATCTTCTGACTGGGTGTGTATTGGAGCTTTGAGGAGCCCTAGTGGATCCCAGTGGTACTGCAGGTAAGTCCTCACCAGTCAGCCAAAAACTCCCATTGTTTTAACACACTGGCTTCCTCCTCCTCCTCCTCCTCCTCCTCCTCCTCCTCCTCCTCCTCCTCCTCCTCCTCCTCCTCCTCCTCCTCCTCCTCCTCCTCCTCCTCCTCCTCCTCCTCCTCCTCCTCCTCCTCCTCTCACCTCGTCCTCCTCGGTGGCTCCGTCTGTGGCCCCCGCCTCCTCTCCGCTCCTCCTGGGGTCCCTCTGGTCTCGGTTGGTGGCCACCTGCTCGGCCGCCCACTCCCTCAGGACCTCGTCCAGGTTGAAGCGCCTCCGGTAGCTGACGAAGAACGAGCTGACCTGTGTGGGTGGGACCAAGGTGGAGTCAGAGCTCCTCCCTGTGCTGGGAGTGGCCAATCAGAGGAGGAAGAGGAGGAGGAGGCCTCCACTCACCTGAGCTGACGTCTTGGTCCCGATCACCTCAGCGATGGCCGTGAAGTCTTTACCGTAGCGACGGATCGCTGGAAAAAAAGATGGAAAATTATGGATCAACATTTTAATCATGGCCTCTTTTTTTTTCTTTTAAGATGTTCTCTACAAATGTGAATATTTTCCTTTTTTTAAGCCTTCTAAGACACTAAACGAGGGTAATCTTATTAGTATCTTAATCATTTTACACCATAAAGTGATCAGAATAAACACAATTTCATTACCACCTCAGCTCTATCTATCTATCTATCTATCTATCTATCTATCTATCTATCTATCTATCTATCTATCTATCTATCTATCTATCTATCTATCCATCTATCCATCTATCTCTTCTAGTTTTCATCAGGTTTTCCATGACTGTTTAATGGGTCCCTGCTATTCCAGGGTTTTCCGGGACACGTGGGAACCCTGATCGACTTTCCAGAGTTACTCCAGTGAGAAGTGTTGAGGTGACCTTCTGACTCCCTGGGAGTGTGAGGGGGGTGTGAGGATGGAGAGGGTGGGGGGGCTCTGCAGCCTGCACTCACCCTGCACAGCCAGGAGCTGCTCCTCGGTGGTCCAACGAGAGTTCATCTTAGGGGCAGCCTGAGAGAGAGAGGGAGGGAGACAGAGAGAGGGAGACAGAGAGAGTGGGAGAGAGAGGGGGAGAGAGAGAACAGTAGGAGGTGAAGACGCAGAGGAGAGAGGGGGGGGGGGGGTTGAAGAGAAAGCAGATTAAACTTATCTCTGCTCCACAAGGGGGTGAAATAATATCTGGGGGGATGTTGAAGGGCAGAGAGAGGAAATACTGAGGAGGTCGGAGAAGATGAAGAGGAGGAGCGGGAGGAGGAGGAGGAGGAGCAGGAGGAGGAGGACCTACCTCTGAGGGTCTGCAGCCTTCGATGCCCTCGTTGATCCCCTGTTTCAGGATGCTGTTGCTCTGTTTGATGGACTGAACCTGAGGGAGGGGGGACGAGTTCAGCGCTCAGTACTGTCACTTTAAGAACATGGAAGTCCTGAAACTCCAGGATGTTCCCATCGTTGGAACGACCAAATACAGAGTTAGACCTCATCATAGTCAGGCGAGGACGTGACTACTGTTTGGCTGGTAACTGTTGTACAACCTGAGCATTTTATGACAGAGCGTGTCCGTGGTTTCTCAGGCTTTCATGATGTTAAGGTAGAAGAGCAGCTGTTCTCTGGTGTCAACATAGAAGCTATGGGACACTGGTTGCATCATTCTGTCTGTTTAGACTCCCTATGTGAAATGCAGGCCTGACCCCCCCCACCTGTCTCTTGAGGGACACCAGCTGTGCGTCCAGCTGCCGTACGGTCAGCACCCCGGCGTCGTGGGAGGCGGACAGGGACGTGATGTCGCCCTGCTCCAGGTGCATGCCCTTGGGGGGCCGGCGGCGGGCCCGGAGCGGGTGGTGGCGGGTACTGAGCCCCCAGGCTCTCCTTCTTGACCGGGCCGGAGCGGCTGGGAGCCGCTTTGTCCGGAGCGCCGCCGCCCGGGGTCTGCTTGACGGACGCCTGAGGCAGAGGAGACACCACAGAGGAGGAAGGTGGAGGAGAGGAAGCACTCTGAGGGGCGAGGATGGAACGAGGCCATAAAAGTGACCAAAACGGTCACAAACATCGGCAGATATATCGGTAGGTATAGTGAAATATATCAAGACACTGTGAGATGTTTGATATCAGTATGTTCAAAATGAAAAAAGCCACTGGTGCAGCAATGTTTCTGGGTAAGAAGTCAAATGGAAAACTGTGACAAAACATTGAAATTTCAACACTTTCGAGTATAAAAGAATGCAACAAAACTGTGAGAAATGAATGTTGGAGTTCAAAAAGAATGATCAATATTATCAACATTATCAATATCCATCTAAATCTGAACTCCATCGTCTACCCAGGCATAGTGGGCCACACAGAAAGAGTTAGAGTGTTATCAATTATTATTGTCAAACATGCTTCATATTGTAAAATCTACAGACTGTAAACTCTCTAAGCGTAACATTCAGCATCGATCCGGTTACCACGGTAACCCAAACTGAAACGATGACGGCCGAGCGATCTGTCACAAACACGGGCCTCCTGTGGCAGGTCTGTGGAGGTTCGGTCGGACGCTACGTACCTTCACGCTCCCCACCTCTTTCTTGGCATCGATCTCGAAGTCGCTGTCGCTGCCGGGGTCTCCCTCCTCCATGTCGTCGTTACTGCAAATAAAGAAAGATATTGGAGAATGTCACACGGAGATATGGAGAGTGGCTCGTTCATATTTATGAAGCTCTCGTTGCTCGTCGTTTGGTAAATGTCACATCTCAAACCAGCCGCTCAGAACAGCTTCATGCTTCTCGTCCCGGTGTCTCCCTCTGTTCTGTCCAGCAGCACATGCCGTGGAGGTTTCTTAACTTCCATTTCAATCCATTTATCCATGAATGAAGACAGGACCTTCGCTCTGGCTCCCACCTGTCGTCCTTCTCCCTCTTGTTGACCAGCCTCCGGGCCTGCCGGTCCATGACCGAGGTCCTGGTCCTGGTCTTCTTCCAGCTGTAGTAGTACTTGACCAGGCTGGAGATCAGCTTGTCTGGCAGCTGAGGACAGAGGACACGGAGGGCCGAGGTGTTGGTGGAGGACATGTTCATCAGAAACCTCTGGCACCAATGCTACTCTCACTAATGAGACGTTTTCCTATGGATTTTAACCACACTTTGAACTGTGATTGTGTCAAAATGATAACGGGGAATAGAATTCTGTTTTCACCGGAGTGGATTTAAGTCTTGAAGATCAGTTTAAAGTTTTAACCTCGTCTTTGAGTGGAAACACAGTGAAACTGCAGGGCTTCAAAGAGAACCAGTTTTGCCGCCCGTTTCCCTCTAATACTGGGAACGTCTTGAGAACTTGAACCTGGTTCCTGTCTGGATAGTCTCTCGACTACTGGTCCTCTGGTTCTCACCATCTGCTGGATGCGGTGGAAGCTCTTGCCGTGGAAGCTGAAGGCCTGCTCGAACAGCACCTTGTCCTCCACCGTCCACTCGTCCGGGAACGGCGTGAAGTTGGCCAGGTCGGCCAGCGAGCGCTCCACGTCGTGCTTGTGCCACAGCAGCATTCCCAGAGCCTGGAGGGAGGGGGAGGGGAGATAGAGAGAGAGAGAGACGATGCATAAAACCAGGCTGGGTTAAGTAATCAAGAGTCAGGGAGGCGGGATGATAGTCCGGATCTGTCTAGTACCTGCTCCATGTTGTATCCATGCTTCTCCTTGGCCATCAGGATGTACTCGTCCACTGGGATAGAGAAAAGAGGAAGGAGAAGGAGAGGTTTAAAGAATGATGGACGAGGAAACGAGTGCAAATTTAAGTGAGAAGAGAAGATCGAGGAACCACAGAAAACCAGTCAGTGAAGGTCACGCCCTTCAGCTTCGACCAGCTGATGCAGGGTGTGTGTGTGTGTGTGTGCGTGTGTGTGTGCGTGTCTGCTTACACATGGCATCAGAGAGCAGACTGTTGGGACACCACACCAGCATGCTCCTCTGGTCCTTCTCGTTGTAGCGGGTGGGACTGTCTGCAGAAGGACAAACATCTGGACGTTCATACCTCTACGCATCATGTGGGTCTTCACTTAGACGAGGACGAGTTCATTATCTTATTTAGATTAGATGAGACGGTCTCTCTCTAAGTGTCTATGCTTGTAAAGGTAAAAAACAAACTAATAAGGGCCTTAATCTGCCCATTAACTGGATCACTAATCATCACTATATATTGTATATATTTATGTTATATTGTGTGTCTGTATGATAAGGACGGCTCTAATCTGGTCTCAGTGAGATTACCTTCATAAATAAAGGTTAATTTATATATAATGATATATATGTATAAACTGTTAGATTTTGCCCATCACATAAAGTGGGAATAAAGTACAGCATCACAATGAGACACCCAAGTCCAGGGTACAAGCTTTTACACATTTAAACCTCCTTTCAGCCACATAATCTGTATAAATGTACGTTATGTAACAACCAAAGATTTATATCTCCTCCTCACTTCAGATGTGAGGGGTAAAAACCCTGGAGGGTGCTGGCAGGCTGGATCTGGAGGGACTTCACACGTATTAATTGATGGTGGACGGCAGTCTGGACCTGTGAGGGTTGGTTGTCTACTGTCCACATTCCCTTTCATAAAGAAAACTACACTTCCCTGGATATTTCCACCCTGTATTTCCTCTCATCTCTCTCACATCTGCCTCCCACCATCCCAACACCCTCCATGTTCCCTCTGACCTCTAGCTCTCCTTCCTCTTCCTCTCTCTTTTGTGTTTCCATCCATCTTACCTGGCTTGAACTCTGGGATCTGGGCCTGGTAGTCTCCTCCCACTCTGATCATGCTGTCTGCAGAGACAAAAGACCAGACGAACGTACGAGTTTTTATTTCCCGGAAGGATGAGGAGAGATCGCCGTGGAGATGAAGAGGACGGAGGGACCGAATGTTTCTGCTTCATTTTCCTTGAAAGTTGCCGAGCTGGACCGACCGGATTGTGAGGATAAACAGATAAAAGCTGTAGATTCACAAGAGGTTTGTGCTATCGGGTTGCATCCAGGAATGAGGAAATGTGTCAGCTTTATCATTTTCCTGGTGGGAATATGTAAGGAAAGGAAAAAAGAAAAGGGGGGGGGGGGGTTGTTACACATCCTAAACCTGCAGATTTTCCTTTTCTTCTCAGTTTGCTCTTCTTGTAAGAGACAAAGCAACTGTGATCTTTATGGGTGATATTTTTATCATTTTGAGCATTTCCTCAGCTCTGAGTGACAGATATACAGATGGGAGAGAGAGAGAGAGAGAGAGAGAGAGAGAGAGGGAGGGAGAGAGGGAGGGAGAGAGAGAGAGACAGAGGGGGAAATGTGACAGCGGATGGCAGACATTAAGTAATTAGTGGTGTGGTGGGCAAAGAGTGAGAAGAGAGGCAGCAGGAGGAGGAAGAGACGTATTACTGTTTCCTCAGGGATGGAGGAGAGGAAGAGAGGGAGGGAGGGAGGGAGGGTGGGAGGGAAGGAGGGAAGGAGGGAGGGGGGGTGGACTGGTGCAGTAATCCCAGGAATGGTGGCCTGAGTTTAATCTACTGGGAGGAATCTGGGCGGAGGGAGTGCGTTTGATCTTTTCGGCCGCGTCCTCGGACCGAGATCAGACTTGGGAGGGAGGGGAAAAAAAGTGAAGGATCAACAGAGAGTGAAGGAGAGGGAGGGATGGAGATGAAGAGGAGGAGGAGGAGGGAGCGCTGCAGCCCCGGCTGCTCCAGTCTTAAAGCCGACCTGGGAGCGGGATGCGAGCGGATCCTTCCAGGTCTTACCGTGGGCGTGCTCCTCGTCGCTGCTCTCCTCCTCGGAGTGAGGCTGGCTGTTGCCGTTGGTTACGGTCTTGGCTCGGCTCCTGGACAGGACCCCGGCCCCCGAGCGCTCCATCACTGAGGGCATGGCTGCTTCAACACACACACACACACACGCACGCACACACACACACACACACACACAGACCCTGAAGATGCAGTTTCAACTTCATTCACAAATCCTGACAATTTGGACACTTTCTTGTCATTTTCCTCGGATTTTACATCTTAAAATGCTGGTTTATAGTGTTAAAAACAGATTTCTCCATAAATCTTGGGGTCATTTTACACATGTAGAGTCCTGTAATGCCTGTATTCCTAGTTCATGACCTAAACTCGTTCATGAAAAGGCTAATACTACAAATTACTGGAGTAAAACCTGAAGCTGGAGTTCCATAAGACCATCTATAAAATATCAGACATTTACAGGTTAATCAGACACATAGAATACCATCTGAAGATGATTTATCATTCATGTAATGTTCTTCTTCCAGCATCATGTGTGAACCTTGTATTTTGATGTTTTTAGGGTACTGAAGGTGCGCAAAATTCACTTCATTTTACGATTCTAAATGTCAGAGACACCCATGAAACTACAAATATCAGCAACAAATAAAAGTCTTTGGCTACATTTTGAATGGTTTCAGACGGACAAACTCATGTTAAAATGTAGAAAATATTCATATACTGAAACGTTTCGGAATAACCCAGAAATGTTGTGTGAAATCCCAGGCAATGAAACACGAGGGTCCTCCTGTGTGAAGGAGGCTCTCAGTCTGAGTGTCATCTGCAGTCAGTGCTGTCATTTCTAGGCCCAGCCCTCCTTTCTCTCTCTATCTCTCTCTTTTCTCTCTCTCTCTCTCTCTCCATCTCTGCGTATCTCCAGGCCTCAGAGAGGCACACAAGCCGTTGAGAGACGGTCAACTCAGGACACATCAGAAAGTAAACCACCCACCACTGCGCTTGAAGGGGAGCTAGAATAATAAAAAATATATCCACTTTTATCTTGGTTTTGAATGGAAAAACGACCGTCTACTCTCAGAAAAAGGCATAGTAGTGGTAGAGAGCAGTTTTAGAGAACTTAGGCAGGTTAAAAAGAAGCCTAAAATGGAAAAACGACTTGGGTTTTGTTGATTATCGACTGTCTGTACACCCAAAGACATACAGCAGGTGCAAAAAGACCACGAGGTCCTTGTTTAAGGATTAATTGAAAATGGCAGACGCACTGATCTCCAATGTTTGTATTTGTATGGTTGTACACAAAAAGGCAAATTTGAGGGTAATCCAAAGTATTCAGGTTGAATAATCCGATAGAATATGTTGCAAACTACATTTTAGGGCTAGTATTTTGTGGAATAGGACTTGGAAGAAATCTGGAAACAGGACTGTGAAACAACTGTGGAAATCTCCCTCTTCATCACACCCAAACAGAGGCGTTAAACCTCAGGTGACCTCCTAACAAAACCCCGCTCTGGATCATAAACCAGGTTAAAAAAAGAAGAAGAAAGGTACATAATAAGGCTCAGAGGCATCACCATCTAGGTTTTCTCTCAGGAACTTCCTGTCCGGTGTCCTAACGTGACCCAGAGTAAAGCCGGGCTCCACACGAGCTGTGGGAACATATTTCCCACTCTTAATCACCGCTTTTCAGATAAATAAACACAATTCTTTTTTTTTTAACGATCTAAGCCATTAAAGCACATCTGGTAAACTCTGATAGTAGACAATACAAGTGTCTGGGCCTCTCTGGGGGTCTTTGTGTGCTTGACTTTCACAGAGTTTTTCGGGGGGTTGAAGGGGGGGGGGTAGCCTCGGTCTCTGAGGCAGATGGACTAATAAATATAATAACTCTGACAAATTCCTGGTAATATGACTTCTTGGGATCTGTTCAGAGTAGTAGTACTTCACTTTGACAACGACAACAAGGAACTTTTTACCCCCCTACTCTCAGATGAGTCTAATCTGGGAGCAGAAAGTGGATTTATATAGATTGAAGAAGTGCTGACTCAGTCTTCCCATCATTTTTGACTCAATCTGACTAAAAACGCCAACAGTGGTGTTGCTAAAGTGACTAATGGTGCCCTCAGGACTTATTCATACTCGTCGGTTTCAATACTTAGCTAACGTGGCGCTATGTTGTCAATACGGGACACATTCAGCTTGTTTCGGTCCAAATTGTGCATTTTAGCCTGAAAGTTTAAGAATATGAATGCCAAGGGACATTATATTGCTAAACTCATTCTAGGTCATATTTAGAAGCTACAATAGAAAACTCCCCTTTATAAAACCTCATTTAAACTAATTCTGACCAAAAATACAGATTAAACGGCTTGTTTTGGCCTAAATTGGGTATTTTAGCATGAATATATCTATATAGCTATATATGAATATAGCTGCTAAGTGATTTTATATTGTAAGTTAGACAGCCCTTCTAGTTCCCCATTTCTAAACCACATCACAACCAGTCTAGGTCCCCTTTAAAACCATACTGTGACACTTTCTGACCAATAATACAGACAGTACTGCCCCTTGAGTAACTACTAATATGTTCAAGACTTGTAGGCTACAATAATAAGCATATTTAGAACTATGCTACCAATATGGTTCACACTTTATGATAACATCCTCATTATTTTCAATCCATATTGGTTATTTTAGCATTAAAGCTTAAGCACATAGAAGCTAAGTGACTTAATATTGCGAAGAAATCTCCCATTAAAACACATTCTAGGTCCCCTTTAAAAACTACAACACAGCCAGTCTCCTTTAAAACACTCGGTTTGTCCGATTCTGACTCTAATGGTGCGATTAAGCAGACAATAGTGACTCTAGTGATGTGTTGGAGACTTAGAGGTTTCACTATCAAGCAAGTGTAGCACTATGCTACCAATATGGCCAGCATTTACTATTGATAACCATCTTGTTTTGCTCTAAAATGCGCATTTTAGTATCCGGGCTCCACTATACAAGTGCCGGCTGACTTTATACGGCTAGCTGGGTGGATAATTGTAATATTAAAGCTTTTCTAAGCAGTCGTCAGTGTGGAGTGTCAGACTTTGTGCTCCTTTTGTTTTCCCCCCACGCCTGCTCCACAACCACCACTACTACTACTACTACAACTACTAACAAAAAAACTCGCTCTCCGGGTGATTCAAACTCAACTTAAACGCGGCTGTCTGAGGATAATATACTGCTAAATATCCTATTCTAGATGTAAAGAGTGATTTCTGGAAGGTTTAGTGACATAAAATCCCACTCGGCATCCCCCCCCACCCCTCCTTCCCTCCCCTCCCTCAAAGTGCAACCCCCCCATAGAAGTCACAGTTGCTAACGTTAGCATGTTAGCTCGTTACATGACTGAACGTTACTAGTTGGAAGTAACCCACACATTAACACACACATCCACACACACGTTCACACGTACACACACACACATCATACCTGCGCTGGATTTTATTCCTCCGCCCGTTTAAGAAACTTATCCTCTCAGTCCTCCTTCGAATTCGCCCACCAAAAACGAGAATTAGGGAGAGATTTCAGTCTTTTTAGCCTCTAATTGATGAAGCGCAGTCAGTACAATGAAGTGAACTGCACCGGGGGGAGAGTGTGTGTATGTGTGTATGTGTGTGTGAGTGAGTGCGTGTGTGTATGTGTGTGTGTGTGAGGGAGCCGGGGAGGGACGGACAACACCCGGGGAAAAGTGAGGTGGACATCCGCCCACCGTTAGGATCGACAGAAAGTAGTCCGTCCCCCAAAAACTACTATAAGACGTCACCGCTCGTTAATAACGTCTTGTACACCGTTTTGACGTCAAATAACAGGTTTTAAAAAACACATCCAACCGTCCTAGCTTCTGATAGAAAAATAACTCTTACTATTATCTAATGTTTGCGTATGTGGACATAGATGTAATCACGGCTGAAATTAGTTGAGTGTGAACAGTTATCGAGAGTTAATTTGTTAATTAATCAAAATTTCATCTAAATCAGGGAGGGACTACTTGTGTGTGTGTATGAGAGAGAGAGAGAGAGGGAGCGAGAGAGAGTGTGTGTGTATGTGTGTCTGCGGAAGGATCCGTCAGCTGTGCATCTCTGTGCTGAGGCAGGCTGTCCAGACTTGTACTGATGTATGCATGGTGGAGAAGAAGAGGGGGCACACATGGTTTGAACCCTGGTGTGTGTGTGTGTGTGTGTGTGTGTGAGAGTGAGAGAGAGAGAGAGAGAGAGAGAGAGAGAAGGAGTGTGCATGTACGTTTTAACTAACAATGACTCAGATAAATAGCCTTAATATGCATGGTTTACTCTTTATCACTTTTGATACTTGTATTTTGTATCCTATCTCCTTGTGTGTGTGTATGTGTATGTATGTGTGTGTGTGTGTTTGTGTGTGTGGATTCCTCACACCTGATGCAGGCAACACACACACACTAACACACGTAGAACCTGCTGCTGACACATAGCAGCCTGTTACATTCTTCATCCTCCTCTTCCTCCTCCTCTTCTTTCTCTCATCACCCCCCCTCCCTCTTTTCTTTCTCCCCCCCTCCACCTCCACCTCTTCCTCATTCTCTCCCACCTCAACTCTGTCTCCTTTGAGATTTCTCACTTCTCTCTTCTCCTCCTCTTCCTCCTCTACTCCGTCTGCTTCCTCCCCTCTCATGCCTGCCTGCACTTCTTCTTTTCGGTCCCCTTTTCTTCTCCCATCTTCCTTCCTGGATAGCTGCCCTAGTTCTCCTCCTCCTCCTCCCCCCTCCTTCCTCTCCTTTCACCCCATCAATTTCCTCCTCCATCTTCATCTCCTCCCTTTCTTCCTCTTCCTCCTCCTTACTCCCTCATTTCACACCATTCACTCCCTTTGCCTCCTCATTACTCCCCCCTCTCCTTTACTTTGTCTCCCTCCCTTTTTCCTGCATCTTCATCTCCTTCCTCTGCTCCTCACCCCTCCTCCTCCTCTTCCTGTCTCACTCTCTGGCCACTTGTCTGTCTCCCTTCCTTCTCCCCTCGTCTTCCTCTCATGTGGCTTTCAATTTCAACTGCGTGTGCGTGTGCCTGTATATGTTTGTGTGAGTGCGTGTGTGTGTGTGTGTGTCTATGTGTGTGCGTGTGTGCGCACGTGCAAATTCTTCTCTTCTTCCCCTCCCCCCATCCTCCCCCTCTGGTGACACAGTGAAGCAGTTTCGCTTCGCTCACCTTCAGCCCCTGTTCCTCCTCTTCCTCCCCTCCCTCCCTCCCCTCCCTCCCTCTCATTTTCACCCCTGCCACCTCCTCCTTTCCTCTCCTCCTCCTCCTCCTCTCCTCTCGCCTCCTTTCATTACTCACTGTCCGTGAAACTCACCATTCCTCTGTCTCTCTCTCTCTCTCTCTTTCTCTCTCTCCCCTCTCTCTCTCTCCCTTGCTCACTCCTCACACATCCTCACTAATGAACAACTGCTACATCACTTCCCTCCCTCCCTCTCTGCCTTCACCTCTCAGCTCTCCTTTCATCCTCCTCCTCTTCTCTACTCCCTTCTCCTCCTCTTCCACCTCCCTCTCTCCCCCCTGGTCTCCACTCCTTTCCTCCACCTGTCTCATCCCTCCTTTCTCCTTCTTCACTTTTGTCTCACTCCTCTCCCTTACACCTCACCCCCCCCACCCCTCCACCCCCTCGACTCCCATCCCTCCCTCCTATGAATCCTCTGACTTTCTCTGTTATCTCAGGAGATGCACGCCTAGAATCAGATGTGCTAGAACAAGCCCAGGCTGCAGCATTAGTGCCTCTGAAACGCCTCGTATTGTATTACTCACCTTGATGAGACGCTGCCCTTTCACAACTCTACGTACTCTAGCTCGTTTGAAGTCGCACGCCGTGACTCACCCTGGTCGCGCAGAAGCTTCTGAGACGTTTGCTCGGACTGGAATCACACAACGGTGTGTCACAGAACTTGTGGCGGTCGTTTTTTTTTTTTTTGAGGGCGGCTCGGACACAACGTGGGGGTTGGCCTGGAAATCTCACGGTCTTGAGTTTGAAATCAAGTATTTTTCGTATTTTTCTGCTGCTGGACGTTTAAAAATAGATCATCACGCCAGGCTAACAGTCTGCCGGGCTGGAGGGTCTTTTGTGGAGGGTATAGCCCACTCAAAATAAAGCCATGAATCACTTCCTGACAGTGCACAGACATGCAGGAGTCACAGAGAGAGAGAGAGAGAGAGAGAGAGAGAGAGAGAGAGAGGGATGGTGCAGCACTCGGCCTCAGAGAAGCAGCCATGCGGGCTGGATGTCTGCTCTACGCGTTGTGTTTCTGTGCTGCAGGGTCCGCTGCGCTGACTGAGGCCTCCTCTCCATCCTGCACTCTCCTCTCTCTCTCTCTCTCTCTCTCTCTCTCTCTCCATGCTGCATCTGTTGCTTTTTCCTCCTCCTCCTCCTTTTCTCTTGCCTCTCCGGCTCTCCTCTTCCTCATTCCCCCTCCATTATTATCATCTACCCCCCCCACCCCCCCCCCCACCCCACACACACACACCTCCCCTCTCTATCATCCTCCTCATCTCCTCTATCTATGCAATATGTCTATGTGCCTATCTTTGGTCTGCCATAGAGTGTGTGTGCCTGAATGTGTGTGTGCGTGTGTGTGTACCAGCATATATGTGGGTGGAGGTTGGAAGGGGACAGCTTGAATTTCATTATACACTCCTGCAAGCAAACACGCCCGCAGAGAATGGAGCAGAAATCTTGGAATTAGAGAGGAAAAAAACATGTCGATAGCACAGACTCTCATCTCTGGCTGCAGGATGAGCTGGATGGAAGTGTGGATGTTTGTCAGTATGACTATGCAGACACACACACACACACACACACTTGTGATTTCTCCATCCAGCACCACACTCTCAGAGCCTGGTTGCGCCCCCTACTGACACGTGAAACAAATAGTTCCTCCGCCAACAGCCGAGAGACAGATTCCCTGAAGACAAAAGACTGTAGGCGGGGTCTAGAGACTGGGCCATCTGCGAGCCGGGGAGGGCTGTGTGTGTGTGTGTGTGTGTGTGTGTGTGTGCGTGTGTGTGTGTGTGTATGTGTATGAGAGAGGGAGCCCCCTTTACAAGGCCTTTATTTGCATTATGGAAAAGTGGCTATGCTTTTGAAGGGTGCACACCAAACCAAAGTACTCACCCCTTATTAGTGGATTTCATTATTCCTCTAGAGCACAGAACACAGAAATATAGTCTTATTAGTTCGTTTTCTACTCGTATTTTTAGTGAGTGAAGACATATTTATTGTGTCTGAAGCCTCCCATCGACGCTCCTCTCCTCTGCTGTCTTTGTTACTGCAACAATGCAAATTTCCCCACCATGGGACACAGTAATGGTTGATCTATCTTATAGCCTAATCCACAAAGTAGCTGATATAAGAAACGTAAGAAATAATGAACAAGATCAACAGATTTTCTTTCTTTCTGTTGTTTTTTTATGGTTATTATAACAAGGTTGATTTTAAAGGAGGTGCAAATCTCTAGTTGTATGTCTCTACATGTAAGGAAATACATGGTCTTTATGGGATTTTGTGTCTGTCACGTATACAAGTGATATTATTGATATCTGGAGAAGTCTCAGGAAAGGTCAAAGGGTCAAACCTGCTGGTCCATGGATTATAACAGTATTCCAGAACGATAATCCAACCACAAAAACAGGCTTGTTTGTGAACTATCAACACCAATTGTCCAATTGTTTGTGGAAAAAATATACCCCTTATAGATACCATAATACAAAAAAGTTTTAATTATTGGATTGATCCCTGACCCTAAGACATAAGAGGCATAACACATAGTGTGGAGACTTAGTTGACCATCCAGAGAGTACTCAGACACTCCTCTTCTCTGTTTGGTTATTTTCTCTAGCAGACGTGATATTGAAATTTTATTTTGGACCTGGAGGCCAGGCAATGTAAGATAGTTTTTCTTTCGTTGCCCTCTGACATTTTCAGGAACTAATTATTCCCTGAACAGATGGTACAAAAGGTGCAAATTGATATCCTGCCCAGCAGCCATGGACAGAACCAATGATTAGGAAACGTGCAAGTTAAAAATGTCCTGATTGTGACTGAGGCATCACAACATTACCATAGCACATAGTTCCAACACTTAGAACTGTGTTTCTGGACTTCTTAGTGACCTTGCCTGCTTTGTTATCTCTTTCCAAATCTCTCTGCCTCTCCATATTGTCTCCATATTCTGTAATTGCATACTTTGATGATATATCCCTCTGCTCTGCCGTCATTGCCGCTTCAACCAGACAAAGACTGAAATGAGAGGATATGCAGTTTGTCTTTCATGCTGCAAGGTGAGGGGAGATGCCACAGTGCTCTTCATGCTTCAGCAGCCGATTACAGTTTGTTTATGAGAGCGGGCGTCAAGGGTGAGATGGTGCCCACGCAGAAAGCCCAGAGAGCTGGAACTAAAAACTTACCTCTGCTATAGCTACTCATCCACTATCTCTGCATCCTGCAGCTGCATTCTGGGTCTGGAGGAGACAGAGGGCATCAGTGGGGAGAGGGGTGATTTCACTCTTAACTCCACACTGCCACAGTGTGGTCGCAGTGGCGAACTGCGGCTAAAGCAGCTGCTAAAATGGACAACAGTGGCTTAAATTCTGTTTGCTCAGTATTAGAGTTGACCTAGAATGACTGAATGGAGTCTTTATCCTCATCATCTGGTGCTAACATAGAAGCTATTTTACTGTCAAATTTAGATATATAGTTGGATAGTTGTTTATTCTGGTGATGGTGATGAGGATTGGATGATTCTTCATTGGATACATTTTAGATATTAGTGGTCAACAGACCTGGCACCCTTTCATGCTGACATGGCAACTGCAACCAGGCTTTACACTGACTGGTTGTCTTTCCTATGACTCATATGAATGATTGTGTGATGTTGTTTATTGCTAAACTAGCAACTGGTATAGCTATAGCTTAGGTTTTGCTGAACTAGGTCTATACATTCATGACTCTACGTTACGTTAAGTGACTATAACTGATGCTACAAGACTATATGTGACCCTGGAAGAGAGTAGATGATACCACATTGTCTTATAAGATCTTAGTACTGTCCTGCACAGTCAGTCTCCTGTGCAAATGGAGGCCGTTTTAAGCCTTCTTGTTTGGTGTTGTTGTTAGGCCTTCACAGAATTTCTACCTACAGCCATAAAATTATGACACCTGTATTCTGACAGAAATAATATAACCACATATAATATTATTACATTCATTTTAAGACAATATTTACTCTCATACGGCATAATTTACCCTAAATGTATTATGGATTAATATGACGCTTTCAAATGCATTGGAAAACTCGGGACTGCCTACCTGGGCATCCATTTGGTATCTTACTTTGAGTCTGTAAAAGTTATTGGTCACTTTTCTAGGCCTTCACAGAATTTCAAACTACGCCTTTCAAACTTTTCAAAACATATATTCTTATACCACGTAAAATGTTGCTACTTTGTTATAAAGCCGTTATTCGCTCTCCACGGACGTAATTTGTACTAATTGTATTTCACATTGAGATGAGGCTTTCAGGTACAGTGGGAAAATCTAGTACTGCAAGCTTCGGTGTATACATGGTAGCGTGGCCGAGCGGTCTAAGGCGCTGGATTAAGGCTCCAGTCTCTTCGGGGGCGTGGGTTCGAATCCCACCGCTGCCAATGTCTTTTTTTCAACCTCGTGTGCACAGAGCTTGACTAAAACCACACGAACTTTCCTTATGACCTTGTTGGTCGATTGTTTGTTTCATAACTTGTGTTCATGTTTTTATAAGGACATATTTGTTGAAAAATACAGCAGAAATGAGACAAAGCTGAGTTTTCATCAACTTCCACTAGCACTGTGGCGGTGGTGCGTTTGAGACACTAGTATTTATTGGCTTTCATTGTCTTGTTTCGCAAAAATGACCCAATGCGGATAACGAATGTTTTAAACATTACAAAGATCAAATATATATGTCGAATATAGAGTTTGGGTCCGTTAAGACAGATATATGGGGAAAACAGGCAGTCGCAGCTTTCACTTTCACCGACGTGTAAAGCTGTGGGGTTAAGAAATCCGAGCTGGTGACAAGTCCGCGAACGCAGCAGCGTTGGACGTCGTGTAGACAAGGGCAGCGAAGGGACCTGTGATAAATGCTTCGCGCCAACCCGATTTTAAAGACAAAAAGCTAAAGAAGCTAATCTCTCCTTTTACGATTTTTTAATCGGGATTACCTCTTTGGCATCCCGTCTCGCTCCTCGACCGTCGTCGACTCGTCTGTGCAACGAGCTAGCGTCGTTAGCACACTATCTATCTATCATTGTCATATTAATCTGGCCCCTTGTTGTGTTAGTCCAACAGGACAATAGAGGAGAGTCTGTTTCTACTGGAGGACATCGACACAACTACACCGAAATGGGGGTGAGTTGTGCGTGCGCGTTTTCCGCTTCTTCAGGTGTTGCTACCAAAATGTGGATGATTTCTGAAAGGGTGCGAGAGAGAGAGAAAGAAAGAAAGAGAAAGGGAGAGGGGAAGGAGGGAGGGAAAGGAAGGAAGATGGATGTAGGCGATGTAGGTGGTGGTTGGCACCGCACTGGTGCTAGCTCGGATAGCGCAGAAAAACGACACATACACATCGAAAACAGCCACCTGTGTTCATTTTAAACACCTCTACTGTGTTGTTTTTGTTTTAGCACGCTGCTAACTTCTCCCACAGTGTGTCGTGCCACTGTTGGCCCACTGCTTGCCTCATGAATGCCCATGTTAGAGACGCTTCGCCATGCTAGCTGCTACCGCTAATCTGTGTATGTATATATGTATATGTGGAGGCACAGGGGTGCTAGCTCCGCTTTAGCATCACATTGAAGTTTTTTAAGATCGATTCAGGCCCGATCGCAGTCTAAACCTGCCCCAGGGAGGAGATTTAGGGGGTTTTCACGCTTCACTTTCACTCCCTGATAAACCAATCCACGTGTTTTGCTTGTGCACAGTCCCTGCTTGGTACAGGAGTTAATGCTCTGAGCTAAAGTTGGCATTTCACTGCATTCCTCCCCATAATTGTTTCTCCTCCTCCTCATTCTCCTTCTCCACGTCTGGATCAATTTGCAGGAATGTGGCTAATTCATTCTTGTTTGTGCCTCTTTGCTATTGTTAGTGCATCCAGGGCACAGATTCACCTAATAAGCATGTTGTACAGGCACAGGGGGTTTCCCCCAATGTGCCTATCACTGTGTGGTATGCTTGTAAAGTAGAGATCCAACCTAGTCGTTATTGATCGTAAAAATGAGAGAACATGATTCATATTCTGCAAAATCAGAGTTGAATTTATCTGCAAGTTGTTGTCAATCGGTCATATCAAATAGGGTGCAAATACAACATGCAATAGTCGGATAATAAATAATTGAATAGCAGTGAGTTAATAACAGTATGAAACACTGTTTTGCATGAGCCTGATATGAGGTATATTGATATACATTGATATACATAAGATCACGTAATCGTCCTATGAGACAATGGATTGGATGTGGTGTAGAAAGCCTTAATAGTCTAACTACGTAACGGGAGCTTTTTCTGTGGCCAGTTCAAGTCCAGTTTAACTCGTCTTAGAGCAATTTCAGTAAAACCAAAATATACAAAAGTCCTCATGTTTGAGAGACCGAGGTGACAAAAAAGTCCATTTCTGATAAATAAAATGCGACTCTGCATAGAATGAATAAGAACAGCAGCTATCACAGGGACACAGGCCGCACACATCTTCTACACACTTGCACATTGAAGTACTGCGTGGTGCTAGGTCACATTGTTGCACAGAACGACTGGACCGATGGACGGATGGAGGATACAGTGAGGAACCGGGTCGTCTAAAGTAGATCAGGAGTTACCCCAGGAAATGATGCGACTGGAAATATAAGCCCAGCGCCTCGGCGAGAAACCACTTCTGCTGCGAGGTTTCTCTCTCTCTCTCTCGCTCTCTCTCTCTCTCTGTGAGATGATTAAAGGCTGCTAATAATCACTGTTTATTCACCGTGTCGGGGCTCCAAAAACACACTTTTAGCAGCTGGCAGAGAGAGAGAGAGAGAGTGTGTGTGTGTGTGTGTGGCAGCAGGGCCCGGGTGCAGTCGGGAGGTAATTTGTGTGAATTATGGCTGCACCACAGCTGATAGCGTGTGTGTGTGCGTGTGTGCGTGGAGCAGTTTTCCCTGACGGCGTACTCAGTAGCTTCAGGTTGGAATAGGTAAACGTTGTAAACTCAGGAGGAGAGACTTGTCTGATCTTGTGAAGAAAAAGGAAAAACAGGTGTGACGTCCACGGTCAAGAAAGCAGACACAGTAGGGAGCTGAATGGAGTGTGTCGGGTCAGGCTGGAACTCTTTATCGATCCTGGAGGGAGGGGGGGGGGGGGGTCATACATGTTAGGTTGGGGGGGGGGAGAGGGAGAGAGGCTGGGCTCCAACAAGTGAGAGGAGAATCACAGTAATCCAATGAAAAAGCATGAGTAATCATGTCCAGGTCTAAACCTGCAGGAGCCTCCTCTATCATTACAGTCTGCATGAAAAACAGACATGGTGAGATGTGTCGTACCTTTGTATTTCCTGGTAAACAACCAAACAATAGAGTCAAGAAATACAGACTAATCCATATATAGTGTACTCGGACGATTGCTCTCGTTTTTGTGTCTATTCTAGTGAGTAAACGGAGCTGAGTGTTTCACCTACACGCAGATCGTTATGTAGCTATTTATGTGTTGTGGCCTCCAAACGCCATATGTCGCTGCGGCGTGGAAATAAAGACCCTCTATTCTCTCTCCGATTCCATCTGGCAAAGTTTACGGTTTTCTTCGGGAATGCTGGAAATCCTCGGGAGGGGGTGAATGTGAAGAACGGCGTCGCAAATGAGCAAGAAATTACACGTAAAGCTGCTGATTCTGAGTTCTGATTCTGACAAAAACCATAAAGGGTGTAAACAATCCTATCCGACATGCAGGAGAGGACTGAATAGATGTTTGACTGTTATTCTGGGTTATATATGTAGGCTTAGAGACCTACTTTGTAGTAATTTTGCACATTTGTTCCGAGAAATCTGGATATTATCTGTTTACTACGCGTTTCCTGCCCTGACCGTGTCCTTCCTCACTTCCTCCCTCCCTCTCTCCCTCTCTCCCTCACTTCCTCCCTTCCTTCCTTCCTGTGTGCAGAGGAAGTCCAACAGAGCGAAGGAGAAGAAAGCCCGGCGTCTGGAGGAGAGGGCCGCCATGGACGCCGTCTGCGCCAAGGTGGACGCCGCCAATAAGGTGAATTATCTTTAAAAAGAGAGAGAGGAGAATCTCATCTTTCCAGGCGCAGCTTTGAGGCGTTTTCCCAGCACTTAGTTGGTAGATAATGGACACGGAGGCTCGAAACAAATGGACTGAGTGCTTCAAATCGACCTGTCGATTAGTTGTTTGTTCTGTAAAAATCTAACCCCAGCTTCAGCTCACTGTCACGGTCAGAAACCCTGGAGGAACCAGGGATGCTCACATTTAAGAAGCGACTTTATTAGAGGAGACACCAAACACGGTGCCATATGTGTCCCTATGCATAATTAATCACCCTCACCAAATCCTACCACCTGGTACGGCTCCAACCTTTATCACACCACAGGCTGAACCACAGTCAAGCTGCACCACGTTTAGTAACGTGTATCCTATGTCTATTCCATATTGTGCAGGTCAGGTCTGTTACTATGACATTGACCATAGAGGACGTAAGCCCTGAGAGACACTGCAACACCACAACTCTGTGATTTTTATGTGCAGTACTCTTTAACGTTTAGTTGATCGATCTGGTTTTAGTCGAAGTGGCCTCAGAAAAGTCTCAAATGAGTAAAAGCTTGTTTTACAAACCAGGTGTGGGCTGATTAAACATGTTCATTTCCCCTAAAGTTTCTAGAGATGAAAACATAGAAACTGATCAGGACGAGGCGAACAGGATGCAAGTAAAAAGACTTCAATCCTGAACAAATGGAGGTTTGAAGTCGTCTCAGACGTACATTTGAGGCCAGCATCATTTGAGATCTTAAGTCTCAATATGTAAATGAATGTGATGTATCAATATATCAGACATTTCTAGAGCACGTAGCTCTAAAAGCTTATAGTGTAGTATGTGATTGTAAAGCAGACACTGGTTCATTTTCTCCCTGGGCTGTTTGGCTCGGTCACGTGTGAACCACACGAACCAGCCTGGTGGTCTGGACCCCCCCCCCCCCCCAACCCCCCACCTGACCCCCCCCTCCCGGGCAGAGGGGTCTGAGGTGGGTCAGAGCGCAGTTCTGGAGGAGCTCACCCACTTCTTTCTTCTGTTTTTTCGCTCCATAATGGGGCCACACTGTGTCTGTGTCTATGTGTGTGTGTCTATGTGTGTGTGTATGTGTGTATGTGTGTGTGTATGTTCGTGTGTGTGTGTGTGTGTTCCATGCTGTGCCAACGGCACAGGAATGCAAGAAATTCTCCCAAAGCGACGTTTTTATTTTTGCCGACGGTGATGAATCTTGACTCGGACCATTGTTTGGTTTCGCACAAACACACTGTGAACTCCATGTTTTTTATAGAAGAAGTTTCAGCCCGATCTGGTTGTTTTTATGCCAGAGGTTCGGCCCTAAAACAAGAGCCCCGTTTGTCAGACGGCTCTGTTCAAAGAGGGCCGTCCCCGGCTTTTATTATTTATCTGAACATCTATAGATGAGAGCAGAGTGTGGACTGCTGTGTGTGTGTTTCCAGTGTCTTCCTGGTGCAGCTGTGGAGCTCACATGTCCACTCTGAGCCCTGAAGTCTCATTGATCTAAACGCTGTCCCCATTCTGAGGAGACTCAAGTGTGTTTCCGGCTGTTTCCTTCACAGCTCGACGACCCTCTGGCCGCTTTCCCAGCCTTCAAAAAGTACGACAGAAACGGGTACGTGCCGCTTGATCCTCTTATAGGGGGGAGGAGGAGGTTTATCCAGAGCGTGTGGCGAAATACAGACTCGTTTCATTGTCTAAAAACGTTTTTTTTCTGGTTGTTTTTTTAAGCCGTTTGTTTGTTTGGTTTCCAGGCTGAACCTGCAGATAGAGTGCAAGAGAGTGACCTCCCTGAACCCGCTGTCGGTGGAGTGGGCCTTCGAGCTGACCCGGGCCAACATGCAGACGCTGTAAGACGGATGAATGGATGAGTAGATAGATGGATGAATGAATGGACAGATTCACAGATGAAGAGACGTGAAGAATCGATGAGCGACGGGGCACAAACTCTTCCATAAGTGACGTTATGATGTGAAGAGTTGGTCTAAAAGAGAGGAAGAAGCATAGACAGACTAAAAGATTCCTGGAAAATGAATGGAGAAATAAAAAGTTCCTGGGAGAACTAAATGTAGAAGGTTTACCAGAGCAGACTCGATTTATACAGTCCTTTTAACACAAGATGTAGCGCTAATGGCTAATAGATGCCTGATGTGAAGGAGTCGAAGCTCAACCTGGATATTTGGCCCTAGAAACGTGTGTCCAGATGGTCGAAACTCTTGAGTTTTTAGTTGTTTTTGTTTACGTCCTGGTCAGGTACGAGCAGAGCGAGTGGGGCTGGAAGGAGCGGGAAAAGCGCGAGGAGATGAACGACGAGAGGGCGTGGTACCTGCTGGCCCGCGACGGAGACTCCGCCCCCGTCGCCTTCTCCCACTTCCGCTTTGACGTGGAGTGCGGCGAGGAGGTTTTATATTGGTGAGCCATCTTTTTTTGCATAGGCCCGGGCAGCAGGTCGACGGTGCGATCTGATTGGTCGACTTGTAAAATGTAGATCTAGAGGCCCAGTCCCTGAGCTCTGAGGAGAACTCGTTCTTTTCCAGTTCTAACCATAAGTGGTTTTGTTTTTGGGCAGCTACGAGGTGCAGCTAGAGAGCCGCGTCCGGAGGAAAGGCCTCGGGAAGTTCCTCATCCAGATCCTACAGCTCATCGCTAACAGGTACACTCACATCCTGTTCAACCTTATCTACTCGAGTGTCTAGAGCCTGTTACCATCTGCTCATGGAGCAAACACGGACGACATCTCGTCAATTTTCAGTCACGTGAAGCTGAAGTAAATTTGTTTTTCTGTTTTTTTTTTCCTCTTTTCCAGTACACAGATGAAGAAAGTGATGCTGACGGTCTTCAAACACAACCACGGGGCTTACCAGTTCTTCAGAGAAGCTTTACAGTGAGTACGCCGTAATGGGAACAAAACGTGGACACACACGTTTTACGTGTGGCATGAACTTTGGAGAAGACAAAGGTTTGATTTAAGGGAAAAACGTGTCCAAAGATCACAAATCTAACTCTTTATTCAACTCAAAATGGGAAAAACAACAGCCCACTCCCAGCTGTAGATGATGGGCAGGAGGTCTAAAAACATCATCACATCCTGGTTATGGTTTTAAGTTAATATTTCCCACACCTAAAGTTGGGATTTCTGCTGCAACCAGTGTCCCATAGCTTCTACGTTAACACCAGAGAACAAGGATCAACGCTTCATTTAACCATGTCCAGGTCTTCTCTAACTCTCTGTCTCCCTCTGTTTCTCTCTCTCTCTCTCTCTCTCTCTCTCTCTCTCTCTCTCTGTCTCTCTCTCTCTCTCTCTCTGTCTCCCTTTCTCTCTGTCTCTCTCCCTCCTCTCTCTGTCGATCTCTCTCCCTTTCTTTCTTTCATTCTGGCTCTCTCTGTCTGTCTCTCTCTGTCCCTATCTGTTGCTCACTCTCTGGCTTTCCTCTCTCTCTTCCTCCCTCCCTTCCTCTCTCTCTCTCTCCCTCCCTCCCTCCCTCCCTCTCAGGTTCGAGATAGACGAGACCTCACCGAGCATGTCCGGTTGCTGTGGCGACGACTGCTCCTACGAGATCCTGAGCCGACGGACCAAACACGGCGAGGCCTCGGCCGGACACACCCACGGCGGGGGTCACTGTGGGGGCTGCTGCCACTGATGCAGCCGGCCGACACACCTCCTCCTCCCTCCTCCTCCTCCTCCTCCTCCTCCTCCTCCTCTGATTGGTTTTAAAAAAAAAGAATTAAAAAGCCAGCAACTTTTGGTGGCTGTGTGTGAAAGCTTGAGCTGCCTGCTTCCTGGGCGAACGCTTTGAGTCTGAACGGCTGTAGATGAACGATGGAGGGAACGTTCCTGTCCCGTCATGGAGTGTCCTTTCTTTCTTTCCTTTCCTTTTCTCTGTGTGTGTTTGTGTGTGTGTGTGTGTGTGTGTGTGTGTGTGAGTGAGTGTCTGAGCTACAAAAGCAGTCCGCAGTGTGAGCTTTCACACATAGCTCCCGTTTTCCTCGATGTCCAAGCCATCTTCCCTCTCATCCCACTCAATGACGACAGTTGCTCTCGAACCCGATGTCACCTCCTCTTATCACGCCCCCCCCTAAATCCTCTAGGAATCGTGCTTTTATTTTGGTAAGTACAGCACTGTGCAGCAGTTATAGGCAGGTGTGGGGGGAAAAAAAGCTGTGAAGTGGGAATGCTCTCAAAAACAGAAGTGCTAATCAACAAACTGCAGTAAATGAACAAAACAAATCCAAAGTGAATCAATATTTGGTGTGACCACCTGTTGCCTTCAAACAGCATCAGTTCCTCTAGATTACACTTCCACACAGTCCCTGGAGGAACGTACCAGCCGCTAGGTTCTTCCCAACATCTTTGGAGGAACCAGCCACAGATCTTCTGTGGATTTGGGCGTCCTCACATGACCCCAGACTCACTGGGTGATGTGCAGATCAGGGCTCTGGTGGTGCTGGTTTGAAGGCCATTCATAGTTTTGCATTCTTTGTTTACAGCATTCTCTTCACACCTGCCTAAAACTTCTGCACAGGACTGTGTGGTTTTGTCGTTTTTAGATGTCGGGGGGACCGCACCATCATCCGTAATACACGTTTGTTACGAGATTAAAAAAAAGAACAAAAAAGAAGCACTGTCCGGGACTAACTAACATCGGCCCATGCTACTAAAGATAAAGCATGCTCTTAATCAACATGAGGTCTTAGATATTGCCTTTTTTTAAAGTTATGTTCCATTTTCCTCCTTTTTTATTGATTTGTGATCCTGTGTCCCAGCCCAGAGGAGATCTAGGTCTCACCCTCCTTCCTCCTCCTCCTCCTCCTCCTCCTCTTCCTCACTCTCCAGCTGTATTCCCACATCTGTAACGGTGGCTTTTCAGACTTCCCTCGCACATTTTGTACATTCGCATCACTCCCCGCTCGCTCCGTCTCCCTTAATTTCCAAGAGGCATCGATGATTTAAAAAAAAAAAAACCAAGTAGATGTTGACGCTCCTTCAGCTGTATTAAAAAAAGAAAAGCAGAAAAAAAACCAAACAACTAGAACCATCCGCCACTTCTCGTTCGTAGATATTCCTGTTAGCATGAGCGAATCATATTGATTTACCGTGGCCGTGTGGAGATCGTGAATGGAAACTGGAGCGGATGAAAGGACGTAACGGCATAGCACTGAGGCTGTTTCTTTTGTTTTCACGGTTGTTCCTCTTTCTCTTCCTCCTTTGCCCGTCTTGTTTCTTTTCTTTTGCATGACAGCATTAAAAAAAAACAACAAAAAAAAGACATCCAAACAAAAGCTCCAGAAGTTTGAAATCAGGATTGTATACACCACACTGGTGCTGAACTTTTAGCATCCGACAAAGCATTTCTTAAAAGATCTCCAGTCTATGTTAACATCTTCTGAAAACAAAAAGAAAGGGGGAGGAGTTTCACATTCATGCTGAGGTTTTCTTAAAGCATTCAGATGTTTAGACCAACTGCTGTATTCCTCCTCCATCTCGTTGGTTACGTATGTTTTTGGGGTGTTTTTTTTGTCAGAGGTTGGAGGGTTTGTTTTCAATCAGCTGGGGCGGAAACCCAGAAACCTCCATTTAAAAACAACAACAAAAACAAACAACCCCTTTAATTCCAGGACGGTTGTCCAGTTTGTACATTGTGGGCTGGAGGAGTGGAAACTTTCAGTACTGTGGGTGTAAAAAGGAGTGTGATGGCTGTGAGGGGCCTCGACTGGTACGTCTTCTGTTTTTACAAAATCTAAGTTGAGTTGTTCCATTCGTAGACTCTGTGAAAATGGGTTTGGGACCGAAATCTAATTTATCGACTGGAAAACAAACGTTTAGAGTATGACAGGGTCCAGATGCTGAAATTTTCTGTTTTTTTGAGACTAAATAAGGAAGAAATTTGTCGTTTGGAGACGATACGAGCCTCTTTTAATCATGATCAACGAGGACGGTTGAACCACACATCTCTCATTTATAGTGCTAGACTTCCTTCAGACGAGTACAGTAAAAACAGGTTTTGTACCACGTAGGTTGTACATAGTGGTAGTATTTCAACCGACTGTCTCTCTCTCTCTTTCTCTCTCTCTCAGGTTAAGCAGACATAATCAAACCTCATCTGTAAAACAGCCATTTTGTCGGAGCTGTTAGCTGGGTTGGATCAGCCTCAGCACTGACCTACAGTCCTCTTTACTTTGTCTTTGCATAGCATCCGAAATGAGCAATTTTGAAGAACCGCGTAGAAAACTTTAAGAACGTGATTTTGCTGATTTGTAGGTTATTTTATTTAATTTTCCTATGAGATGTTCTTGTTATGGCAAAAGCTATTGAACTCATCTGCCTTGGAAATGTGAAATTGCATGAAAATGTGACTCAGCAGACTCTGGATCAGTGCTTAACGGTTGGATTCAACCCAGACAGGTGGGCTGTCCTTTTTGGAAAAAAAAAAATGAAAAGAAAAGAAAAAAGGCTCAGAGAAAAGAAAAAAGTTCAGAAACGAGCCTGAATTTTTCCAGTTTATTTTAAATCAGTGAGTAATTTTAGACAATGGTTACATAACCCTCACAAAAATCACAGATCCTTATCTTGGTCTTTTCTCTACATGTACCTGTGTGTGTATGTATGCGTGCGGGTGCGTGTGTGTATATATATATAAATATATAAGCTGTTGTGGATTCATGTTCATTTCTTGGCCTTTTACAGGTAAAACACTTTTTTAAACATGACATTAAAGAAAAAAAAAAACTCCATGTTTTGAGAGTGCGTGTCACAGTCCTGTTCATAAATGACAATGAAAGGGAAAACTTAAGTCATTATGCCTTGTCAGTGTTTTATTTGTATGTTACAAATAAAGGAAAGTTGTTTGACTTTTCAGGGGTGTCCGCTTTGTATTTTCATATCTGACTTTAGAGAACCTGTTAAGCTCAGCAATGTATATTAAAAATAAGGTGAAGCATGATTTAAAGATGTAAATGGTACATTTAAAGGAGGCCTATAATCAGATGTATAAGTTTAAACTGATCATTTTAGAGACGCTTCAAAGTCCCAACATATAGCATCTTCAATGCACAATGATGGGGTTAATGGCATCCATATTATTCTAAGTTATAACTCATTGCCTTAAAAACTTGCCTTTAAACTAGTGTACGATTGGCCAGAAATTACATTTTAAATCACAACTGCGCTAGTTATTCAAATGCTAGCAAACTATAGTTAAACTGTTTAACTGTTTTGTCGATGCAAACCCTTATATATTATACTTGTAGGGCAATTTGTATGTTTTATTATGTCAAAATGAGGCTAGTGGTGGTATATTAAAGCTAAATTATTAACTATTCATTCAAAATCTTGACAAAATTTGGACCAAAGGCCTTAAAACTTGGTACCCCACATGTCTGCTTTTCGGATATCTTTCCCTTTAAGACTTCTGTATTATACTCTTAAAACATGTAGTGTAATGTTATATTGCATATTCTATTGCTATTTGTCGGTTTTAGCGTATAAATGTTACATTTTACGATATTTTCTGGGACTTTTAACAGACTTTAGGCTAATGCGGAACCATTAGCCTCGACACTTCGTTCCGCGCGGACTCTTTACGACGTCTCACCGAGTCCGGAAGTTGTTGGTATGTGTCTGTGGAGCCTGATGTGGCTGATCCCAGAGCAGAGGATGAGTGGATGGATGGATGAATGAATGAATTGTGTGCGGCATGAGGAGCCTCTGCTCGCGTCTGTCCCAACATGACATGAAGCCGTAGCCTCGTCTCTCTGACTCCTTCATCGGGTTCACCGGTGAGAAAAACAACAGCTAAGACACATCGAGCTAAGCGACGCTAAAACACAGCCTAGCCGTGTTAGCTCGGGGCTAATTTAAAGGTTAAAATCCTTCAATCTTGGAGGTTAACACGCGTTGAACGCACCTGAGCGGCATCGGGTCATTATTTAATCACCCAGGTGCGACGATAGATGGATAAAACAACAGGTGAAACGGTGGATGACATGCAAAAAATGGTGAATCACATCAAGTCTTAGTCAGAGTAGAATCAGAATCACAAATTGTAGATCTGTAATCTGAGATTTAATCTTTGAAGTGACATGGATGCAGGACCTTTGACAAGGAGAAACATCTGTAAATAAGCTCGATAACAGTCTGAATGTGCTGCTTTGTTGACATCAGGCGTGATAGCACAGACAGAACAATTGTTACTTTTCTACACTTATTCTACTCTGTTTTAACTATTCTTTCAGAGTGTGTTACTATGTAAGCGTCTTGTTGCGTAAATGTCGTTTGCCATCTCTTGTTCTTGCACAACAACGACAAATAAAAGGCTTTATTATCTATTTGTTGTTGTTTTCTTTGCGGTCTGGTTGCAGTTGGTGCCGTTACCATGGCGACGAGGATGAAGCTGAAGCTGAAGACCGTGTTCGTCCTCTACTTCATGGTCTCGCTCCTGGGCCTCGTCTACGCCCTGATGCAGCTGGGTAAGTGGTTTCTGTCTGGACAGTTGTGGATATTATTAGTAGCGTCTCTGAGGTAATTGTTTATTACCTCAGCTAGACTATTACCACATCTATATATCAGCCTCATTCTTCACCTATTTCTTTCCACGTTCTTCATTGTACTTTACATTACACTGTACTTTAATTACTTGTTTTCCTCAATGGGCCACTGTGTCTACGGGGGCAAGAAAATAAAGTTTTCTGAATCTGGATCTGATGAAAACGTAGTGGGAAGGTACAATAAAAAACTTAAAAGAAGTAGTATCACCTTAATTTATGCAGGAGAAGCAATTTGTCATCTTAATCCTGAAATTAGAGGTACCCTGGAATGACTAATGTTGAAATTACAAGGACAAAATGACATGTAATGTGTTTTAGACAAGATGCTTGAAGAAACTCGGTAAGATTTGTATCTGTGCAGCAGGCAGGAAAACACACTTTGCCTTCTTGTCTTTTAAACTCTCTCGTCTGTGATGTAACTCGACGTGTTGCAGGTCAGCGCTGCGACTGCACCGAGCACGACCTGCCCAAGGACCGTACCATATCCCGCCTGAGGGGGGAGCTGCACCGCCTCCAGGAGCAGGTGAAGAAGGCCGAGGCGACCAAGCAGCCTCCGAAGCAGGCGGCCAAGGCCTCCCAGACTACCATCTTCGTCATCACCCCGACATACGCCAGGTAGATGAGCATCCTGCCTCCCTCTCCTCCCTCTCCTCCCTCCCTCAGACACTGTCTCTCCATTCCACCTGTCTGTCTGTCTGCTCCTCAGGTTTGTGCAGAAGGCCGAGCTGACCCGGTTGTCCCAGACCTTCCTCCACGTCCCTCAGCTGCACTGGATCGTGGTGGAGGACTCGCCTCACAAGACGCCGCTGGTGACCGACCTCCTGATGAAGAGCGGCCTGACCTACACGCACCTCCACATGCCGACCGCCAAGGACCGCAAGCTGCAGGAGGTGGGCCCCCAGATTGACAGACCCTGGCTCTGCGCCACTCCTGAAGCCGCTCCTGACGTATTCTGGTCTGCTCGCTCTCCTCCTCCTCCGCAGGGCGACCCCAGCTGGCTGAAGCCTCGAGGGGTGGAGCAGAGGAACGAGGGCCTACGGTGGCTCAGAGAGGACAGGAGGGCACAGCCGGGTGCGGACGGCCAGCAGGGGGTGGTTTACTTCGCCGACGACGACAACACGTACAGCCTGCAGATCTTTGAGGAGGTGCGTAGTGGAAGATCCAGAGCTGTGGCTGGCTCAGATCAGTGTTATGGAGACAGGAACTCTCATTGTAAGGTCCTCATGAAGTATTAAACATCATGATTTTATGAAGTATTACTTTTGTTCTTATTCAAAGTCTTTCCAAATAGTTTGACTGCAAAAAATAAACTTTGGTTCTTTGGAGCTTTGGTCCCTCCCATCTGTTCTGAGGTCTGCAGTGTGGTTGTGCTCTGTAGATTCAACTGCCAAAGACTATTTGGAAACAGTGACTTTAAGGCCTTAAAGTTTAGATTTAAGTCTTGAAAGGTTGTCGTCATAGATGTGTGGATTCTTGCAGATCCCCCGATCAGAGACTCAGTGAGTGGGCCTTGGGCTCGGGTTAATTACTGGAGGCGAGACGGAGCTCAGGATGTCACAGTCCAACAGTAAAGATCACAAACAACAGCAGAATCAGCACAGACGCTACTGCCACTTCCCTCTCACTTTGAAGTCAGAGGGAACGTGTGAAAACAGCAAACTGTGGGAAAGAGAGACGGGCGCTTTGAAGAATGGTTCCATCGAAGGCAAAGAAACCAGTCAACAGAATCAGATCCAGGGCTGTAATAGTGTTCGATCTTTAGTTTTAGTTTAGATATAATTAGTTTTAGTACTTGTTTTAGTTTGTCACGTGCATGATTCAAAAGATCAGACTAAGTGTCGTGAAATAAATCTCAAAAAGCATGGTGGTAGTAGATGAGAAAAAAGAAAAGTAAATCAATAAACTAAACTAAGAAGTATGTAAGTAAAGTGCCATCTGGTTTTTCTCTAACATTTTCTCTTGTCTCGTCTGGTCCCAGATGCGCAGCACGCAGCGTGTCTCCGTGTGGCCCGTGGGGCTGGTCGGAGGGATGAAGTACGAGAGGCCTGTGGTGGAGGGAGGGAAGGTGGGCGCTCCATCCACACATCCACAATATGATGACACAGTTCAACTGTATCTTAACTCATTTTTTTCCCCATTTCTCTCCCCTCCAGGTGGTGCGCTTCCACACCGGCTGGCGTCCCAGCCGTCCCTTCCCCATGGACATGGCCGGCTTCGCCGTGTCCCTCAAGCTGGTCCTGACCAACCCGGAGGCCCGGTTCGACGGCGAGGCACCCATGGGCTTCCTGGAGAGCAGCTTCCTGCAGGGCCTGGTCACCATGGACGAGCTGGAGCCCAAAGCAGACAACTGCTCCAAGGTACGGCCGAGTCAGTGGGGAGGGAGGGAGAGAGAGAGAGGGAGAGAGAGAGAGACAAACAAAATTTGGGATTCTTACCTAATGTGAGCCACAAAAACGTGAACAAACATGCAACAAAAATGTTTTTTTGACTGTGTGTGTGTGTGTGTGTGTTTGTGTGTGTGTGTGTGCGCGCGCTGCAGGTGCTGGTGTGGCACACGCGGACAGAGAAGCCGAAGATGAAGCGAGAGGAAGCTCTGCAGGCTCAGGGACTGGGCTCAGACCCTGCAGTGGAGGTCTGAGGAGCCACACACACACAAACACACACACACACACACACACACATAAACACACGCACACACACACTCATTGTTTAGCATCCTCTGCTGTTAAAATGCTGCATTATGTAACTTGTAAATACTGTAAAACGGAAGACTATTTGACGGAGACGCCGCTGAACACCCTACGTGTGTGTGTGTGTCTGCGTGCGTGTGTGTGTTCATGGAGTGAGTGTTCAAGCTGTTCTGACTGTATGCTGGTGTATGTATCAGGGTTTTACTTTGTTTTAATGGGGTTTAAGTTTTTATTTATGCAGCAGAACCGAACAAAACAGAGCTAAGGATGAGGACTCTGCAGTGTCACGTGGTGACTGAAGGGGGCGCCAGACTTTAATTTAACAGAGCCAAACTGTTGAACCACATGACTCTTTTCTGATATTTAAGAGATTGACAGGTGCGGCTCCAGCCTCTCCTCAAGAAACTTCTACACTGTTTTCCGATTACGGTACATTTTGTTTTTTCCTGCATGGCCTTTTTTTTCCCTCTTCGCCTTTGTGTCTGTATTTTAGGAGCCGTTGTTTTCATTCTGAGGATTTCTGAATGTGTCTCATGTGGACTCATGAGGCAGAGATGTTTCCCAGATGAGCTCCTCCGTCCAGGTTTTGGTCACCTAATCAACTGAATGATGGTTTTCTGTGAGTCAGATAGTCGTATACGATGCATCTCCAGTATATCACGTGCATAACTCTAGTCCGTTTTAGACATTTTAATGATGCCGGAACGTTACGTACTCCACAGTTTAAGCTAGTAGCGCCAATGCTGGGTTCCAGTAGTGTCGCAGCACAACTAGGACAGCTAGTTCAAGCCAGCAGTTTTTCTTAAAAACAAAAAAAATGGTGTATATATGTTGAGTTTTGAGCTTGTTCAGAACTTTCTAGAATCTGTTTAGAAACCCGGGACCCGTACGTATCCCTCATAGGAGAACCAAGCAACACGATCCCGTCCCCTCTCTGCCATATAAGACTTGGATGCTCGCCTCCTCGGGCGTGACACCCCCGGTACGCCACAGTAGCCGTGTTTGGTTTTGAGTGTTAGCGACTCGATAATCTGGAGGAGGGGAGGTTTGTGCTCCTCAGCTACTGAACCTGGTGTGTACGATTCTGTAAAAACAAACAAAAACAAGAAAAGAAAAACAAGCTAGTGCCTGCTTACGTGTATTTAGTGCCTGTAAGTCAATTCTCTACCGGTGTATCATGTATTTATTACTGTGATATTATTGTTCTTTACCATGTGAACATGTCTGTCCTCGGCCTTGACAATAAACCAAGATAACGGAACAAACTCTTTGTTTTGTTTTTGGTTTGTTTTGTTCGAAGACGGTTTAGAAGAGTCTCTTTATTCATCGTGGATTTACTGCAATCAAAAGTTAGATAAGTGAAGGAAAAAGGTCACATCCCATCACATAATAAAAACTGTTAAAAAAAAGTGTCTTGTGCATGTTTGTCATCTTTGAGCACAACTTATCAAGTGGAACAAAAGTAGGAGAAGTACAGTTCACTTAGTATCTCTGAGCTGTCGTTTACACTGTGCAGATTGTTCTGTTTTAGATGTTATTATTGTTACTATTATTATTATTAGTAGTAGTAGTAGTAGTATGAGACTTGCAAGATTTCCAGAAAAGGTCATGAAACGGCACCAATCCAGCTGAGGTGCAACGTGAGTCAGGAAAGATGAAGGTGAGTCAGATCGAGTCCGTGACAATACGACGAGTCCTGACAAGGCAGGTTCAGCTGCTGAGACACATTTTAACTGATTTAGATCACAATTATAGAAGCACGTGGTACTTCTATAGCGATATATTTAGTATGCAAACACGTTGCATTCGACATAACCCAACACTGGATGCTTACATAGAACTAACTCAGGAATAAATGGGAGAATCTAGTAGAAATGGGTTTTTAGGGTTTGTCTGAAGGGGGATTAGGTACCTGATAGGGATGATACAGTAGAAGCTTTAACAGATATCTGATTTGTTGTCTGGACTTGCACGCTGTGTTAAACAGACACAGCTGTTCTCACAGTGTGTCACTCTGTGGTGTGTCACTCGGTTGTGTGTCTGGTGCTTTATGAGCCACTGACACACTTCAACGCACTCACACGACCAGGTTTTGTCTCCACATGGGACTTCATGCTTTGGTCTGGGACACCTCAGGGACGTGTGGTTCCTTGTCTCATTTTTATGCTGAGATAAAAAAAAACAAACACTGATGATGAGATGCAACCCATAGGAGATTAAACTGATGATTTATTATTTGTCTGCTTTATGTACAAGAAGTACAGAACACCGAAACGGTTTGGTTTTATTCTCAATGATGACACAATCCCAAAACAATCAAGTCCATCCATGCTGTGGATGTGTCTCATTTGTTCAACTTTTAATCAGACTTCTCTAAAGAGTTACTTTCATCACTGTCTTACAGTCTTTTACAGGCCTCATGATGGAAAAAAAGGGTTGTCCAAAACCAAGAAAAAAACACCAAATCTGAGGGATAAGGTTAGTTACCTAACTTTAAGTGTTGTTGTTGTGTTCAGATTCTAGTCTAAAGTTGAACACTTAAAGTAAAAAGAAAAATAACAAGGTTTCAAGAGTAACGAGCAAGTTTCCAGGATGATTACAAGACGTACAATACGTACAGAACATTTCACAATACAGTGACGATTACAATACAAATGGCTGAGTGCACAGGGACCTTTGCTTGTTAAGATGCTAACATGATGCTAACTCTGCTAACATGGCTTCCTCAGCTTTTTACTCAGTTCCCTTCTGAAAGTTAACCATGGTTTAACTATGGTTTTAAATAACCATAGTTTATCATGGTTTTCATGTTTTTTTGGGGGGTAACGTGACTAAAGCAGTAACGTGGTTTTACAACCACAGTAGTACCATAGTTTCCATCAAAACCGCCGGAAACCATAATGAATTTTCGTAAGGGTTTTCACAATAATTTCATGGAAGCGCCGTTTTACAAAACGAGGCAAGTCACAACGCACTTGTGTGTCAGTTGGACACTGGGTCGGAGTTGCTTAATATTGAGTCACAACAACTAGAAACCCGTCTTATTGAGTATTATTCATCTTCTTTCTGGATTATAACCCTGTTTTCGTAGGTGTATTCTCTCTCTCTCTCTCTCTCTCTCTCTCTCTCTCTCTCTAATCGTCTCTCGGTCCTTTGTCCATCCACGGCGACCGTACCCGGGACTTGCCTCGGCTTGACCGTTACCGCGGCAACGAGCTCCCAACCCAGAGTCCGACCTCAGAGAGACGAGGGCGGAGGTTCTGTGAAACCTCTGCCCGGCCGGGAGGTTTTTACAAGTCTCCCTGACTGACAGGCTGCTACGCCCTCTCCTGCCTGATGTGTGTCAGGTGTGTGTGCGTGTGTGTGTGTGTGTGTGTATCATCATCACACACACATTAGAGTTGTATGATGTAGGTGGAAGTGAATAAGAGGAGCTGATGTCACACCTCCTTTTTATCCCTTATGATTCACTGAGACACACACACACACACACACACACACTCTCTCTCCTTCTCTCTCTCTCTCTCACACACACACACACACACACACACACACACACACACACACACACACACACACACACATACATTCACCTGTAGACCAGACTATTTACGACACCGGAGAGTACTTTAAGTACAGTCTCGAGAACACCGCACTCCATTTCAATATCCCTGTTTGTGTTCTTACTCGACGTTGAAGTGTCCTCACGCCAAGTGCGTGTGCGTTCATGTACGAGGAAGGTGTGTGAGCACCGTACATCCTGGAGCGGACCTCGGAAAACCAGGAATGCAGATAATTACCCAATACACACACACACACATACACACACACACACACACACACACACACACACACACACACACAGAGTTAAGCAGCACACACCCAGGCGTTGTGTTTACCAACCAAACTTTAAGATAACATTCAGCATTTGAGCTCATTTTTCCCATTTTAATACACACACGCACACACACACACACACACCACACACACCACACACACCACACACACGCACACACACGCACACACACAATCTTAACATTAATACAAATGAGTTAATATGAAGGCAAATGACCTTGTTTCAGAGGAAGTCACTTACAATCATTATCACACCGCTCTATGGCTCAAACACTACATCTACACAGATCAAATACTACTACAGATAGACGTCAGGACTAGATGTATTATTCAAAAAATATATAATGAGAAAAACATGAAAGAGCAGTTACGGCTTCCATGTTGAACAGATGGAAGGGAAGAAGCAGCAACAGCGTACAGTTGTCTGCAGAGAATAACACAAAAGTTTGAGACCTTCGTCTTGACTTAATTTGAGTTCTTACCATAAAGTTGCTATAAAGTTGCACGCAGTAGATCAGCAGGTGAGTACCGAGGTACAATGCAGGTAAGATAACAGATGGATGGATTAAAACATGCAGATATTGACTGGTTCATTTTCAGAGACATGCCAAAATGCAGTTTCCACTCTATCTGTAGAGTTATTAACGTGCCATTAATGAGATGAGGGCCTTTAGACTTGTTCAAAGTCTAACAGCTGACTTCATATCTGTCATTTTGATGACTAAGATCAGCTGATTTAAGTAGTTAATTGAAGATACTTACTTTCGGGTGCTTATAAATTTCGAACATCTGCTGAAACGTCACTACAATTAATTGTACACAGCGACCTTATGTTACACTTTTACTATATATAGCTTCAAGTTCTGTATTCTCAGAGAGTTTTATTTGACAATCATCTCGTATCAGTTGGTATATGGCTCAGGACACGATTACACAGGTGCTGAGTCGTGGCAACTGGACTTTAAGGACACCTTGCCTCAAATCCAAGAGGCTTCTTCTTCTTCTTCTTCTTCTTCTTCTTCTTCTTCTTCTTCTCAGTAGTAGGTGGAACAGGAAGCATCTTCAAGAATCTACTACAAGTCCAGTTTCTCTTTGGACATAAAGAATCTCTGATATCTAAAAGCATGCATGCGCTGAAACACATATGCGTATGCATACATGTGCATTTTTTCCATCTCCATATCTGCATGTTATTGTCTGAACTGATCCTTTATTTTAAGACAAAATTAAAGACACAATCGAAACTTTTGTTTCACAGAGCTGAAGACTGAAGCTGTAAATGTCACCGTTCTAGCGACGTTTAGCTGGCTGAGGAAGTCCTCGGTTAATCATTGACCGAGACTCAAACAAGAACTGGATATATTTCTGACACTGTGTGTGCTTGTGCCTCAGTTATATTTTTGTGTAAAATCGGAGCCTCGCCTCTTAAGAGAGTGTGTGTTCAAGGATAAAGACGAGGTGTGTGCGGCTCAGTAGAATGAGTCCCTGATAGTGAGAGTGTGTGTGTGTGTGTGTGTGTGTGTGTGTGTGTGTTCTTTATGCGTCTTTTTTTTTGTCTTAGTGGCGACAGAGCTGCAGGTTCGGGCAGGGAGGGTGTGTGTGACGTGGTGTGACGTGGTGTGTGAGGGGGGGGTGTCTCCCCAGAGCTCAGCTGAATTACTCAGACTCACACACACACGCAAGAGGCATTGCTCACTGCTCCTCACACACACTCACACACACACACACACACACACGAAGACAGAGGAAGAACAAAAAAGAGGAAATTCAGAGAGATCAGGTAAGACTTGCAACTTTGATTTCTCTCAAAGTTTGTTATTTCTCTTAAATAAGGTTATTATAAGGTGTCTATAAGTTACAGTCTGTGATGACAGTGCTTGTTTCTTCTTCTTTTCCCTTTGTTTGGATAAAACTATCTATTAAATGACCAAATGTGAATGACAATCGCTCCTCTAAGTTAAGATATTCTTGGATAGGTTCATTGGTCTGCTACGCTATGAATCTACACATTTGTTTGCTTTAAAAATGCAAATTTCTGGCCGGTACCATGTCTGTATTTACTTTTGCAGCCCTCAATTTGATGTTTTACCTGCACCTGGCACAACTTCACCCACTCAGCATTCACTGCTAAGAATGAACCTGTTATGTTTACGATTCATTTTGGTTGTAGCAGGAATCTTACATAGAACAGACGCTCAGATTCACATTTCTGTTCAGTCGTTTCGTAGATGTTTCTACCCAAAGTGATTCATATAAGAGAAGCAACATCCAAGCTACACTGTAGAATCAAAACTGACTTGATTCTTGTGTAAAATTAGTTTTAATAGATAGTAAATGGTAGAAAAAGTCAAGGTTGTACTTTGGACATAAATTATGTCACTTCAGGCAAAAGTTTCTGTCCATATATTCTAGTTAAACAATGTTTTCAGTAGTTTTTACAGCCTTTTCTTGGTAAATGTCACTCAAACTGTGATATTTGAACACATCTGTTGCAAAATGTGATTATTTGACACAACCGATGATGATTTCTCAACATAAAATTAAAAAATCCCAGTGCCTTTAAATTCTAGGTTAATGGATGTTCATAGTTAGATTTTGTCATATGCATTTATATCCCAAACAAGTCCTTTAAAATATAGTTACTTGAAATATATAGTTAAACTCAGATGGTGACATCCCTGACTGTGCAATATTTCTTAATGATTATAAGTCACATAATCTGTGATTAGTCAGTCACATCCTCGGGGATATTGACCTATTCAACATTACTAGGATTAGTGAACATTTCAGCCGACTTTGACATTGAGACTCTATCAATGTGGAGTCATTGATTTTGGCTGTGGCTCGATAAGTGTCAAAGTCTGAGACTGTATATCCATGTGTGTGTGTTTATCTTCTGTGTTATGGACATCGTGTCTCTGACTGTGACACTTATTTATCATTATGACCCTGATAACACCGACTGTGACTTGGAGGGTTATGCACACATACTTGCAAAGCCATGAAGTAGGGCTTTCTCTCTACTTCCATTTAGTTCTTTTTAGCTTTTCTTGTCTCTCTTTTACCAAACATTGGCTCATTAGAAATACTACTGGAGCTAATGAGAAGTAATCAGAACACAGTGAACGTAGAGTGTAAGTGAGGACAACGTTATGTAATGGAATTAATCTCTAATCTCCCGTATCTTTCAGGAGTAATAAATAAAGGAGCTGTAAAGTACAGTGAGCACAACAGACAGAAAAAAAACACAAGAAGTAGAAGAGAGAGAAGATGACGATCGGCAAGAACTCCAGGAAAAGTTCTTTGAGGAGCTCCATCCGGGCCCCGAAATTCCTTGACAAGTCCAATGGCTTCTACGGTCGCCTGGACGAGCCCGAGGTCCCGGGGGAAGTGGAGGAGGAGAGGTGCAACAGAGAGGAGGGGGTGGTGGTGGACAAGCCTGGGGCGGACGAGAGGGAGGAGGTGGAGGTGTTCAACGAGGGCATGATGGAGAGCGATGGAGAGACCCTGCTCCGTAGGAAGCCCAGCAGGAGGAGCAGCAGGTGGAGAAGGAGCTCCAGGAGGAAGCAGAAGGAGGAGGAGAAGCCCCTGGAGAGTCCTGTAGACTCTGGAGTGGTGGTCCAGGTGGAGGTGGTGGACCTGGCGAAGGCGGAGGACGTGGAGAAGGTGGTCCACTTCCCAGTTCGGGAGGACGAGGACGACCAGGTCCTGATCCGAGACAAGAAGAGGGGGAGAGAGGAGGCAGAGGAGGACGATGAGGAAGGGGAGGAGGAGAGGAGGATGAGGAAGGAGCAAGAGGAGGGGATGAAGGCAGTGAAGAAGAACACGGTGAAGAACTACCGCAAGGTGAGAGATCCAAAAATCTCCTAAGACACCTGATTTCTTAGCACTGACTCAGTGGCATCAAACAATTTTGAATGAGTGAGTACGTAATTTAACTTAGCCGATTAGAGCCGATTGTTTCAATTAACTAGTTAAGTTGCAGATTCAACTTACTTATACAGTAGCAATGAGGAATTTGTTTGAGTGTACAAAACTTAAAGAAGAACAACACAAAGAGATAGTCACTCCACTGCAAAAAAGGTGTCTAAAAACAAGATAAATATAGGTACTCAAAACAGGAAAAATTTGCATTGTGGGCTGAGGAGTGGACAGTGGAGAGCCACTCTAATGAATTTTACCCCTGGTGACCGTGGTTGTCACAACAAGAGTAAACAAGGCGTTTAGAAACAGTTTGGCGTTTCTGTCACAAACTCTGTCTGTATCTCACATTTACATCGATCCACTTCCAGCTGCCGCCCGGCGTAAACTTTAAAGCCTCTCTGTGGTTGCATAACTTCAGAGTTTGCGGAACAGTAGGGTAAAGTTCTCCGGGCGATATCCTCCACATTCTGCCACGCTGGCTATTATTCACCATGGAAACTATCACCTTAATAATGGCCTGACTGCGGGGTCAAAGTACAGCAGCCACTGGTGCATGTCACCGACCCATTAGACTTCCTTCTTTCTTCTTTCCTTTACGTCACATTTAAGGACGTGGAAACAAAAAAAAAAGAGAGAGAGAGAAGGACCCAGAAGCTGGAACAGAGGTTTCACTAACAGCCTGAGCAAACAGTCCGTCGACTCATTCACATGTTTCTCAGGATTTTCTGTCTCCATTAAGGCCGGTGTGCAGAGGTGACATTCCTGCGCCTCCCATATCATGTTCTTTGATCGGAGGGACCCGGTATGGCGGAGCTGATCCGCCCACTAAACCCACACCATAAAAACATTCCAGTGCTGTTAACCAATCACCCTCCTCCCCAGACAGACGACAATCACACCACTGAGGACAGCCTTGGACTATAGATATGTATCATACTGTGGAATACTTCATGTCGACTTTCACTCAAAGTGCCGGTTTTGGTGTTTGGAGGTGATGTGGTGGATCAGCTTACACTTTCATATCCTTATCAGTTTTCCAATAAAACAATCGAAAGCATGAAATACCTTCAGATTGAATTGGCCTCCAACCAGCGTCATGTGACCACATACCTGGATTTAGAGGGTCCAAGGTCAAAATGATTGGAATTCTTATGGTTATACTGTACATGTGACTAATATTACAGCCATGATAATCAATAATTGACATCATTTGACAGAAAAAGAAGCTAATCCTGTACCTTTTTTTGGGTCTGCTAGAGCGTCTCTCAACCTGGACAGATGGCTGGTCCGTCCTAGGGTATTCCCTTAAACCGAATCTAAAAAACACTGGGAAGTTCCCAGGAAAGATTTAACAGCACTTACAGAAGCACACATTTGTGTATTTCCACTGAACTGCTTGTGTAAACAGAGGAGCATTTAGTCAGTGTACAGCTGAACATGCGAGAGCTTCCTCTACATCGAGCTACTAACTCTGCTTATATGGATAGGCAGCAGACACAAGCCTTATTGTCCCAATAGTATGTGGTTTGATGGGCATAAACAGGGATGTTTTTCTTTGCATATATTTCAACATCAGCTGAAAGAACGAATCAGGATGACTTTCCTTTCCTGAAACGCTGACCTTAAAGTCTGTAGAGTCATTCATAAACAAGAAGTAACGAACACCCACAGTCCACATGATCCGCAGAAATTAACCCTTCTACTCCTCCTCCTCTTCTTCTTCTTCTTCTTCTTCTTCCCATCAGGCCTTGGACCGGGCGTTTCGCCGAGGCTGGGAGACCTTCATAGCCAACCTGTACAGCGTCACACTCACACCCGTGACTTCGTCCTCACCTCAATCTCCGTCTTCACCCTCATCGAAGAAGAAGACTCTGCACAAAGTCGCTATGGTTGAGTGCCGGTAGAACAGGAGGAATCGACCCGGATGATAAAATGAAGCATTTTGTGATTTGTTGATTGTAATTTTTTTCCCCCTTTATACTGACTCATGATGGACAATCCTGCCTATGTGACTCGAGTGTGAACTTCTCCAGACACATGATGTGTTTGACTCACGCAGAAGGCCTCACATGGGTGACTTATTCTAGTTTGGCATCTTCACATATCTGCACAGTTTTAGTTTTGAGGGAGCCAGCCTGCCGATTTGACGTTGATGTCTCTGGATGTCTCTGTCCTCACGTGACTGAGTTCAAGCTGCTCCTGGTTCCCTCCATCTCAGTTTCACATCAGCACCTTATCTCATTATTTCCAGTCCACTGTTACGAGCTTGTAGTACTAAGCCTTTGGTTTAGCACCATGAAACACAGTGTTGATGTGTAACCAAAGCTAATGGAAATGCTCCACCGTACGGCAATGACTGATCAGTGGACATAATAACATTTCTTTCTGTGTTAATCAGTGCCATTTACTGCTCACCGGCAGCTAATCATTGACAGAAAAGCTCCTGATTCGCATTCCCTTTTACCACTTACACATTTTAGTTTTTTAACATCTACACATGTTTTTCCTCATTTGTTTGCAGAAGAGGGCACCTTGTCAGTGTTTGACTTCCTCATGAGATAACGTCCGTCTCTCACTGTGTGTTCTGGTGAAGGTTGTTTGACCTGAAGGGACCGGACAGGAGAGTACGTGCATACATGTGTGTTTGCATCTGAGAGAAAGAGTGAGGAAGATAACTTTTAAAGCCTGGTCGTGTAAATGCAGTAGCGTTAAGTCCACACTGGTGCTGTAAAGGTCAAATAGTATTAAAGAAGTGACTATAACATCTGTGTCAAGATGGACAAGACGACATGACTTACTGATAATTGATCTCTGTTGAAAATACATTGTTTACAATAGGCCTGCTTTAATTTATCATAATAATCTTTACCTCATGTATACTCGAATTCTTACAGATGTGACTTAATGTGCTGAAGCCGATCATGGTTGTATATAATGATTATAAATGTGTTTCAATTTTTATAAAAAATCTTTTTGTATCCTAATCAAAGCTTCTGGAGGCCACCACAGAGAAGCACTTTGAATAAAGGTTTAATTTATTGTACTGGTCACATTTTCATGTTAAAGGTTTAAGAATAAAAACAGTGTAAAAAAAACCCATTGTCAGTCATTAATTCAATTGAACTCTTGCTAAAGCCAATAGGCTCCATCTACAGAATGAGTCATTTCAGTAAAAAGTGATTCAACCCTAACCCTAAACTGAAAATCTAACCCTCCATTCAAAGAATGAGTAATTTATGTAAAACATGATTAACTCTAATCTTACCTTAAACCCAACCCACCCTTACACCTAAGACTAACCCAATACCGAACCCACCCTAAAACCTAACACCAACTATAACTCCTACCAGGAGTAGGAATATACTATGTCGTTTCAGCGTCTTTGACGCCATCTTGTGGATGGAAAAAAATAAACTGCCCAGCGGAAATGACGTATTTATCCACCACGCTAGTTTTTCTCGAAATGTTCCTCCAGTTATTAGCATTCTCCACAACCAACAAGTTTGTCCCACTCATAACCTTAAATTTACCAAGTTAACCCTTTCTAACGATGGTTAAAAGCTAAGAACCAACAATTATGAGATTTACCGTCTTCCCGGGGATTTTGTTCCGGTGGGCGGAGTCACGAGCCCGGATATATAAAGCAGACAGACTCCATTGCTCGTTCACTTACTCACTCCACGAAATCGAGGTAAGGTACTTGAAACTTTAACACGCTACTGTTCGACTTTACCCTTTACTAGGCTATAACATGCATTTGGTTATACAACTGTAACGACTTTAATGCTTTAAAGTTACAGCTGTTGTGTATTGTTACCTAGGCGTTTTTGGGGAACTCTCTGAATGCAAGCGGCTAACATGCTAGCTTCAGACTAGTCCCGACCTGGTTGCAATCCTTCACCATCCTATCTTAACGTATACTTTTTTCATGTCATTTGCACTTTTCGGTTAAACTACAACCTGCATTCTCTACAATGGATGCATTATTTGTTTTAGATATGGTAAATGAAGTGGGAGAAAACCGGTTTGGAAACGCCGACCCCTTCTTGCCCGCAGTGTCTCTCAATGATGATAACTTTCACAGACCTGTACTGAATGACTGTGACTGGAACTTAATATTCTGATGCGAGACACTTTCAGCTCTTCTGAAATGGACTTTTCCAACATTTGGTGTCCATGCAAAACGCGTTGCACGCTGTGGTCACGTGTCAGGAAGTCATGCTGCACCCATGCTTGACCATTCATTTCTTTCTGCCTCTACAGATGAGGAGGGATCCAGAAGTTAGAGCCTCCAGAGGTAAATCATTTGAATCTTTAGATGTGTTAACTTCATATGCATCAGTTTGAGATGTTTTATGCTGCAATGATGTTAAAACTTGAACTCTCTCACCGATAAACCTTGAGGACAACATCTATTTTAGCTGAGCTGCATGAAACTCCTAGATGCACACTAATTGCATCTCATTCCATGATGTGCTCATTGCGTTTTCTCTTCTCCAGGCTGGCGAAGGCCATGGTGGACAGATCCACATTGAGGTAAATGGATGTTCCATGTCTGGAGCTGTGGCTTTCTGCATTAGTTTGGCTCAGTGCTGCAGTGATGAATCCTTGAACTCTCTCTTACTGAATCAGTCTTTGAAGAAACCTTCTTTACCAGATTCTGAGTAGCACAGAGATCTCATAGTGCCACACAGCTCTGGTCTGGTCCATGCGGTTTTACCAGAGCCATTTTGTTACTGGATTTTAATCTAAAAACCTTTGTTCACAGGCCTTTAAAGCCTCAAGATGGGAATGAAAAGAATTATGGGCAGGTAAGCTCAAATGTTGCGTTGCTATATTCTGTATTATAGTAGTATAGTATTCCTAGCCTGGGTTGAAATGATGATTCCCAAGTAGACAAGCATATAGCTGAATGTTTGTGATGCTTACTTGAATCTGATCAGCCCATTCAACCACTTGTAGTCCGCCCTAGTTTATAGCAGACCATTAAAAAATTATGCCAAATTACAAAGTTCTAGCCATGACAGATCAGTTTGAAGACCATGGTATAGTCTGAATGACGGAAGCTCTGAATTCACTCTAAACCGCCTCAACTCTTCTTCACAGGATCATCTCCTTACTTGCTGTCCAAGCTCTTCAACGTGACTTGCTGTGCTGCTAGTGGTTGCTAGAGGTGAGTGTTACCCATAGCTTCAATGTAGAAGCAGGATGGCTGCAGGTTTGAAAGGATGACATGGGGTAGCACCCATCAAATGGCTGGATGACTAATGTCAGATGGCAGTTTTATCACCAAAGCGCTGATCAAACATAATTCTACAACCATGAACTAAACCTTTTTAAATTCTCAACTCATAAATTATAATTTGTCTTGCAGGTGCCTGTAGTGGTCACTAGGTGGCAGGAGAGGATGGCTGTCAACTACCTGGTGAGTGCCTTACCCATAACCTCATGGGTCCTGTCAGTGCTGTTTCTATGATGATTATACTTAGCTCACTTTGAACCGATGTGAAACGATACGAACAGCTGAGAAACATTGAACGAATTCTAGCTTTTTTTCCTTTTCACCTTTTTGTAAAGCTTAATGAACTCTTGTTTTTACAGGTTGCCTGTTAGGAGCAGCTGTGGTCTGGGTCTCCTGGTGGTTAAAGGTAAGGAGCCACTAGAGTGCATCTACTCTATCCCAGTCGCTGATTGTGATGAGTATTATTCGGATCTCGCTCGTCTGAACTCCTGTTGAGAAGCGAAGTCTGACATTAGTGATGAGGTGACTCTAACATGTGTAACCTTCATCTTGAGTTCTTCTGACATCCTGGTTTGTGTTCTCTAGGTTCCTCCTCAAGACTCGCCATGTTGGTCCTCAGACTGGGACTGATCGGCAGGTATGCAGTCACCTGAGTAGTTTTATCTCTACAGCTCACTGAATGTGATGATATAACTTGGAATCTCGTTCGTCTGAACTCCTGTTGAGAAATATGGAATCTGACACCAGTGTAGGACAGGCTGAAATGGGTCAAGCTTCCATCCTAGCAGGTTCTGACCTCTGCTCCGTTTCAGGTGTCTGCCTGTTGGATCATGGGACCCTGTGGGCGTCTCCAGAGCTTTGTCCAGGTGAGTCTCAGATAGAGGTGGAGGTTGTGTAGTGCCATTCCCGGGACTCTTGGTTTCCTTTGTGATGACACCCGCACGCGTCTTACGCTGTGTGTCGACGCCAGAACCTGTAAAGGTGAACCCACTGGTGTTGCCACGGCAACAAGGGGACGACCCGTTGGGGTTACCAACAGTCTGAACGGAAACGGGATGTTTTTCCCCTCTTTCAGGTACTAAATGAATGTCCCGTTGTAGTAAACGTTACGTTCTCTTTGTTTCAGATCTGATCTCACGCCCACGGTCGTCATCCGACCAGAAGACTAAACTTCAGGTATTTTTCTTTCTAAAACTCTCACGGTTGAAGTCATTTAGGTTATTTCCTCCAGAGTTGATGACTAGATATTTACCGCCCCAGTCTGAAGATTCATGACTGATTGGTAATCCCCTTTTCTGCTGATCCAGGATGGAGAGCTTTAGTTTGTTGGTCCTTTAGAACATCTGCACAGTCTTAAGTGTTCATATCCTGTCCTTGCAGGTTGGATTTCTTCACAGGATCATCTCCTTGCTTGCTGTCCAAACTCTTCAGAGACTGGTTGCTAAAGGTGAGTGTTAGCATAGCTTCCATGTAGATATTACATTTTTGTTTTTACATCTTCACTGAGACGTGATGACTTTCTGTTATACCGCCCCAGTCTGAGAATTCATGACTGATTGGTATCCCCTCTGATCCAGACCATATCTATTCCTATCAAATGGCTCCTTTGTTAGCTAGTTTAACTAACTGCATTAATTTGTTGCAGGTTTGATGCCACCTGGCTGCTCATGATTGAGCCAACCTGAGGCTACATCATGTAAGGTAACTGTCTGACTGCCACATCTTATTGGACTGTAGACATTGTACCTTCAAAGACTAAAAGTTTGAACATGATGACTTTCTATTATACCGCCCCAGTCTGACAATTCATGACTGATTGGTATCCCCTCTGATCCAGACTCCAGTTACCTTTAACCCATCATGTCTCCTTTCAGCTTGTTTAACTGACTCGGCATAACTTGTTTCAGGTGTGATGCTGCCTGGCTGCTTGTGGTGGAGCTAACCTGAGGCTACTCCATGTAAGTCCAACTGCCCAGTCATCACATTTCACAGGATTGTAGACGTACAAAGACTAGACTGTAAAAAGTTTGAACTGGATGACTTTCTGTTATACCGCCCCAGTCTGACAACTCATGACTGATTGGTATCCCCTCTGATTCAAGCAAACTGAATGTCTTTTTGTTCCCCTCGCCACGTCTTCTCTAAAGACCTCTTTCTCTTGCAGACTGGACTCTGTGCCACGGGAAACACTTCAGGAGACTCCACCGCTTTCTTTCAATAAACTGGAAGTTGAAAACAAAATTCCTGAGTCTTCATTTACTTTCTGTCTGTGGTGGAATTTCTAACCACTTTAGGTAGTCTGTTTAACTTTCACCTTATCAGCACTTTAGCCATGATCTACTTCCATTTTAATTTGTAGTCTTGCCTTGTGCCTGTAATTAAGAACCATTGGGTAGTTACATGTTAATCATGTGTCAAGACTGTGATGCTGAACTGGGGAAAATCCAGTTATGAGTCAGACAAGTCTGGTTCCAGTCTGCACACCTGTGGTTCAGAGTCCTGGCAGACATCTGACTTTTCCTTTTCCTCAATGTTGGCATCGGACTGGTCCAGAACCAGGGTTTGGATCCAGATTTTTTCCCTGGCCACTGCTCAAAATGCCGCTCACCTGTCTAGTGTGAGTTTTTGGTTTTATGAGGAGATTTTAAAATACTGGGGATTAACGATTTAACTGAAAGTTTACTATTTCCAGTTCTGAGCAGACCCAGTCCCTTCCCTTTTAGTTTCTTTATGGTCCATCACTTCAACATGTCACACTGCTCAGTGTAGGTGGTTCCCCAGGTAGCATTGTCTTCCCCACCACGGTTTACCTGACAGTGACTGGTTCATTACCCTCCAGGTTCAGCTGGTTGAATTCATCAGGGCATGTTATCTACTAGTGTTTTAGTGAGTAAACTTAGACTGGAATTTGGGGATGTTTTCTCACAGATAGCGATAGTAGAAGTAAAGGCTGTATCAAGGATAGTCTGCATCATGTTAGCTTCAGGTAGGGGGTCACAGTCCTGATACAGCTGGTTATTGAAGTTGGCTTTAATGTTACTATAAGAAAGTAGAAACATGTTTGCTTCCACTGTAAAAAAAAAAAGTGTGGCCTCATTTGTGTTATCTCTTCCTTCAAGTGTGAAACTGTCAGAACATCTGCTCTTCAAGGTCTCCTGCTAATCAGACTTGAGTTTCCTTGGTTTTTTACAGACTGGGGAGCCCTTCTGTACAGTAGTGTATAATGCAGGTTAATTTCAGAGGCATGAACTGTCATGTTAATTGGATTTACTCTGGTTTCAGGAATTAAAGTGTTTTCTGAGAATTTCTCAATGATGTGCTGTACAAATCAGTGAATTCTGTGGGTGTATTTTATTTAACAAAAGTCTGAGGCACCAAGCAACAAATACAAGATTTGCGTCACTCCACAAGTCCTAAACATCAGCTTGTGTAAACTTGCAGAATATTTTCCAAAAGTGTAATCATCAAATAAATAATTGAAAGGCAGGTGTGGCTCCAAATCACGGGCCCCGCCGGTCTCCCAGACAGTCTCAGTGCTTTCCATTCCTATTCCCTCGGCCCAGAAACGAGCCCGGAATCACACGGGAAGCTCCAAAAACATCCAGACGAAACGGAGAAGACGCATTTGACAGAGGATGAGGAGGAGCGTGGTCAGTCTGTGGTGAATATCCTGGCGGCGATGTCGTCCAGCAGCCAGTCGACCCCGGCCAGCAGGTTCTCTCCTGTGACCGCGCTGCAGCCTATGATGCACCAGTGGTGGCTCTTGATCTGATCCAGGGCCAGCGCCTGGGGCAGGGACACAGAGGAAGAGGAATCATGAGCCGGGACAGTCTCTTTTAGTTTTCTTTCCCAGAAGTCTTAGAGGGGATCCTCCCCAGCTGATCGTTACACTTTCTGTCCATCTATCTATACATCTGTCTATGGATTACTTTCATTTTCCCTATTGATTAAATGCAAAAAGAGGTTTTTCAGTCAAAGTTTGGTTTGTGGTTGTAGTGAAGCGAGCTAAAGTGAATCAAAGTTTGTCTGTCAATCTCTTTTCTATCAATCTGTCTAACATTTCCATCTATGTAGGTTTCTATTGTCAGCTATAGCTAGCTAGCTCTTTAGCTAGCTACTTAGCGCTATCTATCAATCTATCAGTTCGTATATATATATATATATATATATATATATATATATAAAATCTATGTATCCATCATTCATCCGTTTGTACCTATCCATGTCTGTCTGTCTATTTATCCATCTATATATCTATCTATCTGTTCATGTGTGTGTGTGTATATATATATATATTTGTATCCATCATCCATCCATCTGTTGCTATCTATCTATCTATCGATGTCTGTCTGTCTATTGTTTGTATAAATCTGTTAGTATCCATCATCTGTATCTATCGGTCTATCTATCCATCCATCCATCTCACCTCTCTTATCGCCTCTTTGGACAACGCTCCAGGTAAGTCCTGCTTGTTGGCAAACACCAGCAGCGTTGCACCCGCTAACCTCTGGAAAGACAAAACACACACACACACACACACACACACACACACACACACACACACACACACACACACACACACACACACACACACACACACACACACACACGCACACACACACATACACATATACACACATACACACACACACACTCTGCTTCAGACTGGTCCAGCAATGATGCAGCTGTTTTTAGCTGGAGGCCACGGCCCTGGGATGCTGCCTACCTCCTCCAGCAGCAGGGCGCTCAGCTCCTGCTTACAGTCCTCCAGCCTGAGCCTGTCTGCGCTGTCCACCACCCACACCAGCCCGTCTGTGCTCTCAAAGTAGTTCCTCCAGTAGGAGCGCAGAGACTTCTGGCCTCCCACGTCCCAAATGTTCAGCTTGAATCTAAAATAGAAACACACACACACACAAAAACAGAGTAGTCAGAGTTATAGAAGTGACAGTAATATCTTATTTAGCCTGGGAAGTAAAGGAGTGGATGATAAATCACGAGTTACATGACTTTCACTACTTCTTCGGGTAGATAATGTCTTAATACATGAAAAGTCCCTCTCGGTTCGGCTTGTGCTCTCATCCTGAGGCTGTTTTGGAATTTGTGTGTCACCGTTGTTGTGGGTTGTTGCTACACCCCCCTGCTGCTTTCCTAGAAAACGATCCATGCTGTGGATTAAATGACCCGATGTTCACAGAGGTGACACAAGCGAGTAAAAACTGAAACATGATTCACAGCCATTCATTTCCTTAACCCCTTTATAGACCTAACCACTGTTTCAGGGGAAAGGGAATACACCTGGTTCAATCTCATGGCAGTTAGATGACCTGGATGCATGATTTTGGACTGTGGGAGAAAAGCAGAAGAGAAAGCCAGCACACTCACTGGGAGAGCGTGGAAACAAAGTCTGACCCAGGGCCAGGCTATGAGGTGATGGTGATGCACCACTATTGCACTGCGTTACTCCCACGATACGCATGAAAACAGCAGAAATACTTCCAAAGAAAAAGGAAAAAAAAAAGATGATCTAAGAGAGTAAAACCATTGACTAATTTCCCTTGTCATATTTGGTGAGCTTGAACACAGCTCTTACTTCCAGTGAGGGGTGTCATTTGTATTTCCTCTTGTATAAACCATGTATTGCCTCTCTGTCAAGAATTAAGTTTATATTCCACGATTTGCAATCTGTGCACAAACATACAGTCCAGGCATACAGGAATTCATGTGCCTTGTCCCAAGACTAGACACACTATAAATAGGGCAACATAAACACTATGGTTGAACCTAGATTATTTAGACATGTGCATTAATTGTTTTTTCACTGTTTTCCTACTCAGAGTATAGTTCACATATTACTGCTATGCAGTAAATTACCAGTGCTTTCCTTTCACAATGTTCTTACTGGAGCCTTGACCATTGTTTTGTTTTGTGCATATATAGTATCACTACTGCTCTACCTGCACACTATTTTAATACTGAGATGCTTTTCCATTGTTTTCTGTCATTTCACACCCAATGTGTTTTCTCCAAAGCACTGTAATCTCATTATGATGTGTAAATCAAAATGACAATAAAGAACAAGTCTAATAAGTCTAAGTATAAACTCTCCAAACTGCCGTTCCTCTAAGATATGTACCATCTGTATTTTTGGCTACAATACATAGATCTATTCTTGAGGGAGTCTACCAACCCACCTCTCTATCTATCTAATGATTGTCTAAATTTTTTGTATTAAATGTTTATAAATCAGTTTGAAGAAAATTAAGACCCTTAAAAAAGTCTTGGTCACGATATTATAAAGTATTTAACTATGTTGGTATTGTTTAATAAGTCGTAAAACCCCATCTGATCTACTATAGCTGCATAGAACAGCAGTGTTTGTGTTTTTGTTACCCTCTGTGCTCTAGTGTTTTGATGTTGAAGCCCAGGGTTGGGGAGATGGTGCTGACATCTTCTCCATTGAACTTCTTCAGGATGGTTGTCTTCCCTGCGTTATCCAGACCTCTGTCACCAGCAGGTTAAAGAAGACACACACACACACCTCATCCAAGGCTCGTTAGCTTAGCCTGCTAACGGTGCTAAACAGCTAGCGAGATCGCACGCTTTATACAGCAGAAAATATCCACGGCACACATCACGATACAGTTATGTTTCGTGTTGTTTTTGTAAAGTTAAATGCACATTGTTGGAATATCAGCTCTGCACAGAGGTGAATATGTGGTCATGATGCTACATGGATGTTAGCTGTACTACTGCACTGCAACAAGGAGGATACAGCATTAATAGCCTCATTTCCCGCTCCTTCTGCTTCATCTTCTTCAGAATGGTCATCAACCCCATCGCGGCGAAGTCCCGCTGAATAACACTTGGTAGAAAGACGCGACTTGGCTTGTTTTTAAAGTTTTCTATGACCGATTTTTAGCTTCCTGTTAGCATTGCGAGACAGGAAGACGCCTGAAAGCTATTCACGCCCAATGTAGCAGCGCCAGCGCTGATTGGTTGAGAGAGACGGAGAGAGCTCTCTGATTGGTTCAATCAATCTATGATGTAAGAGTGTAGCCATGGTGACTCTTGAATTTACTTTTTCTCACTTTTTTCCACTTTTGTTAAATTCCACCGTGTTTCCCTAAATAATATAGAGTCCTGTTTCTGCAAAGATGCAAATATAAAAATGCAATAACATAGTATAATGCAAATAAAAATATAATTTCTTCTTAATTCTTCTTATAATGTATTAATTATAATTGAATTGTGATTCAAACACGTGGCTTGTATAAAAGGAAGTGGAACACATTTCTTTACACTGTATTAAAACAAAATACTCGTTGCCATCCTCTGCAGTTGGTTCCTCAAGTTGCATTAGTTCCTGCAAGGGGACGAGTTTTGGCTACCGTCTCTGGGCAAGCTGACAAATTTCCTGGCAGTGACACACTGAGAATTTCCCTGAACGTGAGGAGGATGAAAGAGGAGGAGGATAGGGAGGAGGAAGGAGGTGCATTCAGATTTTTTAAAAATAGACTCTTGGTCCTGTCCTCAGGCTCTGGTTCCCATTCATTAGTGGTGGTGCTTTCAGGTACTGTTGGAAAACCATACCCCCCTGGGCACAATACAGCAGAGTGATATTTATTGAATACTACAATTTCAAATGACCAACTGTAAAGAGGATCTAGAACGGTCGAGCGGGGTAATTTATTGATACTATTGCTGCTATCTCTGTCGCCTACATATACAGTCTGCCGTTGTACCATCTGCTACTTTTGCCCTCACAAGTGTTATTGCATCTTTTTCACATTTGTGCACATTCAGTGACTACTTGCCACAAGGAGGACGTGAAGACTATTACCATGTTTAAACAGCTCTACTGTACAGTTGGCCACACCTATAAGCAGTGTGGAGAAGGTTTATTAATGTGTATGGTACTGGTGTTCCCTTGTATGTAGTAAACTCATAGAAGTGACTCTTGTCTTTTGATTTATTGCCTGATAAGAGCATTTTATGAGGGCTGTTGCACTATATCTATAGCGTATCGTATCTCGAATTCTTCTCAACTTGTGTCCACCTTTGTTTTCGAAAAGGAAAGTAACAGAGCACACGTGAATGCAGCACAGGTCTGCTCAGCAGTGGGTGAGTTTAAAATAAAGAGAAACTGAAAGCGGCTGAAGGCTGTTGCACCATCTCATTCTCTGATGCCAAACCTCAACCTCTCCCTCTCTCTCTCTCTCTCTCTCTCTCTCTCTCTCTCTGATCGTCTCTCCCTCTCTCTCTCTCTCTTTCCCTCTCTCTGTCCTAGCTCTAAAAAGCACCAGAACATCTCTGCGGAGCAACTCAGTCTGGTCAGGGCGTTGAACACGCGCGCACAGGTCGCCAAGCAACCGCGGCGGAAGTGCTGGTGCATCATCTCACTGGCGCGTGCAGTTTTTCCCACTCGCTGGAGGTTTGGAACCTGGGCTGCACGCATGGTCCGGCCCAGGTGAAGAGGTAGAAGAGGGTGGAAGAGGAGGACATGGGGGAGATGACCCCGTTATCTATGGATATCAACAGCCCTGGATCCCCATCTGCAGAGGACAGCAACAGTAACACAGTGAGTTATTCTCTCAAACAGTCAATTAATCAATACAGGTTCATGTTGTACCACACGCATCACCTGAGGATGTTTGAGTCAGGCATCACGTTTTCTTTCTTTCTTTTTTCCCCTGATTTTTTTTTTGCATCTTGTCAGTTCCTAGTTTATCATTGAAAATCAGTTAAACCCTGATCAGAAACAGATGTGCTTTATTGATCCCAGAGAGCCAAGGGCTACAAGTGAAAACAGGCCGTGATGGCAGACAGACAGTTTTAATGTGATGGGATGGAACTATTATTAATATCATAGGGATTTGCCAACACTTGTCACAAGATCCGGAGCACATGATGGAAGCAGAAATTGGCCAGATGTTATCACACTTTTTTAAATTTCTGTGTAATATATATTCAGTGTGTATACATATTGAATCACATATTTCAACCGTCTACACATTTCAACGTAAGAAATGTTTTGTTTTCTTGTATGTTATTTAGCTCTTCTAAATAACCTCTCCACCCATCTTCAAGAATCTCTTGAAGACTCTCCTCTTCCAAGAGCCCCTCCTTTCTGAAACAGTGCTCTACCGTCTCTAACCTTATATGAAAAATAAAAACAAAAAAAAAAAATCTATCCTATCCTCCTATTGAACCCTTATCTTATCCGTCTTATCTACCTCAACTATCGCCTGCACTGTAAGCACTTATACCGTCCCTCAACTGTAAGTTGCTTTGGATAAAAGCGTCTGCCTAATGTGTCAAGGTCTTCTTTCTATGCTGGTTTACCACTTGCTGTAATACACCTTCATTTCCCCATGGTGGAACAAACAGAACTATATTTCATTTCTTCACCAATCGATTGTCAATAGAAGCTTCAAAAAGAAAAAAAAATTGATCTGGATGCCAAAAATTAGCAGCACAGGACAATAGTACCGATAAAGTTTATTGTGCTTCAGCCTGGAAACCAACATGCATTTGCACATCAAAACCAAAACAATCGTCTGCACTGTGCCAGTACATGCTCTCCATCAGTGGTGTTTGATTAAAGAAGCTATCAAGACATAAAGAATAATGTCTTCCTTTCAAACTTTGAGGAATTTGCCTCTAACCCTTTAGGGTGCATTGCTGCAGATCAGCCAGGAAAAAAAATGACAGTACATGCTCGACATATCTAACACATAACAATTAGCACATAGCTCACTTCTGGATTCCACAATCACGAGCCCCGACTTCCTGCTCCCTAGAAGAGAGCACTTGATAAAAGTTTCTCATGACCTTTGGATGGCTGAGATCCCTCCAGAGGTCCCGCCATATAAGCAAACGTGAGAACGCTGGCTTGAAATAAATCTAAAACAGGAAGGGCTTGTGGACACACACGCACACACACAGGGTCAGCGTGTTCTCTGTGTTATCCTGTGCTCGCAGGAGAGAGAAGGAGAGGTGCAGACGACGAGGAAGAGAGGGTCGAGGAGGCAGGAGAAGAACAGAGACGCCGCGAGGAGGAGCAGGAGAAAACAGACGGAGAGAGCGGATGAGCTTCACGAGGTTCGAAGGATTCACTCCCTTCCTTCTATTCTCCTCTTCTCTTTCTCTTTGTCTTTCAGTATAGATCCTGTGGTTCTGTCACTTTCTGTCTGGCTCTCTCTCTCGCTATGTCACGCACACACACACACACGCACACACACACACAGGTCAACACCCAGTGTAACAAGTGGTGTGTGTCTTGTGTAATCTGTCAGCATGCCGCTGCCGTTTCTTGTAAATACTCTGCCTTAGGAGAAGGGCTAACACTCCCACTCCTATGCCCTTCCCTTTGGCCGTTCCTCACACACACACACACACACACACATACACACACACATCTGTTCTTTCCATACAAGCCAACCCCTGATCTCTGTAGGGTTGTTTTCCTAAAGGGCAAATTCCAATCCACAAGTACCATACACACACAGGCGCACGCCCAAACGTTATGGGCTTTCCAGCTCCCCTAGGGTGTATGCATTATAGACCGAAAGAAGTGAACCACGGCCTGATGATCGGACACAACTCAAGGCAACTGGGCACACTGCCCAGTTGCCTTAAAAATTCAGGTTTAGAACCGTTCTGAGAATGCTGTCGCTGCACGGCGAAAGGGGGAAATGTTCATTCATAGTCTAAAAATTGTGTCTTATTGGAGAGGAAAACACTGGCCTCCCTGAAGCAAACACAAGTAAACCCAGGAAACCAGAACTGACTCGACAGATGTTAAACATTACAGTTTTGGTGAGGCTGCAGCTTTTGCTTTTTTTTTTATGCTAAGCTAAGATGAGCTAAGCTAAACGAGGCATATCTTGGCTTTAGCTCGATCTGTAAACACGCACGTGTGGGCTGTCTTCTCGTCTCACTCTTTGCAGAAAATTGATGATGTCCATTGATGGTAGATAACCATAATGAAACGTCTCTTTTTCTTTTGTGCAGCTTGGGTTTGTAGGGTGTGACCACCTCTCGATATGCTTCAGCAGATGTTTCAATTCGCTTTCATCCCGACGATGTCAACGAATCATTTAGAGTGCCGCACCTCAACTTGTGGTCGGCGTATCTCTGTGACACAGGCCCCTGCCGATTTCATTTCCTGTCACTGCTGTTTAGATAAACATGTTTCACTGTAATTGTGAATGGGTGTGTGGACCCAGTCCAGACTTTTACTTTCTGTTCTACCGACTGCATGCCACACTCATTCACGTGAGAGATGCTACAAACAAGCTCTGTATCACAGCCTCTATCAGCGGATATGACTGCTCTGAAACTAAAAGCAAAAGTCTCACGGCTTCATCCCCTAGATGGGTATATCTGAGATTTCTCAATTCCTATATTGAGATTTATTATCGAGATTAAGTTTTCAGTAATTTAGACCCCACACTTGCACATGCAAGCGGCACTCTGTCTTCTTTGCTCTCCTGCAGCACCAGCCCTCTCCTGTCATGCTGACCTTGCAGCAATGGCACTTAAGACCAGTAATTTACCTCTCCTCCGTGGTTTTGGCTCCGGCCACTGGCCGGTGGCTCTGTGGTTACTATTACAGAAAGGCTGTTAAGAAGCAGTAGTGTTTCATTCTGCACAGGTCATTCCTGGAACGAGCTCATGTGACTGGACCGATGATTGAGTTCCTTATTTGTGTTTTGATGTATGTCTTTTAATCAGTTTTTATGGCTGACACGCGGGCACTAGTAGGGGTAATAAATACATACCGGCCTCAACTTTGACACAGGGCTGTTTGTCATCTCTGAGCCTGTTTTCTCCTCTGATGTTCATCTCCGTAAGTCACCAGATTAGATGTTGTCTTGTGAGTCACTGCAGCATTGTTGCAATGTTGCAATCAACCAATGAGCAGCAGTTCCCATGTGTAGAAACTCCAAAGGAAACTTGTCCTTTTCCTTATTTCCATATTGTCAAAACACCAACCCCAACCACCGCCTGCGTGTTCTGTTACATTTATTATTTCTACTCCACAAAAAATTCTTATAATCCAGTCAAATCTTGATTTTTGAAAGACTCTTGTTGCTCTTTCAGCAAAATGTTGCTCATTGGTCAATTGTGATGTTGATCCTGGACGAACAAATTAGTAGTTGACCCGGAGACAGCACTAACTCGGTGGAACCAGATTGTATCTGTCTGTCACTCTGTGCGACTGATCTGACTCACTTTGTCACTCTCTTCCCGCCCTCAGGAGCTCCAGCGCCTGGAGCGATCAAATGCAGCGTATCAGAAGGAGATTGCCAAGTTGAAAAAAGAACGACTCCTCTACACAAAGGCTCTGGAGCACCACGAGCCTTTGTGCCATCTCCAAGATGCGGCCACCGGATCGATCTCCAACTCTGGCACCAGCTCCACAGCCTGCCCAGTGGCCTCCTCCTCAGTGGACGCTCAGGCCGGCTCTTCAGCGGCTCCTCAGGCTGCAGACCGTGCCGAAGCCACCGCCTCCTCGCTCTCTACCTCGTTGACCTCCAGTCAGGGGCTCCGATCCCCCAACTGTGTCCAAAACACGTGTCTCCCCTCTAGACCTCCTGCTGCAATAAGTACAACAATGGCCACGTCGCTGCTTGGCGAATCAAATGGTTTGTCAGTAACTGTTCCCTTTCCTGACACTTTCTCCACAGCACCAGCGCCTCACTCTTTGTTTTGCGATAATCCTGGTTCTCTATTCACATCTGTGCACCAGGCAGATGCGCCTGTGTTGAAAAGCCTGGTTTCAGACTCCGTGTCCTCCAATTTTCTCAACATGACTGCTCAGGCGCAACCAAAAGCAGATGGACGTTCTTCACTGCCAGCAAACTCCAGCATCTCTGCTTTACAGGCTGGTGACCTGGACGCCTTTCTAATGAAACAAGCCTCCTTCGCAGCGGCTTCTTCCAACCTGGAGCCATCTTACTCCCACTTAGCGGCCGAGAATGCGAGTCTAGGTTGTCCCAAAAACGTGCCGCTCGTTCAACGCAGTCACTTGGATGGACATCCACTCAATTCCATGCCATTTCTTCAGGATCCAACTCTTCAGTCCCTCTCAAACCCTCAGCTAAGTCCTTTCCAAAGTGATGTTCCCAGTCCTGGGTTGTCCCTGCTCTCCATGCTCACCAACCCAAGTCCCCTCGTCGCCCCTCAAACTACCTCCAACAACATTGACGTGCCTTTCTCAGATCAGCTACCAGGGGGTGATCCCAATGGAGATGTCTCCCTTTCGGAGTTATTAGAGTTCGATGACTGGATCCTGTGATAGGCGAAACAACAACCAACAAATAGCATCACTAGTTCATCACTATTTTTCCGTATTTCCTGAACTTTTTTTGTAGTTTACCAAATAGGATGGGTCAGGCAGTGCCAAAACATCTGAAAGTATTCAAAGGCAACAGATTAGGAGTTAAAACCCAAAGCTGTTAAAGTGTTTAATGTGTCAACATTTGTACATCTGACATCAATATGGCGAGTCATTAAGTCATGAAATGAACCACAGGCCAAGCAAGAAACTGTTTGTTACTTCCAGCTTGTCGGATACTTGAGTTTTTGCAGTGCAAAGCTTTCCAAAACTGTGATTCTATTTTAGTCATTTCCTGCTATTGATTTCCTGGAGTTAATACTTGGAACGGAGTTAATGTTTGTCAACCCAGAGGAGAAACACTGACAATCTTACTCAATCATAAAGGCGTTTACATGTCATCGTATATGGGGTGGAGGACACACTTCCTTGTTAATACAAGGAAACATCATTATGAGAAATAATTATTTGTAGCTCTTTGGGACTGCAATGTGTCTTCATAGGAACGGCTGACTTTTGCTGCAGAGCTGTGGCTGGGCTACATAATCTTACCCAGAGCATTTGATTTTAGGAAAACCAAATTCTTAATATATTTTTTTTTTAACCTCAATTTAAGTAGTCTAACCAGTGCAGTCTGCTTGCATTTTGCTGCTACTGATAATTTATTTTATGTATGGCAAAATTTGAATTCAAGAAACTGATCTACTGATTTCTAATGATTCCTTTCTGTTTTACTAAAAGCTGAAATATCTCTCCGCATTCATTTTCAGCGCCTGTTGCCTGTTGGTATGTGGTGATTTTAATGTCACATAGTAAATATTTACAGTGTTTGTGATATTTATCTGTTGTGTCTGCCAGCATCAAAATGTAGTAATAGAGGAGTGAGTAGAGTTTAACCCCCTCTGGTGGGTAAACTCAGAAATAACTCGTATTTGAAGTTGGAAATGTGCCTGTGTCAATAGGATCACATCTTGTTGGATGTGCTTCCAAATGTTTTATAATAGATTGATTTTTTTAAAGTGTACTGACTGGAGGAAACTTAAAGTTGTGACAAATCGGGAGATGTAACCAAGCTTTTGCCTGTCCAGGCCTGTGTCAAAATGACGATTTCTGGTGTTCCAAAGGATGATGAACTGTGAGGTTTTGTGTATGTACACATTACAATGAATGTTTATAATGCACTAGATGAATATATTTATACTGGTTGCAGTAGACAAGCATTTAAATAAATTATTGTATTCACACTTAAATCTTTTTTTATATCATGGTTGTTAATTTTTTTGGTTTAAGAGGACAGAAAAACATCATGTTCAGTCCAAAACATCTATTCTCTAAAGTGGTCCTAGAATGGCTGAATGTAGTATGGTGTTAGCATAGAAGCTATCTCAAACTTGCAGAAATGCAGTGAATCTGAGAAAAGCTAAAGAGCTAGAGCCTGGCAGCTTTTTCTTGAACAAGGTTTAGCACGTACACACCCAGCCTTACATGACTGAGCCGCAGTCAGAGGAGGAACTGAATAATGAGGACGAACCAGGGGCACGGGTACTGACTTTTCAACACACACTTCCTCAAACTGCTTCCGTGCAGTCATGTGTCCTCATTTATGAATGTAAACAGGTATATGCAATTACTTAGGGGGTGTGTTTAACATCACATTCTGCCTATGTTCAAATTCACCTGTTTTTTTAATTGGATTTTTAAAATATAAAATGTGCACATAAATGAGGAGTTGATGAGGTGTTTGGTCCCACTGCGCAGCTATAGCAGGGTCATTATTCAATAAAACCGAGGGGAAAGATTTTTCATCCCAGGTCCCCTTTAAAATGATGAGGTTGTGCATCGGCTGAGCTCATCTGCGACACAACACAGAGGAGGGGGGGAGGAGGAGGAGGAGGAGGTGGTGGGGAGGGTGGCTGGGTATGAAGATGAAGGCTAGAGTGTGTTTGGGCAAAGGATGAAAACACACCAGCAAAACCAATATCACTATCACTGTCCTCTCTCAAGGTGTGACCCTGAAGAGGAGGGAGGGGAGGGAGGGGAGGTTTGGAAGGGAGGCAAGTGTGAGGAAGAACAATGGAGGAGACTTGATCCTCAGAGCCCTCTATAAGCACAAACACATGGGAGGGAGGGATGGATGGGAGCCTGACAGCAACGCTGATGCGTTATCATCATTATTATGAATTATTCTGCTTTCACACTGGTAGAATTGAGGGGCACCGGCCGCTAATGACGCATCTGTTGGCTTTAATCGGCGGAGCTTCGCCACGTAAATAAAGACAAATAAATAAATAAATAACTCCATCCTATAGCGTCATCCGCAGTGAGGAGCCTCAGTCCTCTCACTCTCTCTCTCCTTGCACCACCTTTAGGATGGGGGAGACAGAGGCAAGTTACCCAGTATGAGACTTAACAGCATCCGGTCACCGCCTTCAAAATAAAAGTGCATACCCTGAAATCACCAAGAAGATGATGGTAAAATATTGTAATTGATTTCAAAATCCGGAGAAATTGCTATAATTGCAATAAAAGATATTTTAAATTTACTCAGTATGTTCTTGTCCCTTCAAAATAAAAGCTTGTCACTTCTGATGTTTTGCTGAATCATCACCAGCATTGCGACTTTAAACATGTATTCTGCTACAGATTACAAAATAGATGCCTCAAAATGCAGTTTGTAACATATTCCAATAGATTGCCAAACTTGAGTAATATATTCTTCATAGTATAGAAACAATTGCTTGCACATAGTGTAGGCTGATAAAATGGTGTAGGCTGATAAAATTCTTCCCTACACTTTTTACGACCACTCTATTTATGTCATTCTATTTTGTGAATACTCCTAATCTAATTAAATTACTCTGGGAACACTGTACAAGAATCTTGTGTGCCTGGGGTTTCTAAATGCACAAATGCTTACTAAACATTCTTATTCTTGAATGCAATTAGATGGAGACTAAAACTTGTGATTCAAAAATATATTACATCAGGATTTTATAATATTCTGATATAAGAAAGCCTCATGGCTACACATTCATGGGTTTTATTTATTTTCTCCTTGAAATGTGCACTGATCAATGTTTCAGTGCATTTTGAACTTCAAGTGCAAGACTTCCCACCTTCTGTCTTTGATGTCTACCTGCATGGTAGCACCTCACTTCAAAAGAAGTGTTTCTTCAGTTCTATAAAAACCTCGTTCTGTCAGGAAGCCTCTGACAGAACGAGACTAGAGATACAACAGTAGTTAGCTAAAATGGATTCTCAACATTTGTTGGATTTGCTTCAACACAATGCAGGTCCTTTAATGAATTCCAGTTTACAGGCAGATATGGTATATTTTATTTATCTCCATTGCAAGACTACCAACAAGACAGTTTTATCTGCTAGCCTTTCCCCCTCCAGAGGCACACTAAAGGAACACTACTGTAGAGCAACTGGTTATGTCTCATCTTGTCCTCTACCGTTTATCTGGGTCCTTGTCGCAGGGGCACCAGTCTCAGAAGAGAAACGCAGACACTCTCCCTCACCTCCACCAGCCAGCCGAGAGATGTAATCTCTCCAGTGTGTTCTGGGTCAGCCAGAGCATCAGATCTCCTCCCACATGCACTTGCCTGAAACAGCTCCACCAGGGAGACATCTAGGAGGCCTAATACCCAGATGCACAAACATCATGTGGGTCCTCTAAACACAATGGAGCTCTACTTTGAGGCTGAGCTCTTCCCCCTGAGCTTCTAAAGTGAGAACGGCTGGTGATGAAGCTCAGCTCTGTGAAGTACCAGGCCATTGCTGAGAGACGTTAGAGTCACTTTGGTGAAAGACTGTCGTCGACGGATTCTTTTGAGGTTAAGTGTGAATGGTTTTGGAACTCTTCAGGTATGGAATGTATGTCTTTCGTGGCATCTCTGACCTTTCTGATGGGATTCTATCCATGCATTATATTACAAGTTTGGACTGTGAAACCCACACAGATAATAGACAAACAAGACAACCAAGATTCGGACCAAGGGCCCCTTTTTGATGCGTGCTCCACGTCGCCCAAAGGTTTATGTCATCTTATTTTGAAAGCCAGCCTGCCTCATTTCCCGTGTCCGCCTGTCTCACCGCCTGCTCTTTGACGCAGGTCGCTGAGGCGCTGTAGGACGACCGGATAACGGGAACCGAGAAGGGGGGACAGGAGCAAGAGAACGCGCCAGTCTGACACACTCAGACGGGGTGCTATTGTATAACCCGGGGCCTTCCATCCTTCCGTCTCCTGGGGGGCGGTCGGGGAGGGGACTACTTTCTCTTACCCCCATCTCTCTCTCTCTCACCCCTCCCTCTCTCTCTCTCTCTGCTTCTCCCACCGCGGAGGTGGGCCCGGTGTCCGAGGACCTGCACATGTTTGTCTCCCCGCCCCGATAAACGGTTCGCGCACGGCAGTAGCAGCAGCAGCGGGAGAAGAAGGTGGAGAAGGAAGAGGACGGTGTGCAGAAGAAGGTGGAGGTGTTGGAGGTCGCGCGGATGGCGCGTTAGGCTCCCGAACCGTTACCGACCGTTACGCTTTGAAAAAGAATTTCAAAAAAATCGGCAGGTGCGGCCGTTATTTTGTAACGGTCGCGCGAGGGGGGGAAACCGTTAAGAGCCACGAAGGACACACAAGAGGGATGCGGCAGCAGCGGTGGTGGGCCCAGATTGATGATGATGTTACTATGATATCATCTCCATCCTCCGCCAGGACCGATCACTGACCAGTATCGATAAGGAGCGTAATCCTCGATGAGAACGGACCTGCTTGCTTGTTTGTTTGCTTTTTTGAATTGGAGGAGGTCTCAGATTCTCCACATCGGAGATCCAAGTCATACTCGAATATAGGCCGATGACTTAGTGTATGTGTGTGTGTGCAGTGTGTGTGAGACGCTAATACAGCAGCACCGAGGTGTGTGTGTGTGAGCGCGTGTGTGTGAGTGAGTGTGTGTGCGTGTGTATGTGTGTGTGTGTGGGGAGGACGCCCCCCCCTCCCTGGAAGGAACCAGGGATGCTGCTGCTATTTCCAGCCCGGTTCTGAGGCTTACTGAACGGGACTAGACCTCCAGAAGACATCCCTTCACTTCCGGCCATCCTTCTTTCTTCCTTCCATTCACAGTCAATTGTTAATCCAACTGTGATTCAGATCCGAGCCAACCACTTCTCCTCCTCCATTCATCTCCATCCACTCTTCCGAAGAGGCTCTTGGGCCTGTTCCACTGTCTGGAGCCAGGATGGAGACCACCAAGCTGCCCCCCTCCAGCCCGTCCTCCCCGACCACCAGCTTCTCGGTTCCGTCCGCAGAGAAGGTGGATGGGTTCCCCAGGAGGTCCATGCGTAGAGCTCGGCAGAGGAGGTCCCACAGCTCGTCCCAGTTCCGTTACCAGAGCTCCCAGGTGGAGCTCACCCCACTGCCCCTGCTCAAAGGTGAGGTTACTGTGGGGACTATTGTGGCAGACCTGAACATCTGGATGTAGTCTGTGGGTGTTAAAGGGGACCAATACTGCATGTTCTCTGCTGTTAGAGGAGGATGTCCTAGTCGTAGTCCTTCTCCTAGTCCCCAGGGTTAGGGTTAGAAAAAGAAACACCTTCACTTTGATGAGTAAGGGCAGTCTATACCTGGCCAAAGATGTCTGGCAGGTCCAAAAACATCATCACGTCATCATTGATTTAAACATTTAAGTGGAAGTGGAACAAAAATTCGGCCATTCTGAACAGAGACAGAATGTGACGTATCATGTGTTTGATGCTAACCACACCTCCTAAATATTTGGTGTATACCTTCCTCCATTTAGATGCATCGATAAATGAAGACAAATGACTGGGAGGCAGCAGTGTGGTGTTTTCATGAAGTTTCCAGTGAAACGTCTGTACCCCCATCAGTACACAATGTACACGTTTCTGGTTCTTCCTCGATATCAAATTCCTTCCTCTGATTGTGGCTCAAACGTATAAGACTGGATGCGTACATGCTCTATTGCTGTATCACTCCTGTTCAGGGAAAAGTTGCTAAGCTCTGTGTTTTTTAGGAAGGAACATAAAGATCATTCATCATTCATTGGTGTAAAGCCTTTGTGTGGTTGCCCTATAAGCAAAAAAGGGACGCTAGATCTTTGCATGAACAGATTCTCCCACACCTAAAAAAAGATGTTTTTGGTGAAACTTATGTTTCCTTCTATATTAACACCAGAGAACAAGAATAGATATTCAGTTCTATCATTCTAGGTCTCCTTTAAGATATTTCATCATAAATTAAACAGCAGTGCCTTGCAGTTGTCCAGCATGCATACATTGTTTTGGAGGTGGGGCCGTATGGGTTGCATCACTTTAGATATAATCAGTCAGCTCCACTCTACTCTTGGTAGCCATTGATCAGTTACTAGGAGAAGGTGCATTGATGTATTTTCTATTGATAGGTGTCCACTGATACATCCTGTCCCGTTTGTCCTTGTCCTTTCTCTAACTCATAGAGGTGACAGTAGTGCTTTTGCCGGGTTAGGGATAGGGTTAGCCTAACCCATGATTTTGAAAAGGTAACAGGGGAGACAAGTGTTCTTTGTTACTGTTGGTCATATTTGATTTCTGTTGTCACCATCAAGGAATCACCTTGTAAAAAGCAGAAAAGACAACAGAACAACGGTGCATTCTTGTTCCCAATCCAAAAACATCCGAAAATAATCAATTTACAGTCCTTTAAGGCAGAGAAAATACTCAAATATTCACACCAGAGAAGCTGAAATCAGTGGATTTTTGCAGAGTTTGGTTCCCAGAGATTGAAAATAGACCATCTAATCGACTAATTCAGGCCCATTCTGCACCTCATAACACTGCCGATTGCTGAAGCAGAAGATCAAAGGGCATGGGGGATGATGCTGTAGGTGGAGGGATGGAGGATGAGTTGCACATTTATTCCACCCAATTATTCCCATTTTTAGCAACAGTCATCAACTCTGCTTTATGATAATCCTACAGGTCTCACAAAAATGTTTCCAACTCCAGAGAGAGAAAGAGAGAGCCTGTAATCTCAATCATTGCATTTAGAGCAAAGTGTTGCTAAAAATGAGTGTATGTAGAGCCTGGCGTTCACCACTTATATGCTCATTAAAACACAGAATCACTCACTACGCAATGCATAGTTGCCTATACTGTTTTGTAGCATGGTTTGAGTGTCTTGTGAGCATTGTTATGCCTCTGTTTTCAACTCAATGCATTACAAAAAGCAGTACTGACTGTGACCAGCTAAGCATTATGTACTGTCATGTATTGCAGAAACATGGGGGAAATTTTTCAGTTTATGTAAATAATATTCCAGCTTTGTGGCGCTGGAGGAACGGAGCAAGAAAACACAATGAATAACAATTAGAAACTGGAAAGCCTCATATTTTATTGAGTAAAAGGACATTATTCAGCCTTGATTTTAAAAAGGTAACAGAAGACACAAGATTTTTGTTATTACTATGAAAAAATACGTTATTATAAGGGTTTATTGTAAAAATCCACCAATGTATTTATTCAGAAAACAAATGTATGCGACAGCCGTGGCGTAAACCATGCGTGCTGGCGGCAGAGTGGGCTCTTTATTTCATCAACATGGAATTGGCTGGATCGTGAGTAGGGATGTAAGGACTGATTTCAGACAGAGACTGAAGTCCACGAAATGCACAACCTACTTTGACATTCAGGCTGGTGTCACATAAAGGCACTATTTGATCTGTTGTTGCCACAGCTCAAACCCCGGAGCTGCTCTTTTACTACACTTTGATCTATGTGAGCTTGTTTAATGTCCACTTGGACGAGAGACATAGCTACGGGTGTTGGGTTGCCAAAACATATCAAATTAATTCATAAAGCGTATGTAAAACAACAGCATTCAGCCAAAGCGATAAATAATTAAGACAAAATAGAATAGTATAGAAGAGAGCTAGACAACAGTTTTAAGATGGGTTTTTACAACTTGCAGTTGCAAATTTGTGTATTTGTTATTGTTTTTTCTCTCTTAACGGTAGGCAAAGATTGAATTTATATTTGACTGAAGTCCACTGGAAGAGTAGCTGCCCGATTTGTAGGTGGTAAAACCTAATTTAAAAGATTTAATAACACATTTTTTTATGTTCAGGTGACACACTTTCAATAAATCAGTCTTTGAAGCTTGGAATGATGGATTAAAAGGCTGAATTACTAAAATAATTTTTAAAAGGGCCTTTATTCAAGGCCTGAAAGATATGTTTTGCTTTGTGTTTGAGGCAGCCTGTAGACGTCAGAGAAGTCAATATGTTTGTACTTTTCCGTTTTGTCCACACAGTAAATACAAGGCCTCTTCCACCACATTTCTTGCTTTTTTCTTTTTTTTCTGCCTCCATGTATATCTTACCTTCAGCTTGGGTATCTTCTTTCTCTTCCTATCTTAGCCACGTGTGCGGCACAAGGGCAAATTGTAAGTCCTCATATATGCCTCTGACCCCTTTTTATAAGGTTACACCCTTCACTCATGTAGCCTGCAATCTCTTCCCATTAACCCTCTATGAAGTAGAGACCTCTCTGCACTCAGAGGTGGCGGGAGGCGTTTGTTCTTACGCGTTTTTACACACCACCCCAGCCAGCCTTGAGCCCTCCTCGGCAGCACCTCCGGTTCAGACTTCTGTGTGCGTATGTCGCCGTAGACTTCGCAAGACGCAAGTCCCAGTTAGCACGGCCGCTGCTGCACCGCTGCGGCACTCGTTTCCAGATCCCCAGGAGGAACTGATAGTACGATCCTGCAGGAGTGGTGCAGGAGGAAACGCCTGATGTGGGGGAAGTCTTCGACGGGGCAGTATGTAGGCCAAGTGTAGACAGACTTGTGGGTGTCTGGCCCTCCAGGGAATCATATTTCCCATTGTTAATTTGAACTCCTCCTCCTGGTAACACGTCTCTTTCAGAGCGAGCCCACGAGCAACGCTCCATTCCTGCTGCTGAGTAGCAGAAATATTAAACACAGATATACCAGACGCAGAACAATGTTGAGGTGACAGAGTAAAAAGGCTGGAACTGAAACATGGCCCTTGAAGTTTGTGCAGGCAGATATAGACCTTTTTGATCATCCTGCATGCTTTCTGGAGACTGCAGCAGTGGTGCAGGCACAGTAAGTATGTGAAGTGGATTTTGGGAATTTTAAGTAGACATATTTTAATACAGATTCCCAACCTGATTTGCCTCATTCACTTTATTGTTCCAATCCGATTCTAATATACAACTGCCAGTATCAGTCCTATTCTGACACAACTACCTACAATGATGATACTGTACAAGTAGAATTTCTTTACTTAAATATCATCATTATCGTTCCTATTGTGCTCAAGGTTGCATCACAAGCCTGAAATAAAACATACAGGACTTATTAAAATGTTTGCATAATCTGATACTCAGTGAGGGGATTTATGTGAACAATGTCTGTGAGATGACTGGATCAAACTGGGCCCATGATGACACAAAATTTAGGCTGTAGCTGCACCCCCCACCTCCCACCGCCGCCCCCCCCCCCGTTAATGTTGTAGTTCAGCCCAGTTCATCTTGATATCAGCTGTCCCTGAACTGAGTTATTTATTTCCCCATCCACGGCAGCCTCGGTTAATCAGGATTCAGTGCAGTCACAGCTCACTTGTGTCTCTGCGGACCTGTCATGTGCAAAATAAATCAGGGCTCGAAAATATGTTTTCATTGTCGGAACAAAGCATTTTCTGTGGAATGACTCCCCCAGGCAGATTTCCTGAAGTTTGGAATCGCTCACACCGTTTACCATTCACCTGGAAGCGGTTCAGGTTCAGCCCTTGCGTAAGCAAACCTCGCTTCTGGTTCACTGAAGCAGGCATAAACCTAATGTGCTGCACCCAAACCTGACCTCTGAACCTCTGCAAGAGCTTCTCTAAAGGGCTTTACGCTTTAGAGAAGCTCTCCTTATTGCTTTTTGTCTAAGTACGCTGGGATAGGTTGTCCTAGTGCTGCACCAGTACTGGTCTGGACCAGTCAAGCCAATAAAAGAGGAGCAGCAGGGATGGTCAAAGGAGCCCAGTGAATCATCAGATGAAAGGTGAAGGGCGTAGTGTACCTATGTAGTCCTTTTACAGTGGATTCATCTTTGCTGTGTGGATGCAAGGTCCTCAGACCAGTGCAGAACTTCAAAGTAGTGGCACCATACCTCACCACTGGTTCCTCTTCATGGTCCATCCCATAAAAACATGGCAGTTCTCTTTGCTGAGTCTCCTATAGCTCAACTCTCCTCTCACTGGCCATTTTAGTCGTTTTATGAACAACAACATAGCTTGTAAAAAAGTAAAGGACATTGATAACTGCCTCTACCACTATTAGCGATCAATCCATTTGTAAGTGGCTTCTATTATTTCACAGTTTAAGTGGAGCCTTAATGGAGGCACAGCTGAAAAATATTTCAGACAGGTCCCAATTGATTTGATGATTAAGTCGCTTTGAGGCAAACAGGACTGTATTTTAGCCAATTAAAACCTTTCATATCTGCAATAAGCCAACAGATGGATAAACAAATAAGTTTGAGACAGAGAAAAAGTTACCTTCTCTGCAAGATAATTATAAGAAAGTAGCACGGTTGAGCCAACTGCAGGGTTCCCACTTGCTTATTAGATATGGAAAACAGAGAAAATGGGAGAACAAGCAAAATGCATCATCCAGGAGGTTGGAGGTTTCATACTGCTTCAGCTCACTATTAAATTCTAATTGCCATGAGTAATTCTAGTATTGTGTTTAGTAATAATCTTTGCTGTAAAGATACAAGGAAAAATCAGCCCCAGTAGTGACAGCGTATTGACCGGGCCCCATTCCTAAAAGTGATCAAATACTTGAGGATGGTTTTTGGAAGGAAACCCAAAGCAGTTAAGCTATCTGAGTGTCAGCATCTCCAGTTCATCTTTGCTCAGAATCAGTCCGGCAGGAAACACATCTATCTGTCTGCCTAACTCGATAATGTGGGCAGTCATCAATTGAGAGGTTATATTTAGAAAATAATCTCTGAATTGTGCCTTTGTGTTGTTGAAATTCAGTCGAGATGATGTCGAAATCTGTCCGTGGCCGATTATTTGCTCCAGGTTTCTCAGACTGGGCTTCTCCTGCTCGTCCTCCGTGTCTCCAGCTTAGAGCCAGAGCCGGCTGTTAGCTGGGCCCTCCTCCCCAGCTGCGATGCTCTCCTCCCCTGGGGCTACAGACACCAGTCAGGCTTCCTGGTCACGGGTGTTGCTGCTGTCGCTGGCAGCTCTAACCAGGCTAAGGTCACATTCCTGCCCGACATCTAGTCCCCGAATAAACAAAATCACCATCAAGATTTATGTCCTGTGCACACACGCACACCACACACAAATGTGGCTCACGATGACTTTTCATTTAAAAAAAACAAGTAAATTAGTGAAGCCACCGCCTCTGATCCTGCAGCCAGATACGACCTGGCTGCAGTCCTTTGCGTTTGACCTTGAGAAATACTCAGCCCCAGACATCCCTGTAGTTTCATTTGTTGATCGTTCCATTGCTTCCTCTGCTGCTCACACGCAGACACATGGTGTCAAGGTGCTAAACACACCAGATGAGGGTGAAAAAACACATTAAAAACAACTCTATGTGAAAACATCCTGGTCGAGGTCTGGAGCTCGACCCTCGCAGTGTTGAGGATGCTTATATCTGATGGTCTGACACCTGACAGGTAAAGAAGGACGAGGTTACTGAGGTCCCAAATAGGCAGGTGGGTAGGATGGTGAGGATTACAAAAGGCAGGTAGTGGAATTCTGGACTTACTGAGTTTGTTTCAATGGTTTTTGTTTGGTATGCTGAAGGGAACAGTATTGTGATTGTGAAGTCTAGAGGGGAAAGGAAAGAGGTGAGCAATGTTTCTAAGGTGGAAGACGGGAATGTGTGGAAGAGAGCGTAGGATCAGAAAGGACTGTGATGTTGTGGACGAGGCTGGATGGAGACATGTCGAGCGAGACGGTCCAGTGGACAAACGCGATGGCGTTAAAGGATTACTTTGTCTGAATGTCAAGCAAACATCTCAGAAGTGTCTTCACTGCGCAGAAATATATATACGTAGATATAACAACGATCCTTCATGGCAGATGCAGGAATATAATTACATCTCTGCGCGCAAAAACGCCTTCACTGCTGGCAGAAATATAATCATCACGCATAGAAATGTAATTACAAATGGAACTGGCTCAGGCAGCAAACTGCCACGTTAACGCACGTAGGAAAACATTTGACAGCCGTGGGTTTTCACTCATTGTAATCGGAGTTAATTGAGGATGGAATCTACAGGAAGGCAGCAGCGAGGGCGAGCATGGGACACTTCTGTTTTTTTTTGGGACTATCTGGAGATCTAGGGGAGCTGCGTCTGCAGCCTACAGCTACCTCAGCAGCAGCTCAAAGTGGAAACAGACAAAAACAGACTCTGCCCGGCTCGGCTCGGCTCCCCCAGCACATTCTGCCACCACGGAGACTCTAACGAAGCTCCTGGTGCATTCTCTGACCCCAGGAAATGGCACGGCGGGGGAGCCAGCACACAGTAAAGGTCGAGGTATGTGTGCTTTACAGGCAGCGACGTCCCCACCTCATTAGACTTTAAAACGACATGCATTTGTGTTCGGAAGTCACAAGATGATCGCGCTTAAACTGTTCCCCTAAACCGTGAGTCACCGCAGCCTCTTCTGATTCCGCCGTCCTAGTTAAGGAAACGGCTGCAGATCATGACGCCCAAAATATTTCAACAGGCTCGTTTTCGCCACATCTGTCTCTCCCGGTGGGTGACAGATTCCAGCGAAGCAACAACAACAGCAGCAACACAGACGATACCTGGCTTTGAGAGCAGCGGCAGACGTAATGGCTGCTCTGGAACAAATCAGCATGCATCACCCCTAGTTGGTTACCTGAGCACTGAGTCCTCGGAGCAACTAATAGGAAAGCACTCAGCGGCGCTGATTAATGAATAGACGGCTGCGCCGTGCAAACACCCGTCTGCATGTGAGCGGCAGCACCAGGCCACAGCACAACGCAGCCCTGCGCCCGGAGGAGCCGCTGCAGACAGGCTGAGAGAGCGCAGAGCGCTGCCTCATCTGCCGCCGCTCCCATTAGCGTGTAAGCGTCTCCAAACGCCAGTAAACCCCCCCCCAGATACGCGCCGAGCACAACAGACGGCCTGATTGAATTTGTTGCGGGGGAAACAAACACGAGATGAACCAGACTGAGATCGGAGGCTCAGGTGAAGCAGTCACGGTGAAGCATCGCCTCCCAGAGTCCAACCCAGAAATCATCTGGCCCGCGGGTTCATCGCGTCCCAGCGCTCGTCTGAGCGTGCCACCGGCCCGCTGGAATACGCTTTAGCACGTCTACATGTGCCTTTTTCTTTTCCCTCATTTTTGTTCTTCCATGGAGCGATAGGGAGCGCGTCTGAAATGCTGCCACTGCCTGTCTGCTCGGTAACAAAAATACTCCACGCGTTTCATAACGTCCTCAGAAATGGGCCGTTTGCGCCACCAACAATGAAGGGATTAGCGGAGGAAACATGCCATCAGACATGCGCGTCATGAAATCTTAAAGACAACGCCGTCACAAAACAGAATAAAGAACCGACCCGTCGACCGCAGCCTATCACTTCCTCTTTTCTAGTCTTTTTTTGTAGTTACACATACTGGAAAAAACCAGAATGTGGCATAGTCACCTCATGCGAATGTGTTCAAGATTCAAGATGGAAAATCGTCTCAAGGCGGGAGTGGGAACCCTGATTCAGTCACAGTCGCCGCCTCTGACACATCTCCCTATTTAGCTGTAATTTCTATTATTTCTGTGGGCGCACAGTTTGACATCCTGCCTGTGCACCATCCAACTCGGCCTCATGCGATTTGTATCCCGTTAAAGTGGCGTGAAAGGACGCGATTGTCTGCTTCAGATGTGCTATTTTCTATCAAAGAGTCACCTTCTCTCACAGATTGTATGTGGGAGATTGAATGACTGTCTGTGTGTGTGTGTGTGTGTGTGTGAGAGGGAGAGTAGAAAGGGAGAGGCCAGCTGGATGGGCCCGGTATTGGGTTACAGAAGGCACGGAGTAGTTTTTTAGCTCTCTGACTCTCATATCAATTAAGAGGGAGAGTGGAAGAGAAAGTGAGGGAGGGAGGGAGGAGGGGCGATGATGAAAGAAATGGAGTGGATGAGGAAAGAGGAAATGACTGAACATTAAGCTGACAGGTGGAGGAGGAGGAGGAGGAGGAACAGAGGGAGGAGGAGACGGGGAGATAAAAAAAAGAAGGATATTGCAGAGAGGAGAGGAGAGGATGTAATGAAACGTCCAGCGATGCAATAAACATGCTGCTGTGTCACCAAAGACGGCTCCTTGAAGGAAAGCGCTGGAAGTCTGGGTTGGGGTTAGTCTGAGGCGGAGCCAAACAATAATGTCGAGCTAAACGAGGACGGGATGCAGCTTCATCGGGGACCAGGAGCCGAGAAGTGCCAGACTGACTCTTCTCCGTTTCCTGGTGGCGCGCCGTGCCGCCGAGAAGCATCATGATTCAACAAGTGACGGCGGCAAAGCTGCTAATCAAACGTCTCCAGCTGAGATAACCGGCTCCCGCGTTTGTTTACTAACCGTCTCCAATGTGTGTTTGCGTAGCGCTCGGCAAACGTCTGCGCTGCGGCGGGAGAATGTGTCAAGAAGGCCTGAAAGTCGCCCAGCGGTCACGCTGAGCTGGACCATCATTGATCCTGACAGGGAGAAAGTTGGTCTCAGGTGATGGTGAACAGTGATGACGCTTCAGACGACACAAGCAGGCGCGTGCAGCCTGGACCGGCCCGCCTCCATCACGCCGCGTGGTGGAAATGTGTATTATTAGAATCATTGGATTATTTAAGGACGGGGCTCAGCGTGCCTCTTAATCTCTCGCCCTGACTGAGCCCCCCCTGGCTGCTTTTGTTCCGGAGTAAAAGGGGGGCTTTTCTACGGCGCGTAGCAGGCCGGGCCGCGTGGTGAGGCCCGCTGCCGTTAACACACAACGAGCCTCTTCAGCGAAGGTCTCCGCCAGCGGCCGCGCTCGTACTGCAACATCTTCATTTGGAAGACGTCTGGTGGTAAAGCCGCTCAAAAGCAAGGATCAAAAGTCCCACAGACCGCTGTGATAATTAAGTCTAGCGCGGCACTCAGACATTCATCATATTTGCTCAGGCTGGATGAATTCAGCGTGTGGAAGAAGCCGGTCGTAGTGGCTGTGGAACATAGGGGGAAACACCAGCTGTAAAGGCTTTAAACTCACAGAGTATTGCATAGAGCTCAAGTAAAAGGCTGTTGACACTCTCTCAGGGGTTACGTTTGCCAACCGAGCCGCGCTTTTGACCCAGGGAGCTTTCATCGGTTTCGGGATGACTTTTGTTGTGCTTTTGTCAACAATCTGGATTGAATGAACTGTTCCTTGGCTGAACGTGGTCTCTGGCCTCAGAACGTGTCCCCCGTCCAGGGACGATGACAGGCTAGCAGCGTGCTGGAGACTTTATTTACTCCTCACATGCTAATCGGCTGTCTCATTACCTCTTCCTGGTAGAGTCGCCATCCACTTCCACGTATCTCCTGCTCTAACTTACATCTGAAGCAGTAGGGACGGTGAGACGTCCTGTTCTCTCTCTCTCTCTCTCTCTCTCTCTCTCTCTCTCTCTCTCTCTATCTGTCTATCTGTCCCTGAGCAGTCAAATCACGTGTTGGTCCTGTTTGCCAGACGGTTGATGTGTTATTATTGCAGAGATGGACTCTTAAGGCGTGTCGTTTAGATTTAACCCCCTTAAGGTGGTATTTATCCCGGCCCGGCTCCTACCCTCGCTCTGAAACCTCCCTTCTTTTTTTTTTTTCTTCATTTTTTTTACTACTATTTTTAAACTGTGCCTTCTCCTTCTCCATCTCCCCCTCTTTCTGTCTTCTCCTCCCCTCTCCCCTCTCCCCTCACCCCTCCTTCCTCATCCCCCTCGTCCTCTCCTGCGTCACCGTATCTGTGCATTCAGCACCAGCCTGTGTGTGTGTGTGTGTGTGTGTGTGTGTGTGTGTGTGTTTAATGACAGAGGTGCAGAGGCGGCTCAGATGGTAGCTAAAACAGAAGCTGTCCTCCTCTTATTCTGTCTCTCGCTCTCTCTCTCTCTCTCTCACACACACACACACACACACACACACACACAGGCACACGCACACATTCGGCCCCAAACGGAATAACTGTTATTTAAAGACTAGAACTGTACTTGCTCATTTGAGGAAGAAAAAAAAGAGAGAGCCTGAGAGAGATTGATGGGTGGAGTAGACGAAGGGAAAGATGGAGCGAGGGAGGGAGGAAGAGATGGGAGGTACCCGGTGATGGGAAGATGAGAAAGGAAGAGAGAGAGAGAGAGAGGCAGGAGGAGGACGAAGGGGATGATGTCATCTTTTAACCCTTATATACCGCTCCCCTCTCCTCTCTCTCCCTCTCCTCTTTCCTCCTCCTCCTCCTCCTCCTCCTCCTCCCTGTGTCTCTATCCTGCAGCACTATATTTAGATGTGTGCAGCTGTGTGTGTGTGTGTGTGTGTGTGTGTTGTGTTTTGATCCTGTTGCAGGCAGCCTGGCACCGCTCAGTCTTCTACGTTTGCTGCTCGTTTCGCTGCCTCTCTCCTCTCCCACCATCTCTGCGACGTCACGCGCTGCCTCTCTCTCTCCTCTCGGAGGAGCCGTCTGGATGCTCTCCACGTCAGGAGCTGCTGCTGTTTGCTCTGGAGCGGCTCACACTCCACCGCCGCTCCAGGAACCCATCACACCAGCGTGCTTTTTCTTTTTCGGCTCGTTCTTAAGAAACAGAATCCGTAGCCGTCCTCTGTGACAGCACACTGAGCATCTGCGAGACGTGGGCCAAAACAAAGAACTATCCCACAACAGAAGCTCCACATTTACACAGTATTTATCATTTTCGACCTCATCCCACGTGCGAAAACCGTCCGGCCCGCAAACACTTGCAGCTTGTGCTTCGGTGCGTAATAATCTGCAGCTGAAAATAGTCCCCCCCCCCCCCCCCCCCCACCCCCACCCCCCCGTCAACAAACCCGACTCTTTTACTCCCGCTTGTGTAAGCTGCGGCGCCCCAGATGTTTTTGAAAACGGCCACTTAACAAAAGGGTCGCGCATCGAAGGTTTCCAGCTGGAGGTCTCGCCTCCTATATCAGACAGACACGTCCGTCCAGGTCCAGACGTTCTCACTGTGCTCTCTAAACGTTGGTACGGGCAGGGTCCCCCTCCTCACATCACTGCCAGTTGTGCTGTGTCCTGAGCTCCACGGGGTCCGTCCTGCGATCAGGGCCCACCTGTTCCTGAAGTCTGGGGACAGCGCGGCTACTTTCTCCTCACCTGGTTATTGCTTTTTTACCACCCACGGCTCCGGCTGCACCTTCAGCCATCCGTGGAGAGGGGCTCTCATCGAGCTCCCTCTCCAGAGGGTTCCTCACATCATTTTCCCTCGTGCACCGCAGACAATATTTCACTCTTCACAGACAAGCCCAGGACTCGGATCAAGAGCAGCCCACGTTTGCTTGTAAAACCCCTCAAGACTTTGTATTTATTTAGTTTTTTTTTTCTGGCTTTTTGTAGGAAGGATTTCAGCCTGAAGTAAAAAGCAAATGTGAAAGAATGAAAGCCACATTTCTGAAATATCGTACGTGTTTCTATTCAAGGGGGTTTGTGCATGAGCCACAACGTCGGTATTTCCATGTTTTTATTGAATATTTTAATTTGATATAGAAAAAAATGTCAATATCGCTCTTCTTAGAAGCAAACTGGCCATTTTACCTCCCAGATAATGTGGATGTAAAAGTGGAAACATTAAGGTAAAATGCAGCTTTTTATCTATTTCATGTTCCATTTTGGATGTCTTTTGTGTCGTCCAGCACCTGTTTAGGTCAGATTGTTGGAACACCGGGTAGAGGGCCAGCGGTAAACCACTCGCTCCTGTGATTAGTGTCTTTATGATGTTATAATCACAGCGCTGACATGAGAGTAAAAGCTGCTTTGACTTGACTGAATGGGCTCGGAGTGACCCGCGCTGACCCAGTAATAGCTCAGCCACAAGGAAGGTCCAGCCCACTCAGCACGGCCCGGGTTTGGTTCCTGCCTTTTCTGTCTGTTTGCATTTCATGTGAGAGCGATCCACCTGCAGGAGGAGACACTGGTGGCCAACACCACCAACCCAACCACACAGCCTCATGAAATATTCACCTTCTTTTTCTTCTCTTTTAACCAAACTCGGCCTCACATGAACCAAGTAGTCTTTTCATCACCTCCATCTTCCTCGTCTCCATTCCCACACCCCACAAATGCACACATGCATGCTTCCCCCCCCTCCCCTCACGGCTTTTTCCGGACCAGCTCTGTTAATGTTGTCCTCAGCCCCGGCTCAGCACATCGTCATACAATTACTCTCCATTAAAAATGGATTAGATTTCACCTTCACAGTCCGTCTACAGAGGGACACGTGGTTAAGAAGAGAAAGGGAAGTCAGGGAGAGGAGGATGGAGGGCTGGACAGAGGAGGAAAAGGCAGATTTGGAAGGGAACGGATATGATTTGAACACGAGCTCTCAAAGCGAAGTCAGAGTTCTCCCATCAATACTTTTCTCACTCGTTTTTCGTCACAAATAGTCAGAGAATAATGTGTGAACTCCGCTGTCACACGTTTGTCCAGTCACTGAGAAAATGGCTGCAATTCAAGGACAAATTGACTGCTCAGTATAGCTCATAGGCAGGCTGTCAGCACTAGCTATATGATGGACAGCAACAGAAAAAAGTTCAAGAAAAGTTATGGCTTCAATATGAAACGGAGAACAAACAAGAAACAGTAACAACATACAGTCATCTGCGTATAATAACACACAAATTAAGTCTGAAATGATACACTTGAGCCAGCCACTTCAGCCACATTCTGGATAAGCTGTCAGTGCTGTCAAGTAGCAAGAAGGTCCTTGGTTCAGATCCCAGACTCTCTGCATCTGCTTGGATTTCCTCAAAAATCATGCATTCATGTGGCAATTTCAGACAGAATTGTGTGTGTGTGTTCTGTGATGGACTGGAGACCTATCCAGGGTGTTTGTCCCTGTTTATGCCCTATGACCCCATTAAATGATGGAGCATCCATCCAATGGATGGCTGGCCTGTAGACCCTAGATAAATCTTGCGGGGGGACAAAGATCCTCGCCTTCTCCTGGCGTTTCTTTGGCCTTGTCCACTGCTGTGGAGCTCAGTGCCAAGGGGAGCAGATGGCCCTGGTGTGCCCACAAGAGGTGAGGGGTTCTGGGAGCCCCCCCCCCACACCCTCCTCCTCCTTTAAACTGCCTGTGTTTCCCACCTCGAGGTTAAGAAGGGTTAAATCTAATCTGCTCCTGCTGTGTATGTGTGTGTGTGTGAGATAGATAGAGACCGTGAGCCTCGGATCATCCTCTTTCCAAGTGCACAGCTAGTCTAGACTGCTCCTCAGCTGCATTGTTGTCCTCTGGAAGAGGCAGGTCATTTGTTCAGGGCTTAGTCTTCTGCCTCCACACAAGGAGCCGGGTTGTCCTTTGTCAGGTGGCACACAAGTCAGCGTGGCGCGGCCCCCGAGCTCGGCTCCCACTATCTGGTCCTCCAGCCCGCTTTGTCTGTTCACTCAGGCAACCGTAAGAGCTAAAAAAGCATCGAGATTACAAGTTTAGTGTTTGGAAATGTCCCACAAAGGCCTGTCTTCAGCGGATATAGGTCAAAGGCAGGGAAAACACCCTGGACATGTCACCAGTCCATCCACACACACATAAGGCCACCTAGGGCCAATTTAGAGTCTCAGCCCAACCTGGGAGTTAAACATGCTGGAAAACCTTCTTCTGATTCTTTTGAGGGATTATTTTATAATCTCAGTGTAGACTAGATCTGCAACAATCAATAAATTAGCTGTTGAATATTAATTGACTAAGGTTCATAAATGTGAATGCTATGACAGGATATTGATTGTCACTGAGGTGAGGACAACAAAAAGGCTTTTAAAGACCTTTGTGAGACAGGCTTTGACAGTTCTGAATCAAACTCGTTTATTAACTGAGAAAGTACAAAAAAACCCCACAAAACCACAGGGTTAGGGTTAGACTCGGTGTAGACCAACATATTCTGGTTCTGACCACTCACCATCACTTGCATCCCAGTGAAATTGGAATATTTCACAGCTCTGTTTAGCTGTCCAGTCATCAATCATCTCGTTGGCTTCCCATTTGGCTGCTGTCAGAGCTTCTCGCTCCACTTTGGTGCCGGCGTCTTCTCCGTTCTGAATAACGATTTACAGGCCGAGCTGCTAAGTTTCACACGGCCCCTCGGGGCCCGTGGTGGACCGGCTTTAAAAACTTCACTGAATGGCTGAAAGTGCAGTTTTTTTGTTTTTTTTTCTGGGAGGGAGAGCCACAAGGTTTTAATCTGACCGCCGGCAGCAGGTTATTCCATTGTGACGAACAGGACTCGAGAACGACTCTGACAGGCAATAGGACCGAGATACAGCACTGTGTGTGTGTGTGTGTGTGTGTGTGTGTGTGTGTGTGGGTGTGTACAAATGTGTTTGTAGACTAATAGTCTGCTCTCTTTCCCTCATTACCTTTGAGAGGAGATCTAGACTGTATGCTCCAAAGAGCCATCAGATTTGGCTCGGCCACTACTGTTCTGTTCTTTAACCTCCAGGCCTAACATGTCTCTCTCTCTCTCTCTCTCTCTCTCTCTCTCTCCCTCTCTGTCTCTCTCTCTCTCTCTTCCTCTCTCCCTCCTGGCGGTCCAGACGCCCCGGTGGCAGAGTTACACGACCTGTTCTGTAAGAAGCTGCAGCAGTGCTGCGTGCTGTTTGATTTCCTGGACTGCGTGGCCGACCTGAAGGGGAAGGAGATCAAACGCGCGGCGCTCAACGAGCTGGTGGAGAGCGTGGCCACGAGCAGAGGAGTCCTCATAGAGCCTCTGTACCCCGAGGCTATCAAGATGGTAGGATGGCAGGGAGGGAGGGAGGGAGGGAGGAGGAGAGGTGGGAGGTTGCGGGCTTGAAACAATGGATGAAAGGACAGGAGGGAAAAGTCAGAAACGCCAGACATCAATCGATCCCGATCATTCAAAACACCTGGAAACTCCAAATAAAAAGTAGCCACAGGAGAGAGGGATGAACCGATGGGTTAAAAGACTGGAGGCTAGAAAGCGTGATATCCAGCTGTGGACCTCCAGGCAAACGTGACGAGAAACGGAACATTTGTGGGGAGCGCTAAGTCGCAGTAGGCCGCGCAGATGGCGAGGAAGAGAAAGCGGGAGATGTGTGGACGGCTTCGTCCCGGAGGACGTAAAGAGGAGGGGAGGGATGGAGGACAGAACGGTAGAGCGAGGCCCCGGCTTACGCCACGGAGCCACTGTTACCCAGAGGAAGAGAAAACCGCTGATAAGACAGAGGAGGGCATGAAAGGAAGAACGGGCCAGAGCTTTAATGTGTGGTCAGAAGGTTACAAAAAAAAGAAAAAAGAAGCTAAAATTCTTTAATAGAAGTTGATAACACGGCCCAGGGCACAAGTGATGTAACACAGCGAGCGTAGAGTCGGAGGAAGAGGAGGAAAAGACACGTTCATGATTCATTTCTCTCGCATGGAAATCTACTAATACACATGCAGTTATAAAATAAAGAGGAGAACATTCATGTCATGTCACATTTGTACAAACACAGGCACACACACATATATACAAACCATTATATGCACATAATGTCATATATGTTGACAGATGCGTTGTTATACATGCATAGCAATAGTAAATATGTAGCAAAATACATCATATATACATATATATACTGTATGTCTACACACATTCATGCTGTATATGTATATATATAAATACATTCATATCCAAACATCCATATATATCATATATGTCACACATAATCATTATCTATAAACAATAACATAATAACCAACATGTGATTGAAGTGTATTGGGACATCATATACTATATATTACATCAAAATATTAGTAAATAATGAATATATTTAAGTATATTTATTGTTGTCCTGCCTATTGTTTACCTTATGAAATCAAAGCCAACACCTAGATGTTTATGAGCAGTGAATATACACTGAGTAAAGCGCCATTTAAATACTATTGATAGGTAAACAACTTGTTTACACTCAGATAAGTGTCCAAATGAGGTATTATATACATATAAACACATGTCAAACACAGACAGAGGGTTTGCATGGTCAGGAGAGAGGAGTGTCTGCTCTGGGAGGCTTTAACATCCCGACCATGTGTGGAGGGAGGAACAACAGAGGCAGAGGAGAGCATTCGGAATTGGGGCGCTGGGATTTACCACATTTGCTTTTTCTTGCGATAGTGTTTATGCACTAAACGGCGAGTGGAAGTGCATGTGCTGAATAAATCATGAGGCGGCTCCGTCCTCAGGTCGCTCTGCAGCGGTAGACCGTCTGTGACGTCTTCTCTCAACAGCTTCTCCTCCTGATGATCGACTGTTCTCACGTCCCGTTTCTGCTCTATCTTAATGGTTGTAGTTATTAAAGGAATAACAGAAAACCCTGGTTACAAAAACCCATATTATCTCATTGGAGTTGCTTTCACCTCATCTCGTCTTCGGCCTGTTATTCCCATGCTTCCTAACTCCCCATCTCTTCTCCCAGATCTCAGTAAACATCTTCAGGACTCTCCCACCCAGCGAGAATCCAGAGTTCGACCCAGAGGAGGACGAGCCGACACTGGAGGCCTCCTGGCCGCACCTGCAGGTAACACACGACCGCTCTCCTGGTCCCTTGATCTGTCAATTACCTTCCCGATGAAGTTTTTGTCCTCATCTCAACAACAAGACAACAAGACTCACATTTGAGGAGCTGAGATCAGAGAATTCGGGCTAAATGTCTTAAACTCATCCTTAAACCCATTCATTGATGATGGCAGCACAAATTAAGACCATTTCTCCATTACTTTGTGCTGCTCCAGCTGCAGAATTACAAGGCAGTTACAAAGACAGTCTTTATTATTAAACTATAAAGTATCGTATCCGACATCTCCCTCCAGATGTTGCTCTCACTGCAGCCTTGTTCCGTACCTCAGCCTGAAGTCGGTCAGATCGGTCGAACGTGCAGCTTAAAGCGAGGAAACGTGACTAAACGTGCTGAAGCGCTTGGGCCTCCAGGCCGGGGCGATCAGAGCCTAATCAGATGCTGCTTTGCCTCTAATCAGCTGGTGTACGAGTTCTTCCTGCGCTTCCTGGAGAGCCCGGACTTCCAGCCGTCCATGGCCAAGCGCTACGTCGACCAGAAGTTCGTCCTGCAGGTAATCGTCTCTCTCCGTCTCACAGAAAGACGCGGTTCAGTCAAATCCAGAGCTCTGAGACGTTTTTCTTTCCTTTTCTTTATCCCGATAGATGGAAAGGTATAAATAAATGAAGCAGCAAGCAAAGCTGCAGCCCGGTCGCATCCCGGCTGAAGTGCTCTCGAACATTTTTTTTTATTTTGTTATGTAGGTTGAAAGTTCCACGGCGCTCATGCAACTTTTATGTTCGATCTCCTGTTTTATTTTAGAAATTGATGAGAGAGAGAAAGAGAGGAAAGAAAGAAAAAACTGTTAATTTTTCATTTCACGTGATCTCACAGTTTTTGTTTTAGCTCCTGGAGGAGATTTTGGGATTAAACTGATTGCGATAAATCATTAAGGTTAGGGATGCAGGTGTGGGAGGAAGGAGAAGCTCATTACAGCCTCTCCCTCTGTAATTATGGTGTGTGTGTGTGTGTGTGTGTGTGTGTGTGTGTGTGTGTGTGTGCAGCTCCTGGAGCTCTTTGACAGCGAGGACCCCAGGGAGAGGGAGTACCTGAAGACCATCCTGCACCGCGTCTATGGAAAACTACTGGGGCTGCGAGCCTACATCCGCAAACAGATCAACAACATCTTCCTCAGGTAGAGGCTCGGACGGCCGGGCCCGGCCGGCTATTTATAGCCTCCCCGCATCAATAAATCAAACATTAGCCAACAAGAGGCCATCAGCAGGCACAACTGCTCCGTTTATGACCCCGAGCACAACATGGAGCTTTGATAACGAAGCACGATGCACGTCAGAAGATGTCGGTCCTCAGCGAGGAGGCGAAAGTTATCAGTCAGGGAGGAAGTAGTCATGAAATGCACCTTCAAGATCACACATTGCAGAACAAATCTTTATTTTTTTCCTTTCTTTTTCCACAACATGCTACTCAAAACCACGCAGTGGAGACATATTAAATTCTAGAATTATTATTATTTATTATTATATTTACTGGAATTTAACAGAAGGTGGAAAGGTAGATAGATGGACAGAAAGATATTATTAATAAAAATAAATTAGAAATTAATTTATAATAACAATTATATATATTTTAAATGATAATACATTAATGATAATAATAATAATAATAATAGTTTAAAAAATAAAATAAATACATTAAATGTATTCATTTCTCTTTTTTTTTTTAAGAAAAAAATAAAAATCAAATCAAAATAGAATTGTTGTACCCATAGTGATTAGTCGTTAGATTAGATTAGATTAGTCTGATATTTAACATCTTTAATGAAGGGCCTCCATGTATGTCCAGATGTGTGATGTACTTTCTAATGGTATTCTCGATCACAGTTTTCTTAACCATTAAGTGGTTCTTGGTTTTTGAGTCCAGTTGGTTTTTGCATTTTTGGGCAAAAACCAACTTGAAACCATCTCAGCTCTAGTGCTGTACCTCTGAGCCGTGCTCCCCCGGCCCTGAGAGCCTTAAGTCACAGTCACTAAAAGCGTCGCCAGGCGCTGTGACTCAGCCTCGGCCCGGCCGGGCTCAGCACTCAGACCGCCCGGAGCGATCGAACCCCGGCTCGGGTCTGTGGCGTGATCTCAGCTCCGAGGTTTGTGTTTCAGAGCCCATCGATCGGCCCCATCCCTCCCGGGGAAGTCATGTGTGTGTATGTGGGGGGGTGGGGGGGGTTTACAGGAAGTCGGCGGGGTCGGTTTCACCAGCTCTTCTGCTGGTTGCGTTAATCTCTGTGGTTTAACGGGATTATTAATCTGTGTGTGTGTGTGCTGTGTCTCGTCTCCAGGTTCATATATGAAACTGAGCACTTCAACGGCGTGGCCGAACTTCTGGAGATCCTCGGCAGGTTTGTGTCCGATTTCAAGAAAGAAAAAAACAAACTCCCTCTGCTGTACATCTCGGCCCAGTAAACACACACACACACACACACACACACAGTTGTACTGTACTGGGCCACCTGCTCCAGTTTATGAGGCAGCTGGTCGACCAGTGAAATCAGCAGCTATAAAAACGGCAACAAAGCCAAAGCAGGAAAAAAAACGTTTATTTTGCTTTTTTTTTTAAATCGTCATCACCTTTCTGTCTCTTGTCTTTGAGGTAAGAAGTGATGAGAGAGATGAGTGAGAGAGAGAGAGATGAGTGAGAGAGAGAGAGAGAGAGAGAGAGATGAGTGAGAGAGAGAGAGAGAGATGAGTGAGAGAGAGAGAGAGAGATGAGTGAGAGAGAGAGAGAGAGATGAGTGAGAGAGAGAGAGAGATGAGGGAGTTAAACGCTGAGAGGTAAAACTGGAAAGGCAGAAAACGCAGAAACGATAAACAAACACGCAAAAACACACAAATCGATAGGAGAGAGGACAAAATGGCCGAGCGGCCGGTCCGAAAAAGAGCAGGAAAGAGAGGGACGATAAACGAGAGAAGAGAGGAGAGGTGTGAAGAGAACCAGCGTTGGAGTCAAAGCGACGCCTGGTACCCTGGTCCTCTCATCGTTTGACAGAAACGACAGAATAATCTGCACTGATGTTAAACATAGACGAAAGGGAGGAGAGATGAAAGGATGGCGGGAGCCGGAGAGATGGGAGGATGGGAGGATGGGAGGATGGGAGATAGACAAGAGAGACAGAAGTGGACCAGTGACCGGTCGGGACTGTGGCTGGAGTGAGGGAGGTAGAGGAGGAGGGGATGAGTCCAAGGTGAGAACAGAGGGGAGGGATGGAGGGATGAGGCAAACGGGGGAGGCGGAGGGAAGGACGAGTGAGCGAGCAGTGAGTCAGAAGTGGAGGAAGGAAGAGAGGGAGAGAGGAGAGAGAGAGGCTCGTATTCATGTTGGTGGTAACAGAGGTATTTATAGCTCCGCCCACACCGAGAGACGAAGAGGAGAGAGAGAGAGAGAGAGACGAGCGAGGGAGGAAGCATTGTACGGAGAGGAGGAGAGTCATAAAAAACAGAAGAGGGGTGAAAGGGAAGAGAGATGAGAGGAACAGCAGGAGACGACGTTCCGGATTGATGGACACAAACAAACACGTCCACGCACAGACTGACAAACGTACTCCAAGTTTAGCTCCTGCCCCTCCTGCTCCTCCTCCTCCTCCTCCTCCTCCTCCTCCACCTCCTCCTCCTCCTCCTCCTCCTCCTCCCCCCCCTCCTCCTCCTCCTTATCTCTCTTACTCCTCGTAGTAGTCAGACCAAACACAAGGCCGGATGAATGGTCAAGCAGATGCTCAATGGGAGATTTTAAAAGTCATCTTCTATAATTTGTGGTAAATTTGAGCGTTTATTCCTCATCTGAGTTGAATTATTGCCCCCCCCCCCCAAAAAGAAGCCACTGTGACGATGCTCCATCTGTCCAGTCGCTGTCTCAGGGCCTGCAGCAACCAGAACGCACTAACAGCCAATAGTTATGGCCGTTGTAAATGGAATTAGTTGTTATTGTCCTTGTAATAAAGGAAATTGTAATAACTGGTGCCCCTGATGTAATGATCCGTAAATATGGCTGCAGTTAAGCATGTGTAGTTGAAGGGATGGTCCTTATTTAAGATCATTTATCTCTTTTTTTTTAGAGTCAGGGCTGATGGGCTGAAATGGCCAGAATCATTACGTTACCTCGGGCAGGTCTCACACCTGAGAGCGTTTCAGAGTCTAACAGACCTGGACATCCACAGAACGAAGCGGAGCTCCTGATCTGCTCAGCCCGTTTACCCAGTGGAAACAAACACTCGTCTTCCAGCTCCTCCAATCTGTGAATTCAGTGCTTTTCTCTCTTATTAAGATCAAGAGAAACTAGTTCTCTTGATCTTTTCAAGTTAAAGAGTCACACTGCAAATGATGTGGTTCTCACCAAGATATAAACAAACAAACTTCGATTTCAAAGTGTTCAATGAGTTATCTTGTTTTCAGAGTTAAATATCTTGTTTCGACTGTTCAGCTTCACTGAGGTGAAGTTACCTAGCCGCATGGACAGTTCGTTTCTCTTGTTTTGATTTCATACCAGATTAAGTTTAGCCTCTTTTTGTTCCAGTGACTCATTTCATTGCCTTTTTCCTACATTTGTTACATGAATTCATTCATTAAGCTGAAGCCACGACTGAAAGAGTGTTCGATAGCTGCAGAACACTAATCGATCCTCCTCCTCCTCCTCCTCCTCCTCCTCCTCCTCCTCCTCCTCCTCCAGCATCATAAATGGATTCGCGCTCCCTCTGAAGGCCGAACACAAGCAGTTCCTGGTGCGGGTCCTCATCCCTCTACACACAGCCAAGTCGCTGTCCATCTTCCACGCACAGGTCAGTAACAGGTCACCTTCTGGTTCACTCACACTGTCCCCCAGAGAGACTCACGCAGGAGGAGGACCGTCCTCCTCACTGGGCTGAACGTCTCCAGCCCGGGTCTGACGTTCCAGCCCCAGCTGTTCCCGCATCTTCCAGAGCAGCTCTCAAATGGTGGTCAGAGGTTGCTGCGATGGCTCAGACCCTCCACTAGGAGGCAGAGTGGAGTCGCAGATCACAGCTGCACGGCAGTCACTCTGTGGGTGTGTGTGTGTGTGTGTGTGTGTGTGTGTGTGTCTGGGTTATCATAATATTTGGCGACACAGATGGCAGAGAGTCTATTGTGTGCGCGTCTGTCTGCTTTTTTTTTATTTGTGTCACACGTTATTCGATTATGCACAAGGTACGGTTTGTTCTCCGCAAACTAGTCTGATGTGTGTTTCTGTGTGTGTGTGTGTGTGTGTGTGTGTGTGTGTGTGTGTGTGTGTGTGTGTGTGTGTGTGTGTGTGTCGGAGGTCTGAGCATCAACGTGCCCTACATTTCTCCTCCACTCTCTCTCTCTCTCTCTCTCTCTCTCTCTCTGTCTCTCTCTCTCTCCCGGTGGTTCACACACATCCATAATTCACACACTGGGTTTGCCGGGGTCGTGGGGGATAACAGCGTCTGTGCGCAGCAGTTTTTTTTACCCACAGCGGGCGTGAAGGAGTGACCCACTTCTGGCTGCGAGATATCGGGACGCAATATCACAGCTGCGGCTTCTCTTCATCTTAAAGGCTGCGAAACGCCGTCTGAATCACCCTCCTCCTCCTCCTCCTCCTCCTCCTCCTCCTCGGCCGTCCGTCTCATTCCTATTCATGGCGCTGGATCGTGAGAACAGCTGCTGGGGCTGCATTGTGGAGCCACAGCGTCGTCACACGTCCCAGATTTTTTACATATGGAGCTCGCGTCACATCAGGCCGCTTGTTTACCCACAAACACGCCAGCGATCTGTCGTCTGACTGGTGGAACCTGAAAGTTAATAACAGGAGGTCGCTCCGGCTCAGTTTGGGTGTGAGGCCGTAAGTCGAGTCAGTTCAGATACAGAACACGACTTGTCCCAAGAGTTAGTAAAAAAATGATAAAAGCAGGATACAAAACACATCACAAAATGGTGGTTTGTTCAAATTGAGCTAAAAGCAGAAAAACTGCAAAAAAACAGGATTGTAAGATAGATTTTACTAGCTTTATCATCTCAGATAGAATCTTCCAGAGGCTGGAGAACTACAGAGACGATGACTTTCAGAGGGTCAGAGGGTCGCTCTAGTTTCTAGTCTAGTCTAGTCTGATGTCTAGTGATGGCTGATAAAGTGTTTAAGGGATATTTGAGGTGTTTCCACTACCTGTTATTTGTTGTATTCTTGTTAGTCATTGCCCGTGACCAGCTCTTATACAGTTTGACGTATAAAACACTTCAAGCTGAAGCTGTGTCGCATAGGGAGCGGACACAACCCAGAAAGTAACGTAGAGGATGAGTCAGAGCGCTCTGACGGGCGACAGAGACAGAGATCAGCAGAACTTCACTCAGACCCAAACTGTGAATAAGCTGGCCTGCTTCACATGGTGAGTGTGAACAGCCACAGGGTCATAAAGGAACCGGCGCTTTTTCTTTTGCAAACGAGCAGGTTGTGACAAGAAGGAAGCTCTCCAGGATGACTTCATGTCCCAAAAATAGCCCCCGATCTGACCTGTCACCCTGGCGAGCCAGCACGGTGAAGTCCCGGCCGCCAGAGGCCTAACAACGGCCCAGTGACGGGCATCATCACACCTGGAGCTGCTCCTCTAATGCCCCACTAATGCCTTCAAGAGTCTGACCCATCAGCGCCTCCACCCTAATCCCTCCACAACCATCGGTGAGGTTGTTGGAAAGTTAGAGACGGACCTAGAGGGAGAGGACAAACGGGAAAGGTGTGGTGTTGGAGGAGGAGGAGGTGGGGGGGGGGGGGGGGGGGGGGGGGATTAGACGAGACTGAGAGATGAAAAAGTTCTGGAAGCCTCACAGACAGCAGAACTGGACCAAGAAAAGACGACGAGCGAGGGGAAAAAAAACTATACGATGTGAGATCTGTAACCGATGCTTTTATTTTGAAAAACGCACAAAATGTATAGGGGGGGGGGTATGAATAGGATGGAGGAGAGGAGACGGAGCGGAGGAGACGAGGAGGCCTAGACTCTATCTCACATCGCCCCAGAGGGACTCGATGTGTGTGTGACATCACTCCTTCCGAAGTAAACACACGCACACACACTCTCCGTCGCCACGGTGCCCACTCGCCCCGGCAACCGGCCCGGGTCGGGAGGGGGGAGGGGGGTGGGGGGGGGGGGGGGGTGGGGGGTGGGGGGGGCGACCGCAAAACACACACACACACACACACACGTATAGGCAACACACTCGCTGAATAATAGGAAATGATTGCAGATCATATAAGAGAAGATGTGGAAGTAGACACACGCACACACATAGGACACACACACACACACACACACACATAGGACACACACACACACACACACACACACACATAGGACACACACGTCCCTCTGGAAAACTTGTCTTTCCGATCTTTAGCGGCCTAATCCTGAGGGATGAGAGCTGAGATCCCCTTTGTCTCCCTGACAGCTCTGAGGGAACGAGCGTGCCTTTTCTTTTTGTTTTTACGTGAGTGCATGTCCGCGTTTACGTGTGTGTGTGTGTGCGTGTGTGCGTGTGTGTGTATGTGTGTGTGTGTGTGTTCTAACCATCTCTCCTCTGTCCTCGCAGCTGGCCTACTGTGTGGTGCAGTTCATGGAGAAAGATGCCACAGTGACCGAATACGTAAGGAGTTTTATTCATCCATTCATTCACTCATCCATCAGTCCTGTTCTCAGTGCAACATCGATCACATGATCAATTCATTTGTATCACTGAATCATATGATTTAGCAATGCACAGGATGACTTCCTGCTTCTGTAACCAATACATTTTTAATAGTTGTGAGGTAAATAAAGGCAAATATGTAGTGAATAAAGATGAATTCAACATTACAGCTCTGTCTCTGAACTATCGAATTATGAATGGAAATGACAACAACCTATGTGAACTATCATATATTGGCTTGATAGTGATCGGTACCAATAATACCCTAATTGAACTCTTATCTGACAGCATATTGTGTGAAAGCTGTTAAATCACCCCTCCAGGAGTAGATATGCAACATCTGGAACATCTGTCTAAATGTTTCAATAGGTATAAAGGTTTCATCTGGAAAGGACGATTTGTCGCTGTATGCATGCATGTGGTTGATAATAAGTCAATAAAATCTTAAATTAAGTTCAGTTGCATGTGGGGGACGAACATGCAGAGTCTGCACTTCCCCTCAGCTCCTTTAGAGTCTCTTATCTGCCTGTTTTGGTTTTTTTCTTTTACCCCATTTGTTCCAGTTCACCTGTGGAGAGTTCTGTGTGTGTGTGTGTGTGTGTGTGTGTGTGTGTGTGCTGCAGCCTACTTCCTTATTCTCCGGTGTCAGCGCAGTAAAAGTGGAGCCGGGGTACAAAGTTGAGGACATATTTCTTACCTCGCTGCTCCTGAATATGAGTTAATGGAGATGGCACGGGTGGATCCGAGCCAGCTCCCCTCCCCCTCCTCCTCCCCCTCCCCCTCCTCCTCCTCCTCTCTGAGTCCATGTCTGCTCTGTTTGTTTATATATCTATGTGCTCCATCTGCAGATCATCAGAGGGCTGCTGAAGTACTGGCCCAAAACCTGCACGCAGAAAGAGGTGAGAGGGAGCGCTCCCGCTCCTCAGACAGACGTCATGTGATTAGTGTCTCCTCTTCCTCATCTGGAATCTCCTGCCCGCTCCTCAGGTGATGTTCCTGGGGGAGATCGAGGAGATCCTGGACGTGATCGAGCCGTCTCAGTTCATCCGGGTGCAGGAGCCGCTCTTCAAGCAGATCGCGGCCTGCATCTCCAGCCCTCACTTCCAGGTCAGCACAGATGAAGGAATATCAGAAATATTACAATAATAACACTTTATGTTAATATACCACGGTTACTATTATCATCACTCTTTTTCTTGTATATATTGTACATATTCTTCTTGCTCTATATTGTCCTTTATATTGTTTATATTGTATACATATCCAGTCTTTTTGTTTTTCTCGTAACTTTTCAAATAATATTCGGTACATTTGGCCAGTAAAGAGATTCTGATTCTGGTTCTGATTATTATAAACAATCAGGAACAGAATGTGATCTGTGTGTGTGTGTGTGTGTGTGTGTGTGTGTGTGTGTGTGTGTGTGTGTGTGTGATCCAGGTAGCGGAGCGGGCTCTTTACTTCTGGAACAACGAGTACATCCTCAGCCTGATAGAGGAGAACTGTCAAGTCATCCTGCCGCTGGTCTTCGCCACCCTCTACAGAGTCTCCAAGGAGCACTGGAACCAGTCAGTGTGACACACACACACACACACGCACACACACACACACACACACACACACACACACACACACACGCACACTCACACACACACAGGCCATGCAAATGAAAACAAGTCACACTGCAGAAGCTGGTGATAACAGAGTCTGCTCAGATCGTTTTTGGAAGGAGAACCATAAGCACAGCATCTGTTTCCAACAACACTATAATGTGTTAAGATGAATGAAAATGAAAACACATGGAAGTGAATGAGGGCGTGAGGTAGATGAGAGGTCGGTCAGGCTCACCTTCATCTCCTCCCGTCCCACCAGGACCATCGTGTCTCTGATCTACAACGTGCTCAAGACCTTCATGGAGATGAACAGCAAGTTGTTCGATGACCTCACCGCCTCCTACAAAGTGGAGAAACAGAAGTGAGTGTGACTCACTCCCATTGTGTGTGTGTGTGTGTGTGTGTGTGTGTGTGTGTGCGTGTGTGTGTGTCAGCGGATACAATAGTGACAACAAGAGGAAAGAAAGGAAAAAACAAAACAGACATTTAGTCAGTGTTTGTTCCTGGATCCGTCACAGTTGGTACGTACACCCACCTCTGTAAGTTTAAAGGGGACCTTGAATGACAAACAGCTTTGACTTCATCTTTACTGAATCCTGGTGTCAGTCTGGTCACGACTGAACATCTGCATCATGTCCTCGACTCGTTCTCTCTTTGTTTGCACACATTTTATTTCCAAACAAGAACAAGGATTAATACTCCATTAATACTCCCTTTGAGATGGTTTAGCTCAGTACTTTGGGTGAGTTTTAAATCTACTTCTTCTAATGATAGGTTTCAGTTTTTCTGTAGAAAAAAGATCAAATTCTCTTAAATTTGATCTCTTCATTGGGTTATCGGAGGCAGAAATTATGAAAAATGATGTGAAAAGATGTGAAACAAGTCACAGGGTTTTCACTCCCACTCAGCCTGACTCTCTATGACTTTGACCTGTTCTACCTACTTAATTTATTCAGTCCCTCTTAAAATCTGAGACACACAGAGCAGACGAAGCGCGAGTCAGTAAAATATTAAAAATGTCATTTAAAGTCATGGAAACAAGCACTTACCAAAGTCTTTAAAACGTAAGATAAAGTCGATAAAATTAAAGAAAACTACAGTAAAACTGCAGTAAACAGTGATGTTTCCTCCTCCTCCTCCTCCTCCTCCTCCCCAGGGAGATGAAGAGGGAGCGGGAGCGTGCGGAGCTGTGGCGGGGCCTGGAGGAGCACCAGGAGCGCCGGATGCAGATGTTGACCGAGGCGGCCCGGAACCAGCGCAACCTCCAGGAGCGAGGAGAGAGGGGGGAGGCGCCCAGCCCCTCGTCCCCCCAGACGGCTCACTCCGACCAGCCTGAGCCCAAGCCCAGCGGCGCCTCCTCCTCCTCCTCCTCCTCCACTTCCAACTCCTCCTCTGGAGCCGGGGAGAGCGCCACCTAGGTGCCGCCTGAAGGGTTACTGGTTAACACAGGGGTCTAAAAGGGGGGGGGGGGGGCATGAGGTCAAAGGTGAAAGTGTCAGGAGAGGCCAGACAGAAAAGGTACAAAATAATCGTCCTTTTTTTTTGTCTCAGGGTCACGGAGCAGGTTCCCAGCCCTCTGTGAGCTGAGATAAGAAAAAAAAAGCTGTACCTTTTCTTCTGAGTTGTGTGAAACTGGTTCACTCTTTTTTTTTTGTTTTTTTTTATTCGTTTTTCGTTTTTTTTGGCTGTACACACATCACGTTGCAGATCAGAAGTTTTTCCTCGGCTGGTTTTTATCAAACTGCAGGTCGGTGTCCTGCTCCTAATCGGCCTCAACGACCCGAGAGATCAGAACGCGTCTCTCTCCCTCTCTCTCTCTTTTGTTTTCGGTGCAACACTAACCGAGTTTAACGTGTGTCTAACTTGTCTCGATATTTAACCGACCCGGAGTCAAGACTCGTACCGTGGCCTCCTATTTATCTTTTGGTCCGAAGATGCTTAGTTCATGCGTGGATAGCACAATGCGTTAGTGAACAAAAAGAAGCAATTTCACACACACACACGCACACACACACACAGGAAAACAAAAACTACGGTGGCACAGACCAGACACGCACCCACACACACACCGAGGCAGAGCTGCATATTTACTGTAAATATGAGACGACACCGACAGCCAGATCGACGCACCGAGGTTTTATTTTGTTTTATTTTGACACGCACTGTCACACACACACATACATACAAGCACACACACACACACTGATACACACACACACACTCACACACACACACACAGCTGGTTCTGGTGCTAACTCCTCTCCAGTTCAGTCGGGTTTCCACCTAAAGACGACCCTGAAGTCCCTCCAGGTTTAAGAATAACCACTGATGGAAGATGATGATAATGATATAAAGTACAATACTGTTCCTTCTTCTTACTTGTTACTCTACTACTACTACTCTACTCTAAGTACTACTGATGATGATGATGATGATGATGATAATGTTTTTATATATATACATATGTCTCTGGATATTTCTGTAGTGTATTATGGGAGAAACACTAGTGTAGCAGATACCATGGAGGGGAAGGCCGGCTCGAATTCTGGATTCACATCACACGTTAACTGTGCGTAGGCCATAATGTGAGTGCCGAAATTCAGCGGATTTCCCCTTTAACAGACCTTAAAGAGGGGAGGAACGAACCGGATCGACGCTTTTCTTCTTCTCCCTTTGAAATGTTTGTGGTGCGGCGGGTGTGTTTTAGTGGGTCACATATATATATATCACAAACAAAAACAAAAAGAAAATCCTAAAACATTCCACGTTCAAAGGTCATCCCTGTAGTTCCTTCTGGTAGTTTGTGTAAAAGGCGCCCTGTGGAGTTATGTTTACATTCAGCGTTACTCACCAAAGCACATTGTGTGTGTGTGTGTGTGTGTGTGTGTGTGTCCGGGGGGGCTCGGTAAATATCCTGCCTCCGAAGAAACATCTCTGAACGCTATTTATTTTTACTTTTTTAAGAACTCTTGTTTACATGCGTGTTTGCTTTCTTCGTGCCTGCTTTTGTTGACATTTTGCACATTTTCGCCATCATACACTGCCCGTGTGTGTATCCCCACACAACCACATCTGTGTGTGTGTGTGTGTGTGTGTGGTACAGACATAATGAGGACCTGCCAATAATTAAGAAAATAATAAAATAAAATAAAATATCTGTAGCGCCTCTATTGGTAAAACAGGGTACCTTTAATTTTGATGATGCAGCACGTTTTTTTTTTCTAGCTTTGTTGTTTTTATTTCTCAGACCCCACTTGGTCTACACCCGGAGCCCCTAAAGTCTCATGAGCTGATATAAAACATGCTAACAGAATGCTAAATGCTACATAGTCTTCCACAGCATAGTTGTGCTGGAGTGTGTGGCATTTTCAGTGTGTGACAGGTGGGTTAAAATAGAACTTGCTAAGCTACGTTCTGTCCGTTATATGATGGCAATAAAGTAATTATCAGGTGTGCACAAGGTATTTGTTCACACAGGATATTTTATTGTGCGCACAAGAAACTCCCTTCACACACACACACACACAATGTCACAAAACATTATCTTGATAATAACTTGTCCACTCCAGACAGCTTGTTTACTTATATTTTTCTGCGCACTACTGTAGATATTTCCTTATGCGCACAACGCGATACCTTGTTCACACATTATATCTTGTGCGCACAAGGCAATAGCTTGTGCGCACAAGATATTTTCTTGCCAATAACGTGTTTATTGTACACTTGCTAACAAAACACTAACTTGTTCACACTTGGTTATGCGCACAAGGTGTGAATCCCTCGAGTCACCGCCTTGTGCGCACCTGATGAGGATAATACCACCTGATGGGACTTTCGGGGCTCCCTAGATCCACAACTATGAACCAAAAAAAAAATCGTACCAACCCCCGCCCGAGGCAGATGTTAGCGCACCACAAGCGTTTCAAAGCGAGAGGAGAAGGCTCCAGGATCCAGGCGGATCTTTGATCCCGGGAACGTTCCAGAACGTTCCTCGAGGCTCGGCCGAGGCCGACGCCGCTCGATCGCGACCATGACGATGAAATCTCTTTTTTCGGTGTGAACCAACAAAAGTTCCGTTAATTCTTGTCCGATCATGACCACCACAGAGTGACGGGGGGTGAAGAGAGGGGAGAAAAAAAACAGAAAAAAAAAATATTTTAGCAATATTTTCATTCTTTCAGGATAATCTGTGTGTTTTCAGGGGGCGGAACAAGACGTGGGTGTCACATTCAGATGTTTACCCTCCACTCTTGTTTTTACTCCTTTAGCGTCCTTGATATTCACATTGTCTTAAAAGTACTTTCTGTGTAAATTTATTTGATGAAGAAATACTTTTTTTTGTTGCTTTGTAATTACGTTGGAGTTTTTTTTTTCTTCTTGGTTTTTGTATGATCTTGTTCATTTTGTGGAAAACTGATACCGATGCTATTTATTTTCTATTTGATCAGGAAATGTAATCTTATTTGAAGACGACGGTCAGGTTGTGTGTGCGTGCGTGCGTGCGTGCTTGTGCGCGTGTGTGTGTGCGGCGAGCGAATCGGGCGAGACGCGGGAGACGTGCGAGGACAGAGCGACTGAGAAGGAGAGAAAAACGTTTCTCTCTTTAGTTTCTTTTTCTCTCTCTCTCCTCCTCTCCTTCCTGAGGGACAGGCTGTGAATCCGAATGTATCGTAACCACGAATCGATTGTTCTTTTGACGCTCGAGACCGCACAGTCGGCTGCTTCAGAACCAAACGTTCCCTCCAAAAAAACAACAAAAAAAACACAAAAAAACCCTCCAGACCAGCAGTTTTAAAAAAGAAATTCAAAGCACGCCTGAATCGACAAGGTTTGGAAAGATCTATCTGGTCTGCTGCTCTACGATTGGGATACGATTGGGAGTTTTCTAGAGCTGCATCTTACAGCGCTGCAGTTCGATCCACAAATTTCCAAAAGTTTTCATCTTAAATTCTAAAGGTTTTCAGTCACATCTTCACACAAAGTTGGGGTTCGCTCCAGTCGTTTAACTTTTCCAGACACTTTCCAGACCATCTCCTCTGGGAGGATCCGGAAGCATTCCCAAACCAACTGGAGCGATATCTTCCATTAGTTGCTCATCATTTAGGATTCAAACTAAACGATGAGGCTCAACCTGGCCAGATGCTCAACCACCTTAGCTGGTTTATATGAGGAGGAGCAGCAGCTCTACTTCGAGCCCCTCCTTTGAGCTCCCCAATCTTCCTCGGAGGCTGAGAGTTGGAGCGTCATCTACCACTCAGAATCTATTTTAATGATGTTTAAGATCGGGAGTAAAGGTCAGCAGCCTAATAATCAAACGCGCCTCAAAATCTGCCAAATTTTGATTCCAAACTTTGTTATGATTCAGGTTAAAAAACACAACTAAAAACAGACAAAACCTGACCTGGCGGTCGTAAAAACTCAGCTTATTTTGTGATTTTCTTTTGTTTTTTGCGAGCTTACTCCTAAAAAAAAAAAACAACCCCTCTTGATTGTTATTGTCAGTCGATCAGCTGACTCGTAAAAGCAGAACCCCCAGCTCCCTACGGTTCTTCTCAATTATATCGACGGATGAGTAATATTTCTCTCTTCTAGAGTTCTGTCGTATTTTCTGGACCTTGCTCCAGATCAGGAAGCGAGAGAAGAGCGAGTGTGTGCGTAGAGAGAGCTCACAGACGGACACCACCTTCTCGCCTCCGCGGGCCATTTTCACGGAGCCAAACTGAGAGAAATGCTTTAAATCTGAGAGGAGGCGTGAACGGATGTGATGCAAACAGCAGGGAAAAGAGAGAAAGACAGAGGAGGAGAAAGACAGAGGAAAGTAAAGACATAGTTAGACACTAGAATGGCAATAAGTCAGAGCAACAGTAACAGAATGAGAGTATAACGTTATCGAAACCTACAAAACGCATTACGTAGCAATTTCACTGAATTTCTAGATTTGCACTGTCTGCCCAATGGTCTGTGTTTGTTGTGTTGAAGAAAAACCTTAGAGATGATGACTACGACGATGCAGAAGATGAAGATGTATATTTTGGGGACCAACACAGCGGTGGTGGGGGTGGGGTGGGGGGGTTGAATGTAGAGAGGCTTACTACTGTACGTAACATTACAGGGGGGTGTAGAATGGAGGAAAAAAAAACAAAACAAACTATGTGCTAAAAATGAAACTTCACTTTGAGAAAACACTCCAGAGTCTGTGCTGTTCTTGTGTCCTCTCTTCTGTCTCTGTAGGGATCCATCCATCCATCATCCATCCATCCATCATCCATCCATCCATCCATCCATCCATCACTAACTCAGCACATTCTGGCTGAGACCACAGAACAGTTCACCAATCTTCTGTGTTATTCCTCTATTTGATATACAGTACATATATTTATATCAGTAATGTGTGAGGTGACAACACTCTATTGTAGAAGTAGTTAAAAACTCACAGAAAATCAACCGAGCACTCTGAGCTAAACAGCTAACATTTCTAAGCATTTAGCTTGTTGTTGTTGTCTTTTTTGTACTTGAACAGCTTTGCCATTAGCCTCATAACTTTTTCTTTCCGTTTCCAGTGTTTTAAACTCACCTAACTAGAAGTTCAAAGTTTCATGGCAGATTCAAAGTTAGCACCTTGCTAGATAAACATTTAGCGGCTAAGTTAGCATCTAAGATGTTGGCATTACTAGGGAACCATCTTATACTGCGTACTTGGATTCTGTGGGTGATCACCCTCAAAGATTTTTTTCTGGAGAACCAGGAAAATTAACTGCTTTAAGTGACTGTTAGCAAAAGACAAACAAACAAACAAAATCCGTTAAGCCTAAACAGTACACACGACACATTAGCTCATTAGCCTACGTAGCACATTAGTCTAAGCTTAGAAAAACTTCTCTTGTGACACACAAATCTGCAGTTGCTTAAAAAACATGAAGGTTTTAGCTCTTAACAATATATTTCTATGAAAAACAAGCTGGAAATGAACATTTGATGGCTCTGAGTACCAGCAATAATTCACTGTATGATAATGGAACAGTGACTGAGAGACCGGCTTATAAAGTTTGATTATATCTCAAACTTTGTCACAGTAATGACAATCCAAACATCTCAGACTGGACTGTGAGTGTGTGCCCACACCCACACACACACACACCAGTCTCAGAGAGAGAGAGAGAGAGAGAGAGAGAGAGAGATACAGGCTGAGGTTAACACAACATAGACGAGCATCAGTATTTTCCAGGGAGTCTCCATTATTTCTGGCTTGGGGTCTCTAATGGTATTTCATTGTAATTGCTATGATGTCAGAGTGTCCGTCCGCCCTAATGGGCTTCTAAAAACAACAACAAGGGCAGATTGGTTCCATTCACTGCATGGTTGTTGTCCGCACAGAGACTCCAGAAGCTCAAATCTCTGCAAGATCTCCAGCTAACGAGGTGAGTCTCTCTCCCTGCTTTTTGTTTTTTTTTGCCTCAACATCTATTAAGTGATGAAGTGCAGGTCTTTAACGTAGACGTTTCTCTAGAAACTCATCCTGAAGAGGTCCACAGCCGCTTCACGCAGACAGTTTGTGTGACTTTACGGCGTGCGTGGAGTCGTTGCTCTGACAGTGCTTGTAAAAGTTTTCTTCATGCAGAAACTATTTTTACTCCAGTGTTATGTTGCCGTCCGGCTGAGTTTAAATGATTCCAGTTGTTTCTGTGCAGTTTGAGCGGCTTCGCTTGAAAACCTGCAGAGTAGCTGCGCAGACGTTTCACAGCAGCACGGAAGAAAATCCCTCTTGTTTTGGAGTTAAAAAAAGATGGAAGGACAGTGTTTTGTGAGTGGGACTCCATGCTGATCTTTTTGGTTTGTTTATTGCGTCAATTTGCTTTTCTTAAAAAAAAAAGAAGAAGAATAGGTAGGTAGGTATGAGTGGCTGCAGTTGCCTTTATGGACACAGGAGGGAGGTGTGATTCTCTGCTGTGAAGCCTCACAGGTCTTCATCAAAAATTGACCAAATAAAGTTGACAACTTTAGACATTTTATGATACCTCACATGCTTAACATCCTCACTAATAATATGGGTAAAAACACATAAGAAGAAATAACAGTTTTCCTTATTTGCATGTTATCATCCCCAGCATGCATCTCCATCCTGCGTCCCTCTCCCTCCTCATCCTCCTGGTTGCCGGGGCGGCCTCGGTCTGCGTTGCCGTGACAACCGCCCTCCACGGTTTCCGAGGCTGCGCCGTGCGGGAGTTCTCCTTCGTGGCCCAGAAGCCCGGCTGCAAGGGGCTGCGCATCACCACCGAGGCCTGCTGGGGGCGCTGTCACACCTGGGAGGTGAACGACGAAAACGTTTCCCGTTGCTATTTCCGAAAAAAAGGAATCGTGAAGCACCAGATAAATGATTAACGACCCGGGACTCGAACCAAACCACAGACGGGCCGCTCTGGGCTCTAAACCCATATGCCATTGTCATAAGATATGTTGAAGTCTCTCTGGGCAGGGAGGGACAGTGGACTTTTACTGAACTCTGTCAGTTTTTAACTGTGATGTGATTGAAAAACCAAATTTTGAAGGAGTCGGGAACGCAGTCAGATCTGAACCCCGTAAAACAGAAAGAGGTCTGAATCAGCAGTAGAGGAAGTTTTAAATCCACATCCGCATCTGAACCCAACGTCTGTCTCCCTCTTAGGATGATGGAGGTCGCTAAAAATTTCAACGTGTAATTCAACCAGCGAGCGTTTTTTAACTAGATCTACAGACTTTCTTTTTGTACAAGACAGCGAGATGGGGGCCAGAAGCTTTATGGAAGAGGGAGGAAGTTGCACTATTTTCTGTTAAACTTCTAGTTCTGAGGTCAAAGAACAAAACTGATGGAGCGCCAGGGAGTCGAGTACTCAGGGTGCACAGTTTAGGTGTGTAATCAATTATGCAATGTCCCTTTGCTGCATGTCAAACTCTATTTCCCTCCTCCTAATTTCTCTTCTCTATCAAAAAACAAAGCCACAAAAGGCCAAAATATGATCAAACACTTCCAAAATGTAGACAGATGACGTTTTTTTGATTCATTATGCAATGTTATGACGATCTTGGACCGATCGGGCCCCCCAGAGAGGCGAGGCGCAGCACTGTTATTTTCTACATTGTTTCTGCCTGTAACTTGTGGTAATTACAAGGAGGAGAGCAGATATTTCTAAGGAAGATGACTCAATAGATTTTTGATGGGAGACCAGGATGAGAAAAACAAAACAAGTCTACACTCAGCCAGAGATGAACGCTGCGAGGAAGAAAGAAAGGGGTGTCTCAACCAAGACAAAAACACTGAATCTGAGGAAAAAAGTTTCTTGATTCACGTCTCATGATTCAGATTTCTTGAAACAAGCTTGTTATATATGATTTAAGATTGTGTGTGGTGTGAAGTAAAACACTCATTCTTAAACAAGATCAATTGTCTAACACTTCTAAATCTCAATCCAAGTTCTATCTATCTATCTATCTATCTATCTATCTATCTATCTATCTATCTATCTATCTATCTATCTATCTATCTATCTATCTATCTATCTATCTATCTATCTATCTATCTATCTATCTATCTATCTATCTATCTATCTATCTATCTATCTATCTATCTATCTATCTATCTATCTATCTATCTACGATCTAATGACTGCAGTCTTAGGCATCTCTGATGAACCCCATGTTTCTATGTCAGCTTCTATGTTAGCACCAGAGAATAGGGTTCATAAAAGCATGGATACAAAACAGGCAAGATCTTAGATGTGACCCCATTAGCCCCAGAAAACTGATCTGTACTGTACATGTGTGTGAATTCCACAGAAACCTGTGCCTGACCCGCCCTACATCCACCGCCACCACCGGGTGTGCACGTACAGCCGGACCCGCCACATGACGGTGCGACTGCCGGGCTGCCAGCCCAGCGTGTCTCCGCTGTACCACTACCCCGTGGCCCTGCAGTGCCACTGCAGCGTCTGCTCCACCCAGGACACCGAGTGTGAGACCTTCTGACCTGCAGAGGTCCACAGCTGCAGCTGTTAATGACCTGATGTGATCAGCCATGAATAAAATACTGACATGAAGACGTTTGAGTCGTTGTGAAAGTCTCTGGAGGATGAGGGGGAGGTGGATGGATGGATGGATGGATGGATGGATGGATGGGTGGATGGATGGGTGGATGGATGGATGGATGGATAGATAGCTATCTATCTATCCAGCAAGACAGAGAGACAGACAGACATATCTATCTATCTATCTATCTATCTATCTATCTATCTATCTATCTATCTATCTATCTATCTATCTGTCTGTCTGTCTGTCTGTCTGTCTGTCTGTCTGTCTGTCTGTCTGTCTGTCTGTCTGTCTGTCTATCTACCTATCTACCTATCTATCTATCTATCTATCTATCTATCTATCTATCTATCTATCTATCTATCTATCTGTGCTAAGTAAGTGGATAGATGGATAGATGCGGTAGTTAAAAGCTAGCTAGATAAATAGCCAACTAGCGATAGATACTGTAGTTAAATAGCTATCTAGCTAGATAAATGGCCAACTAGCTTTATATAGATAGTGTACATAAATAGCTAACAAGAGTGCCAGCCAGCCAGATAGCTTGATAGATACTGAAGTTAAATAGCTAGCTAGCTAGATACATAGCCAATTAGCTATGTATAGTTAGCTAACTATAGTGCCAGCCACCCAGCTAGATAGCTCGATAGAAGATGTAATTAAATAGTGACCTAGATAATTAACAAACTAGCTAGATATATACAGTTACTATACGGTGAAAAGCTAGCTAGTTTTCTAGATCTAGACTAGTAGTAGTAGTAGATCTAAATATAGTTGTCTAAATATCATCTTTCTATCTACATAAATACAAACGCAGTACATGAACTGCAGTTTTACTTAATCAAAAAGTGTTAACATGACGTATACCAGTATGTGGATGTTCACCACTGTAGCAGGTGTGTGTATGTGTGTGTGTGTGTGTGTGTGTGTGTGTGTGTGTGTGTGTGTGTGTATGTGTGTGTGTGTGTGTGTGACAGCACAAATCAAATGTCAGTCAACTCTACAGTTTGCAGAACAGAAATTTATTGAAAACACAATCTCATCACAAACTATACAGTGCATTCGTTCTCGTTTCGTTGACATCTCCAACATTGTTTGGTTTCATCAATAGATATTATTTACAAAATGTCCTTTAGTTCAAATTCATAAATATAAATAATTTTGTACATTCTTTGGTCTTTTGTTTGTGTTTAGTGGTTATTGCAAAGAATGAAAACTACGTGTGGAGCTCTGACCAGGATGTGGATTCCACCGGTTGACGAGAGACTGACTTTTTATTTTATGTGAGGAGAGATGAAGACATGATGTAACCGTCTGTAATGAAAACCATCGTCCTTGCTCATTTGGACATATTTCTGACTTTGTGAGTTGAAATCTGTGTTTTTGAACTGTGAGTTAATCCTGAAAGTCTCCTGAATTCCCCTGAAGTGTACTCGCATTCGCCTGTGAGTCGCTACGTACGTAGAGCAGTGTGGCTATTTTCTTTTATAGCTATTTAGAAATTCAAGTGTCTGCCAAGCCTTAAAGCATAAACATATTAAAAAAATATGAAAAGATTCAGTTTGCCTGAAGTGTGAGTGACAGAATGGTCTATACAGCCTGTAACACTAAGTACTTGTCAGTCAAGTTTTTATAGAAAAAGGTCTCGTTCGTACATCACATTTTACACACACTCGCATACACTCAGATCTCACATACAGCACATTGTTATAGACGTATAGAAGAGTGTGAACTTCCCATTGTAATTTGAAGGAACCAGGGCAGGCCGTTCCCTCTCCCTCTGTCCGCTGCCCTTTCTTTTCTCTGTGGAAACTTTTTCTCGTGTGAATCGAACCCTGGTTTGGACAGAAGCCTGACTGATCTCCCGTTAAATAAGTTAAGTCGGATCTTCAAAAACGAGCGGACAGAGACGGAGGGGGCGTGGTTACAGGTGCGTCACTCAGACTCCGTTCCTTGTCCCGCGTCAGTAGCGGGACTTGCGGCACATGTCGCAGCGGCACGCCTTCGCCGTCAGGATCTCGATCTCGTCGTGGTGACGACCCCGAGGGCAGTCCAGGCGAACTTTGACCTGAGGGACCACGAGAGAAGAAGACGGGTGAGGAGGAGCAAGGATGAGAAAGGAGACGGCCTGACAGCCGACCACAAAGACGGTGGATGATTACGCAACATTAAGTTGGTCCTGAACTAAGTAGTAACCGTCCATCCACATCTAGCCTCATATTGGAGCCAAATTCAGAGGAGGAAGAACCAAGACAAGCAAAGACACTGACAATCCACCAAACCGCTTCCTCATGGTATGGTTTTTAACTTGGTACTTGGATGGAAGTCGGTATGGCGAACGATTTTGGAGATGACGAGGCGACACAGCTTACATGACATTTTACGTAGTGTTTTGCCTGGAATGTTTTTCTTCTCCTTTAAGTTGAGCTTTTGCTGACTTTAACAATCAAAACAGTGATTTTTTTCTTTCCCCAAGCCAAGGTGGGGACATCTTTCCATTCTGGGTCATCTTTAAGAAAAGACGATACAAAACAGTCTGAATAGGCCTCTATTTTATACTCATTAACAACCTGTAGGGACCAGATTCCCGGTCATAGCTCGATTATAGACAACCCAAGACATGTTCTTCATTAAGTTCTTTGGGTTCTCCACAGTACGTCCCTCCAGACCATGATGTGACCTCACCTTGGCGTCCTTGCTGATGGTGCAGCAGCGCGAGGCCGAGGTGATGTTGTGGGTGAAGTTGGAGGCCACCAGCACCGAGTACCTGGACGGGAAGGCGCTGGACTCGCAGTAGCCCACGCAGGCGTAGACCAGGTGGGTGCCTTTACAGGTGCCGCGCCTGTCGCTACGGATGGTGACGTTGAAGGCTGGAAGGGTGGAGAGACGAGGTCGGGTCAGATCTGTTGGCTCCCCGGTAGCGCTCTGGGTTTGCATGCTGTAGTCGGTACTCACGGTGGAGGTGACACCCGGGGGCGAGGCCGTCGTAGCTGCAGCTGAGCGGAGAGAAGACGAGCAGCAGCGACATCACCGGGAGGAGCAGCAGCAGGAGGTGAGAGGTCACGCACGGCGACATCTGGACGGCAGCCTGGAGGGTCCAAACACATCGGAAAGAGACGTGAGAGTATGCTCTCAGGTGTAAGACCAGGAGAGAACTAGGAGGGCTTATGTTATAGTTCACTGGTCAGTTTATGGGTTTGTTTGTTGGTACTTCTTTGGTCTATTGGTTGATTGATTTATTCTTCATTAGATAGTTTAGAGATAGTTTCATTTGTATGGTCAGTTGTTGGTTCAATGGTTTGTTGGTTTGTGCCTTTGTTTTTCTGTTCATTGGTTAGTCAGCCAATTTCTTCCTTGTTGGTTGGTTGGTGTTTTGATTATTTGATCTTTAGTTTATTCATTGGTTGGTTGGTTGATTCATTTGGTCATTGGTTGGTTGGGTTGTTTGTGTTCTTTGTTATTGGAAGCTTATTGGGAATTATTCATAAGTTAATGTGCGCCAAGAAGATAAATGTATAAAAGTACATTAAAAGCTTACATCAGACCAGATCGGTGACCCTCAGTCAGATCTTCCAGATGTGTAAGGAGTGTAAGATCATTTCTACGGCCTGACTTCCTGTCTCTGGTTCTGTTTTTTCTTCAGCTTGTGACAAACTGAGCAGCCGCCTTCAGCTCAGCTGCTCACAGTTTGTCGACCTTAATTAATCCTGGTGTGTGTGAAGCAGCAGCAGAGGCGGTGGAGCTCTCACTCATCCCGAGCTGCTCCTCTCCTTCTCCCACTCCAATCAAAGAGTTTCCCCTTCAACCCCCCCCCGCCCCCTGCCTCCCCCTCCATCACCTCCTCCTCTAATCCACGGCGGTGATTTCCCATCCAGTCTGCTGTGTGTCACTCAGCTGAGTAACAGCTAATGTGGATAAAAACAATGCTGTCCTTATCCGTGCGGGTCTGCTTCATTAAGCAGCGACCTGCTGACACACGCACGTCAGACCACGCGGGCTCCAACGCACGTACACACACCCCACACACCTGACAGCTCAATCAGCTGCTCCACCTGAGCCTACACCTCCACGGGCCTCAGTGTTCTCGCTGGAAGTCACACACACACACACACAAGATCAGCTGCAGGTTGTGTCTGTGCACACATGCACGTATGATCCCTGGTCCACAGATGCACATGCTCTTGACACCCCCTCACCTCCACCCCTCCACCCCCCAACACGTGTGTAAACAATAAAGTCATGTTTTCCTGGGAATTTGCTGCTCCCGACCCCTGCCCCCTGGAATGGCACCACTTTCCAGCTCCACTTCCCTTTCGACTTGAGACTGAGTTTTGGGGGATTGCGTCCCCCAAGGGGACGCCATTAACGCCGCCAGTGCGACCAAATTAACAGGTCAGGACCGTGTGTGTGTGTGTGTGTGCGGGTGTGTGTGTGTGTGTGTGTGAGGCCATTAACCCCAGTGTGAGGTGATGGGAGGGGGACAGCCGGGGGATGCCCGGCTTTTTCCTCTAATGTGGGGTTTCCATGCCCGGAGGTTTGGTCTTTAAGGAAAATGGCCGTTAATACACCGAGGTGGTCGTGGGGGTCCCGGACCACCGGTGCAGCTTAAAGCCAGAGCAAACTGGGGGGTGAAAAACTACAGACTCTTGGAAAATGCACCTAAGTTGTTTATACTGGCTTCAAAGTAAAGTGTTTGTGAAAGAAAGGTGGAAAAAACCAACCACGGGTTGCATCTTAACATCAGGTTTTATCACTTTTACATTCAAACGTGTTTCTTAAGTTCATCGAGTTTGATTATTTCCAACTATAAAAAACTATAACAAAGCTGGCTCTGCGTACAAGTAAAAGCACCAGAAACATTGATGAATTCGATTCAAGCAGAGCCAAAGAAGTGAGTTCATGCATTTATTTTAAAAACGACATCAGGACGGGAAAAGAAGCACAGCCTCAATGCAAACGCCATAAAACATCTGTCGTATTTTCAGGTTTTCCCCTAATTTATATCATTCAATCACAGTGATGGCTAGTCTGATAAAAAGGTGTTTTGTCATTTAAGTAAACGTCTGTTGAGTTGTGAGGAATTTCACAATAAAACTACTCTAATTCACAATCTTTGAACTATCCTTAGATGGGTAATTTGCATATATTTGCACAAACATTTACCATAGAATCTGAAGAGCAAGGATGTAAAGATGAGAAATGAGTGAGAGTTAAAGAGTTAAAGATGTATTTCCCTCTGATTCAATCACTAACCCAGAGAACAAGACGCTCACAGAGAGAAACGAGTAACGATCACAGCTCAAACTTCACAAAAACAAAATTAACAAAAAAAATCTATTCCATCAACATCTGCACTGATTAGAATGACTGGAGGAAAACACAGCCGAGTCTTACCTGAGCACGGGGAGTGCAGCTTCTGGAGTGCAGGGCAGGTGTGTCAACTGACAGGTGTGTGTCTATGTGTGTGTGTGTGTGTGTGTGTGTGTTTCTGCTCTGAGCCTCATGCAGGGATATAAGTAACACAGGTAAGAGCGGAGGCACTTATAGCTGTGGACACACCCACAATTAGCCAGTGCTGGAAAGTGTGTAAATCTGAGAGTGAAACACACACACACACACACACACACACACACACACACACACACACTCGCTCTCTCTCTCTATCTCTCTACCTGCACAAAAAAATGAAAAAAAAACATTAAATCCGCCTTAAAAACTTCCCCCTTAAACTTTTCTTTTCCCCCGGAGCGTGTTGCCATCCCTCCGTCCCGCCGCCCTCCCCTTCCCTCGCTCTGTTTTAAACCTTTAGGGGGACCGCTGCTGTGCTGTGACACAGAGGAAAACTAGATAGGTTTTCCATGTTGCCACACACACACACACACACACACACACACACACACACACACACACACATAAAGCAGGCACTCCGATCCATGCATATACTCAAAATCACTCAAGATTAATATTCTAGGCCTCGGCTGCCATTCGAGACACACTAGAAGTGGACCAATAAATTCTCTGAAGGGGAGACCTCACACACACACACACACACGCACACACACATGTACACACAGACACACGTACACACACACGTATATATAAAGTTTGCCTGCGTTTTCCATTTGTGGTTGCAGGAGGAAGGGCAGGTTCAGGTCAGGAGATATTGTGGGTTTGGGTCAAGTGTGTGTGTGTGTGTGTGTGTGTGTGTGTGTGTGGCACATGATGGGTATCTTGTGTGTCCACAGCATAGGGGGCTTAGCAACCATCCCAGACCGTCTTTTAATAAACTCTTAGATTATCTGTCGGGCCTTTGCAACAATGTGTCGCAAATGTCACAAACTCCGAGATCAGACCGCAGGACGTGTGTGTGTGTGTGTGTGTGTGTGTGTGTGTGTGTGTGTGTTGTCTCTAAAGTGTCCCTGGAACAAAAGTCAGAAGTTGCTGGAGCAGCGGGAACCGGAGTCCTCTGAGGTTACCTCAGTGTTTCTGGTCGTTTCTGGACGTCGTCCTCCAGACGATGATGGGAGTCGTCGCTCCTGAGGGTCTGTAAATCCTGCTAATATCTGGCCATAAAAACAAACGACCTGTCTTTAAAAACTATCTTTGTCTTTGGGAGAGCTTGACTTTTGTGATTTAATCCACCAACTCTTTGGGCTGGGGAGTCCAGATGCCAGTAACCATCATGGTTTCCCTGTAGGTTCCTGCTCGGCCCTCGATCGGCTGAGATGAGAAAACCTGAAGCATCGAGACAAGCTGCGATCGGCCGTTCATCCAGGAAACAATGACACTTGATTGATGCATTTCAATGGGTTTCTCCATTGCAGCAATCTATCAAGTCATTTCTGTCTATGATTATGTCCTAAAACCTAATTTCCTTAAGGGCTGGGGGGTGGTGGTATTACCTTGGCTTTACCTCGGAATGACGCCAGTCTATTCCCGACTAAAAAAGGTCCGAAGCTAAAGCAAAAACGTCCTCGTTCATGTAAACGTTCTAAAATACGTCTGAAAAATCCAAATAAAGACGGGGTCTGACTTACAAATGGTGACCAACACCATACTCAAGGCTCCGAGGCAACAGTTCGGTGACGTTTCGTCTCACCAGCCTGGACGGGGGACAAAGGACGTGAAGTCATGTGACCGTTCCTGTGAATGGCAGGTAAGACCATTGCAGAAATGAACTGCAACATTCCCCGCTCCTAAAAATAGGGCCGTAAAAGGGCTTGTAAAACAGCGTACGAGGCTTTTCTCGTGAAACCAATGTTCCATAGCCTTCACCATTTTACGTTCCCCTTAGAGGGTTTAGTTCAAGTGTGAAGGATAGAAGTTGACACATTAAGACATGAAATTGGTCAAATGTCCCTGGGGGAAATCTGCATGATAAATTGGTAAACCCATGCCGGGTTTTACCTGTTCTTCCAGGAGTTATATGAAGGTCAAATCAAGCTCTTTACCTTTGACATTTTTGGGATCCAACCACCAACCTTCTGATAAATGGAGGAACGTTTAACTTTCATGGAAAGTCCCAAAAGAAGCCACTCATCTGAGTCCTGCCTGTAGAGATGAAAGGCCTGGAGCTCAGCGCTAAACTCTCAGCTTTGATCTTTTAATGGACCATCCTTTCATCCGTTATCTCACCTGCTCTCCAGGGTCTCCTGGAGCCTATCTCCAGCTCCCATAGGTCGAAGGCGGAAGCTACACCTCCAGTCCATCACTGGACAGTCCATTCACTCACACACTCACACTTACAGGTAATTTAGGGTCTCCAATTAACCTTAATGCATGTTTTCAGGCTGTAGGAGAACTCCCAGGAGATCCAGTAGAACCCCCATGTGGAACCTGGGGAGCACAGAAAACCCCTCAAACTGATTGGGATTCAAACCAAGGACCTTCATGTAGTTCATGTAGTTAGGTTAGGTAGCTTTCTATAATTCAGAAATGTCCTTTATAGAACAGGTTGTATCGCTCACTTCAGGACTGATTCGAGGCTGATACAATAGCATCTCGCTCTACACACACACACACACACACACACACACACACACACAAAAGAACACACACTCACACACAGGCTCACACATCCACGCCTCCTAAGCAAAACACAATTATCATCTTATGGCCCCTCTACCCCAAACATTCCCAATCTAGTTATGTCAATGGAAAACGGAATGTGTGACATCACCAACTACATCCCCTCACTCCTACACACACACACACACACACACACACACAAAAACATGCAAAACTATTAGTGTGTTGACTGTAAGTCGCATGGACAGTGTGTGTGTGTTTCTTCTGATTCCATGCCAACCAGAGAGAGAGAGAGAGAGAGAGAGAGAGAGAGAGAGAGACTTTGACTGAATGGACCCACAGCACCTCATCAGAGGAGACATGAATGAACTCTGTTAAACTGAAGTCGTTGAAATGCACACACACACACACACACACACACACACACACACACACACACACACACACACACACACACACACACACACACACACACACACACACACACATTTCTCCAGTGTGACTCAGCGGGGTGACTGTTGTTTGTATCGCTCGGTGGCCCCGGCGCTCTGGGCTGCCGTGGAAACCGTGGCGTCTTGAATAACGATAATATCATTAATGTGTCCGCTTCCACTTCTGCCCTGTTATTTTAATCTCAGCACGTATGTGTACGTACCAGTGTGTGTGTGTGTGTGTGTGTGTGTGTGCTGGAGCAGGGCATGTGTGTCTGTTATTGTAAGTGCTATACGTGTGTGTAATTAGGTCTGACAGGTTATTGTGCGTGTGGTCAGAGTGTGTAAGTAGATGTAAGATGAAACGTGTGTGCGTGCGTGTGTTATTTCGGGATCAATGACAATGTAAGGAGAGGATTAGGCAAAGTTTTCCTCTTTCTAGGATGATGTTTCAGTCCCGTTGACCCATTTACCTCCACGTATAAACACACACACACACACTGGTACGTATACAGACACAAGCGTGGACACGTGTATGGCTGACACGCACGTCCCCTTCATGATAATCCGCAACTTAATTGTTTTTTTTTTTCTTTCTAACATCGTCTCCAAGTGTGCAAAGGTGACACACACACACACACACACACACACCACTTAGCTAATTTAGATGGACAGTTTCCACCAGGTGAGCGTTTGTTTACCTGCACATGTGGGGACCCCTGAAAATGTTGGGGTGGGACAATTTTCCAAATTTGAGTTTAAAGGTAGTGTGTGGAAGTGGAAGTGATGGAAACAACCGTGTGTGTGTGTGTGTGTGTGGAGGGGGGGGTGGAATGGAAACATTAAGAGCGAGACTGCATTGTCTACAACATTTAGGAGAATAAAGCTTCGGAATGCGAAGGATAAAGGAAAGGATTTGGATTAAAACCAGTACCTGCTCGGCTCTATTTTTACACGACGGATCCCGAAACTGAACAAAAGAAACCTGCAGATGCAGATTATACAAACACACAGAGACAAAAGGTGTACAAAAGACAGAAAAAGGAAAAGACAGAAGGGGAAGGTTGATGTGCTGGATTTACATGATTTTAAAGGGATCTTAAAAAAGGGATGAATGAGATGAAAGTGGATCGGAAGATGCTCCCTGGTTTGAATCCCAGTTGGAGAGCGACTGGTACGTGTGTCCAGCAGACTGGGACCATGTTGAGAAGCAAAACAGGTGAGATAACAGGTGAGGAATGGAAGGACAAAAAGGTGTAAAAACAAGCAGTTGGGGAAAAAAACGATGGAACCGTATTTATTCTCCACTCGTATCAACAAAGACTCTGTGAAACTGAAATAAATGACTTTCCCAGATACCTGAACGTGTCTGATAAAACCAGGTTTGAGCGCAATATAAAACTATAAATTAGATGCATTATATACAGAAAAAAGAAATCACCTCACAAAATAAACTTTCTGTTCTGCTGTGAACGCTCCTCGATCTGAACTTTATTCACCAACAACTCCGGTGAGTTTCCACCGTAGGAAGCTTCTCTCAGGCATCTCTGAAGAGCAGGGACAGAGGGAAGATGCGTCTGCAGAGACAGAGAAGACTCTTTTTTTACTCTTATGTTTCACACTCACACACACATGATGAGGGCGAGTGCGTCTGCCACTGTGCGAGGAGCCCCAGGACATCTCAGGACGCCTCGGCTTGTCTCGACAGACGCTCCGGCAGGAATAGAACCACACTCCCGTGCTTATTATAGCTGGATTTCCCCCGATTCCATTTTTAATATTCGACAACTTTATTCTCTCAGATGTGCAGCCGGCAATTAGCTGGTTTCTCCCGTGGGTGCAGAAGTCAATCAAACCCCGCAAATGAGACTCATCAGCATCCACGCCGTCACGCCGCCAGGTACCAACCTGGCCATCCGGGCCAGCAGCCCGGGCCTCCCGTTTCTCTCCCTGTCAGACTCCGTGTCTTCTCCCTCTTCATCCTCTTCATCCTCCTCCTCCTCTGCCTCTTCTTCCTCCTCCACGTCCTGGTTCGTCCCAGGATGCACTTCGCTGTCTCCGAGCACGTCGACACTCGTCTCCTCCTCGTTCACCGTCTATTTTTGTGGCACAAGAAGCAGTTTTTGAAGTATTAGGGAAAGTAGGACAGATGATGAAAGCCTAGCCCGCTAATGCTAACCTAGCATTGGAGGGTGCACCCATTCTGAGCTATGGAACATTGGTTTAATCAGAAAAGCCTCGGATGCCACTTCACAATCCTGTTTCAGATGTCAGAATATCTGGCGCCCTTTAATGCTCATCTGGCAACCACACGTACACCTTAAGCCTTAAGATCAACTGTCTGACTGATGCTACATTCCTTGCTAAACAATGGAGAAACTTTGAGCCGAGCGGCTTTTTCCTGAACCAAGTGGCACTTCAACTGGAGCGATACAGCGATGTAATGAAAATGATTGAATTGTTGTGTAATTATTTTGGAGTTTGGAGGTGGACATGACGATGTTTTTGGGCTGCTGCTATTCAACAAAGTTGAGGTGGAGGTAGAGGGAGTTTTTGACCATCCTCTCCATCCAATTTCTTGGTTCTACATCCTAAAAGTGACACTTTGTTTGTAAGGTTTTGGTAAATTAACGTAAAGAACGGCTTTAATTGATGAAATCCACCAAAAACAGGCGTATAAGCCGCCTTTAAGTGACCTTCCTGTTTTCGCCTTCTTCCACCCAGTGTTGTGGACGTGTCTCTAGTATGACACTCGAGTCCCCCCCACGTCATACTGTGTCACAGAACCTCGACGTAATTGAGTTGGAATCGGCCTTCGCTCGGAACACGCTCCGTGATTATCTCCTCCGTTTAGGCTTGATCCGTCTCAAAGCTGCTGGACGTGCGTTGGCACTTGGCTCTCAGAAAACAAATAGCTCGATGGGCGGACGAAGCCGGCTCAAATCATTTTTTCCACTTGAAACACACACACACACACACGCACACACACACACACACACACACAAAAGGCAGAAGTGGACAAGTGTGAAACAACAGTGAGATCAGATGAGATGAGATGAAGAGGCGGAGGGGGTGGGGGGGCAGAATCACGTACACCCTGTGCCTGATGTAATGCTATTATTAACCTTAATCACACTTGTTATCCTACCTGTCTGCGCTAACGTGGGCCCGGGGCTACAATAAAGACAGAGACGCTACAAGTGTCTTGTGTGTTTATGTATCTGCCGCGCAGGAAACAAAAGGCTGTTTCTGGAAGACGGAGGAACCGGCAGCTCTCCACCTCTCCCCCTGACAGTTATGAGCCCGACCAGTCGGACGTTGACGAGAGAGAGAGAGAGGGAGGGAGAGAGAGAGAGAGAGAGAGAGACAGAGAGACAGAGGAATCACCTCGTCCACAGGTCCCGGGTCTTCTTGGACGAGCTCTCCCACGTCCTGCGTCCTGTTGAGAAATGGGACGTTGGACGAGTTTATTCCACAAAAGCGATTAGATCGGATAAACATCAGATTAGATCATGAATCCGTTAATCCTGCTCGGGAAGTTCCCTCATGGAAATTTGGAAGTTCAAGCACGAGGACGTAGAACTCTGTAGCATGAGCTACGCTAAGCTAACCCTTTATCAGTCCCTCAGAGGGTCAGGGATATATACTTTGGAAGTTAGATATTTAACCCAAATGTTCATACATTTCAACTGTTTTTTGTTATTTTGCCAAAGTGTATCAGTCTTGACTAACAAAAAAACTGCCAACTATTTTAACAGTTAATAAAAGGTTTGAGGAGGATTTTGTGAAGTCAAAATTCTCTCATCTCTGCTTCTTAGATGTGATTATTTTCTGCTTTCTTTAGTCTTTTTGGCAGAGAAGAAATGTATATTCACAAAATATACATACGTTATTATAGATTGATCAATCGATCAATGTCTGATCGATCCAGTGCCTCCAAACAAGTCAAATACATAGTGAATGTTTTTCTTCAACTAAAAAACAAAGTTGGAAGCCTTGATTCATGAAAATTCAGCAGCGGGCTGCGGCTCTCAGGGCTTCGCTGATCTAAAATTCATAGAAGGGTCGATGGATCATGGAGGTCCTGGAGGCCTGAGAGGAGGAGGAAGAGGAAGAAGAAAAAACTGGACACGACTAATCCAGAGGCTGGGCAGGATGGAGCCCAGAGCTCCAGGTCTGCAAACACGGCTGAGAGGAGAGGAGCTCTGCAGAGTCTGGATAATGAGAACACAGCGGGAGAAAAGTTGGAGCAAAGCAGTTAAAGAGGAGTTTCTGGCTCGGGCCGAAGGCAGGACGTGAAGACAGGGCTGCCACAGTATGAAGAGGAGAGAAGAGGAGAGAGGAGGAAGAGCAGACCAGGAGGAGTCCAATCAATGTCCTGATCCAGACTCTTTTCAGTCAAGCACCGAAGATTATTTACAAATAATATCATAAACATAAGAGGAGAAAACAGTCGTCTCCAGACTCTCTCCACCTCCATACTTAGATTAGATTTGACCTGCCTTGTATCTAATCACCTTCACTACTAGTGCTTGTACTATCATTACATGTTATGTTTATCTACTGGCTGCTACTGGGACCTCAGGTACCAAGCTCCGCTAGACTGGAATGACCTTGAAAACTCTCAGACTCTTGAATCCTCTCTGCATAGTGGACGATTTGTAAAAGCAGAGGATGTAAAGGTAAATTAAGACAAAAGGCGTTATACGTTATAACGTTATAGTGATAATTAGCATAAGGAATGTCCATTTACTGTCCTGTAGGTGACAGGTGAGAAGGTGGGAGCAGGGCAGCCTTTCTAGAATGTCAAAATTATTATTTTTTGCTCTGATTAAATAACATTTGGAAGACTTTAAGGTCAGTCGCCAGTCTTAGTCTTGAAATCATTTTCCAGGACCTTTCCAGGACATTCTCAGTTGCTTCAGTCACACCTTTCAGTCAAGTATCCCCTCCAAAGCTATGGAGATGAGTCAATCACTATTGTTTATGCTCTATTTTATACGTTTGTTTAGAACTTCTACATCATGGGGCTAATAAGAGCATTATTCTGTCATAATTTATCATGACTGGGGTCAGCTGATTCCGGCCTGGAATCATACCCTTAAGGTCACAGGTTCAAGTCCCCTCCATGGCTGTAGAGCCCACTCCAGCCGATCCCAGGCTGCTATCACACCTCACATTCTCCCATTTTGGGACGATTAAGGGAATACTCTCTCTGTTATTCTCTTTCTAACTGAGCTATGGAATCTCTTTCATACCTAGCAAGAAGGTCTTGGGTTTGAAGGTTAAGACCGTTATGTGCAGTTCTATCTCTTCTCTCTCTCCCTCCATAGTCAAAGGAGTCTGAGAGTGAATGGTGTGTGTGTCCTGGAGACCTGTCCATGGCGTATTGCTCAATCATTTTCCCGGTTTTCCAAGTTTTGCGGGACAGCTTTTCCAAAACCCCCCAACGATCCAGTTCTGGATCAGTCCAACAAATCTGATTTCGTCGTTTCTTTTCTTTTCTTTTTTTAAAACAATGCTCTATCAGACACAGACGGAGCGTCGAGTGACATATCTATCCGTCACTCTCCGTCCGCTCTGCGTCCACACTTGTTTCTTTGAAACTCGTTCTTTTCTGTTCCCGTTTTTCCAGTAGGTTTAACACAAAAACAAACGCTCTGTCTCTCCAGGGCATCACACACACACAGTTTCAGGGATACAGCGGTTTTATGGGAAAAGAATGAAGAGAGCCCTTGTACCTGTGTGTGTGTGTGTGTGTGTGTGTGTGTGAGGCACCTTTGTGCTGTAAGTGGTGAGCTGGTCAATGTGGTGAGGATAATTCAATGAGAATGGCTCAGTGCAACTTCCTGTGAGCTGGTAATGATGCTGCAGGCTGCTCGCTGGATGTTTACACAGTTTGTGCATCTGAGTGTGTGTTCCTCAGGACTTTTCTGTTTATATAAGTTAAATATGTAAAAATAGGTGGCGGACAGGCCCTCTCAGCGTGTGTGTGTGTGTGTGTGTGTGTGCATTTTAAATAATAATTTTCGCCCCGCTGGGCTGACTGTCATGGTGATTGAGGTGGCGCCCATTTGCCTCTTGTCTGTTTCATAACTGCTAGAGCCACTGGAGCGTGTGAAGGTGTGTGTGTGTGTGTGTGTGTGTGTGTGGGAGAAACAGGGCAGTTGTCAAAATGGACGCCTTATTGCTTTATGAATAAGAACACTTATTCTTATCTTTGTACTGTTAGTGTTCAGGTGTGTCAGTGAATGAGCCTCTTCTTCTTCCTCATCATCGTACGTGCTACGCAATCCAGGTTGACACATGATTAATAGTCTTCACATTGAAGAGAAGTCAAATTACCTCAATCTACATCCCTAAAACGTCCCATTTGTAACATGTTCTTTTAGATTACTTGATATACTGTGAGTAATGCTGTGGTAACTCCACAACATGTATTCTGCTTCTCCCCAATACTGTGCATATACTGCAATCCACTATAATCATATAATTCCTTTTTATTGAGATATAGAATAACTGTAGAATAACTAGTAGAGTAGAATAACTGATTAATTTGTGTCAAATTATGTTATTGGGTGGTAGCTGAATCAAGACAGATAGATGGACAGCTTAGAAGCTAGATAGATAGGTAGATAGATGCATAGACAGACATAGATAGATAGATAGATAGATAGATAGATAGATAGATAGATAGATAGATAGATAGATAGATAGATAGATAGATAGAAAGACAGAAAGGTAGGTACAGATATAAAGATGCACAGATAGCAGGGAGGACTTGTCAAGCACCAGTGCAAACTTACAACCAACATTAAGAGTTTAATCTAAAGCAGTGCCCTGTTTACTCTCAACTTTCAGTCATGTCTGTGTGGTTGTTGGTTGCAGGAGACGAGGGGCCACTCACCTCGGCTCAGACGCCCTGCTCTCAGCCGCCAGGTCCTCCATCAAGTCCTTTAGTATGGCGTCCTCTAGTGGCGAGTCTCTCCTGAGACGCTTGGGCAGCTGCCCACTAACAGAGGGGTTCTGCTGTGCGACCTCTTCATCCTGGAACACACAACTGTGCGTGTTTAACACGTGGCCCAACACAGTTATAACCTGGAAGTCGTAGGTATGAAACCACCACAGCTCACCAGCCTCCTCCTCTTATCAGCCTGCCTCCCTGGAATGAAATAAATACATGTCAACCTAACTGTATTTTGAAGGAAGATATTATCACTTGCTCAGCAAGTGTTCTCATATCTTTATGACCCCCTCTCGTGGGTTTGTGCTCATTAAGATTAAACCAGGCTTGCACATTCTGTACAGTAGCTGCACATTAGTGATCCTAATAACATCAGTCTTGCTCCAGGAATGACTCAACCCGTCTTTAATCGCTATGCTAATGTGTCACTGTTAGGCTCTCTGGATCGGGACAATCAGCTCAATATCAGACGAGTGTGTTGTGCATATCTATGTACTGATAACCTTCAATGCTTTATAGAAACAAACACAGGATGTATGTTGAGGACACTGTCATCACACATAAAGCACCGGGGCGTGTTTCTTGCTCACCGTGTGCAGTGTTTGGCTCCAGGTAGAGGACGAGAACATACGGATACGCACTCAGCCTATTCTGACAGCGCTGGCACATCAGCTTTGACGCGCCCTCCCAACGCTTTTTATCTGGCGGTCACGGTTAACGAAATACATTGGTGACAGGAAGATGTAACGTAAAAAAAGCTGGAATAGCTTCAACATGAGAATAAAACAGTGAACTTGTTGAAAAGGATGCAAGGAAAGACATTGCAGTGGGTGCTGGCAAAGGGCTGGAGGTTGTCCAGGTTGCCCAGAACAGTTCTGATAATTTCCTGCAAATGGCAAAGATGCAAAGAGAAAATTAAAACTCTAATAAGGTGACGGGAGGAGGAGCAATGTGATTGATGAGAGGTCAGAGTGACTTAATTTCCTGTGACAGGAGACGACTGAGGACAAATGGTAATAATAAGGCAAACTGACACAACAGGGACGGGCGGGATTCATAATTACCTCGATTTCTTGGTTCAGTTTTCCATGTTCAACCTCCTCCCTGAAATACATTGCCCCCATTGGAATATGATTAAAAAACAGTTGTACCTGAATAATGTTGTCTTACAACAAGTTGGTACTGGATGCACAGGTCTAACAGTTGGTGGGTGGAAATTCTGCTTTGCCTGGAGTCTCGAAAATGTATAGTGCATTTCAAACTAAGTCTTCAGTAGATGGAAAATGACTTCCAGGCATTATCCGGGATCACTTAGGACTCCTTATCCTTACACGAAGGCAGACAGGTCCTATGGGGCCTTCTTTGGCAGATGAAACGAGCTGTAGAGATAATCTTAGGAAACCCACATGAGAACCTGTATTTACGGCCGATATAGGTAGATGTGTGAAAGGAATGGAGCTAAAATGCAGGACAAAAGGATTGCCTGAGGCAGCTATCTCTCCTGGTTCTTCAGAGACTGAAGAGTGTTTTGAAAAACTCTGAACCTTGGGGCGAAACAATGGTAGAAACCAATGAATGGTTGCATCATCAAGCAATAGTTTCTCCTCTGTGTATGTTTAGTTTATTGATTTAAAGTCTGAGATGGAGCATACATTAGTTCCACTGAACCCATTGGAGTGGCAACTGGATAATTGGGAACCTCTAAAGGTTCACAAGTGGAACATCTTCAAGCACTGTCAAAACTCTTCAGTGACCTGAAGAAGCTTTGGATAAGATAGGAAACGTCTTGTATGTCCAACAAGTCTGTTGTTGGACGCATTTGTTTGGAATAAGATAACTTGGATATATGAGAAACTCCAGATAGATAGTTGGGACGAGTCATTGAGTCCAGTCTCCAGTACTTGCAACTCCTTGGAAAACTGTGACTTGGATCTATGAGAATCTCCACATAAATAACTGGGAATAGTTTTCAAGAATATCCAACGAGTCCATTTGCCATTACTTACAACTTATTGGATTATACTGTTATGACCTGGGATCAATCTTAACCTGCTCTCACTGTATTTACATTAAGGAGTAATATATATGAGGTATAAACAATGTCTGAACAATGTCTGCCTTGCCTGTAGCTGCTGCTTCCTTTGAGCTTGACCATGTAGATAAAATGACCCGCTCTGAGGAGTTGACTTTCATGGAGAGGGATGGAAAAGGTCTGCAGTGACATGGCTGCCCTAAAAGAGGAGTGGATAATAACACCAGAAAACATGTGGAAATACGTGGAATGTTAAGGAAGGACACCAAAACATCTGTGACATGTACTTTGGCTCGAAAGTTAGGGCAAATTTCAACTTATAGTCTGATATGCGAGTAGCACCTGTCTTGATTTCGACTGCTCAAACTCTCCCCCTCTCGTAAAAATTACCGTAATGCCAGACACAAAATGGCGATCGTGAAAAGTAGCTCTCTCAGCCAACTAACAGTTAAAACCGCTTCACCTCCCGATTGGCCGGTCGGTGCGAATTCCCGCCTTTTGGCCGCTCAAGCCGCCTGTGATTGGCTGGTTCTTCTTCCAATCAGGAGCGTCACCGAGAGACTATCACTATGGTGACGGGCCGGCGAAAGACGGTCACATGACTGCTCACCCACGTGAAGCAGGAAGCGTAAAAGTAAACATACTGTAGAAAAGCAGGTGTGCTTCATTCCTTCTTCTGCGTCATTTATCTTTTTTCGACTCGTTTCTAAAGGTGAGCGGAGAGTATTTATAAATGTTTACAGTGATATTGGCATTCAATGGCGTTCTTTCCCATTTATGCTCAAGGGTAGTATTACAGTAAATTGTCTCAATGGGAAAAAGTCACCTAATATGCTAATGTTGCTAACCACTTTGTCTTAACCAGATAACCCAGAGAGGTGATATCAAGGAGATAAGATGTCCTCTCCGTCCCCTAACCCATCTGTCCTCCTAAATACGGGGGTTCAGATGCCCCTCCTGGGTCTGGGGACATATAAGATGGTGGCTCCTGAGGAGGTGTACCAGGCTGTGGACGCAGCACTTGATGCTGGTTATCGGGCCTTCGACAGTGCAGCCGTGTACAGGAATGAGGCAGGTCTAGGCCGAGCCCTGAAGGATCTGCTTCCAAAACATGGCCTCACCAGAGAGGATGTGTTTATAACCAGGTGCCAGTACACATGAAGACTATGTGAAACATCATATTCTCTTTGAAGTTTGTTTTGCAGACTAAACTTAGAGTCATTCCTCCCGGCTTTGGTCATACCGGCATCATATGATCATTTCTCTGGGACCACTTGGAGCCACATTGTGTGCCATAACAACTCTGCTCTCTCTCCTTCTCTTTTCAGTAAGCTGGGCCCCAAGGATCAGGGTGAGCATGCCATGGAGGCAGCCCTCCGAAGCCTGTCCGAGCTGGACCTGGGTTACATTGACCTCTACCTGATCCACTGGCCTGGCACGCAAGGTCTGGCGGTGTCTGACGAGCGGAATCCAGGTGAACATCTCAGCTCGAGTTGGTCTTTTCCACCACAAACCTCAACACAACAGAAATCACAGATAAACACAGTACATTGTTTCATCAGATATGCCTCAGATGCTGTTTCACAAGCCCTGTTCTGGAATAACATCGACGTCGGTCCTGAATATTTGCTCCCAGGGAACCGAGCTCAGAGCTGGGCCACACTGGAGGAGCTGCACGGCCAGGGGAAGCTGAAGGCCATAGGAGTGTCCAACTACACACCCGCACACATGAGACAACTGATGCAGAGCTGCAAAGTCACGCCTGCGGTGCTGCAGGTGTGGTGTACGACGATAGCACCGTCACACATGAACTATTAGAGCTGTAGAGTGACAGGTTGTGTGTGTGTGTGTGTGTGTGTGTGTGTGTGTGTGTGTTTCCTCAGGTGGAGTTTCACCCGAGGCTGCGCCAGGCCGAGCTGAGGAGTGTGTGTGAGGAGTACGGAGTGTGTTTTCAATCCTACTCCTCTCTAGGGAAAGGAGAACTGGTCACTGACCCTGTGGTTCTGGAGGTGGCCAAAAACTGTGGACGCACACCTGCACAGGTAAACACACACACACATACACAAAACAATCATTAAAGGGGACCTAGAATGGAAAACTTGACCTGACGTGACTGGTTCTAATTCTTATCTAAAGGCAACGGTCTGTTGAAGTTGCTCACATGAAAGGACGTCAGATTCGTGCAGAAATAGACCATAACATTCCTCCACCTAAAATAGGAATCTAAAAACAGCATCTGAGGCGTTTATGATTTATCTAATGTTCCATAGCTTGGAGAAAACGAGGATAAAAACACCCCATTCACCCATTTTCAGACTCATTAAACATGTTTGTGTCCTTCCCCTCCAGGCGCTGTTGCGCTGGGCCGTCCAGCAGGACGTCCCCGTCCTCCCCAAGTCGTCCCACCCGGAGCGGATAAGAGACAACGGCCGGGTCTTCGACTTCACGCTGAGCGAGGCAGACATGGACAGGCTGTCAGCGCTGGACTGCGGCCACAGATACTGTTGGGACCCATCACAAGTGGCCTGATTTAGAGACAACAAGTTGTATCCCCCGTAATATTTTATTACTGGTGACTGACTGTGAAAACCAGGGAGGGGGAACCCACGGCTAGAGCCGGACGGCTGGGTGAGCAGACCTCCCATAGCCTAGCACAGCCAAACAAAGCGGCCAGTGTTGTGAATGTGAGAGCTGAGATAGCAGAGCGAGCGGGTGGTTGGCTCACGCTGTGACGCATCGACCACAGACCAGAGAGGGTTTTCTGCTGGTGCCTTCCAGTGTTTGTGCCTGTTGTTTGTCAATGACTCGTTCACTGTTGCCTCAGACGCTTCTTAATCCATGTTCTTATTAAATGCCATCAAAGCTATGAGTGTAACCTGTCGTTACTTCAAGAAATGACATCAAACTCACTCTTAAAATCATTTATTCAAGACGACATATACCAGAAGTTTCACAGCTGTAGAGAAAAATACATTTACAAAAGTCATTAAAAAATTCAATGGGAACCAACAAAATAATGAAAACAATCATTACAAAATAATAATAATAATAATAATAAAGAAAAGAAGGAAATCTTACAAATCAAATTTCTCCACACATTTTCTCCAGATTCAAGTAATATCAAGGATGGTTGCAAACCCCCAGGTGCCCGGGCAGGTGTTTCTCTCCCCTCTGGGCTGTGTTTCACTGGCACCGGGGTTTAACAAAAAAAAGAAAAAACAAAAAGATGACTTTATTTTGGCGTTTCCTGCCAAAGTCTGTGACAGTGGATGCAGCTCCACAGTGTTGTGCTTTTTTTTTTAGTCTTTTCCCCCCCGACTCTCTTCTCTTGAGCGTATCATATGACAGCAAGCTGTGAAAGTTTAAGGCGGTTATCTGGGTAAGCAGACGATGTGGCGTGAGCATCACAGGTCACAGCATGTTCAAGGCAGCTCTCAACACTATTCTACTCCAGCTGAACTCACTTATTTGCATGAGATAGTAAAGCTTTTTCTTTTTTGATCTGGCCCCACTCCGCTCTTAGTCTCCGAGCTCGCACTACCTTCTACGTCTATTGGTTCTGATGTGTTCTCACGTGGAAAAGGAGTTGATTGTTCTGTTTTGGGAGGATTTAAAGATGTGACGGGACGACAGAAATCGTTTTGGTTCTCATCGCCGTTAAAGTCGATCAGGCTGCGGATGTCACTGAACACGTTTTTGAGGCGTTTCTACTCAGATTGTCTGGAATTTTCTGATTGGGAAAAGTGAATTGTCAGGAGCTTTAAATGCAGCCTTGTGAAGCCTGCACGCACCCCGAGCACTTTAACAGCTAGACACAAGTAGTAGAAGAAAACCTATATCACCGTTTTATAAAAAAAAGTAAAATCTCAATAACCACGTCATCATCGAACAAGTCACGAATAGCCTAATCATATTTACCAAGCTGTTAGGGGGAATAGAGCACGATAAAAAATCATCAAAACGACAATAAAATCGTCTATAAAATCGCGTGTACTGTATAAAATGTTCCAATTCTGCCTTAGAAAAAGCCCGAATATAATACATGGATAGTTCAGAGCATCGTCTGGGTGACGTTTAAGCAAACCAGGCAGGACCAGGAGCAGTTTTGTTTGTTTTGCTTTTACTCATCAAACTGCTGACAGTTTGGTGGAAAGACGCCTTCTAGATCACCTATTTCTGCATCTGGACGTGACTGGACTCCACCAGAGTCTACCTCCACCTCCTCGTCTCTGCCAATCGAAACGGGGCCAAAGGTGAGTGCGCCAGCTCCAAGTACAGCAGTTAATCAACAACCCCCCTCCTCCAGCCCCGCCCCCTTCTATCCGGCCCCGCCCCCTCCCCCTCTAGCCCCGCCCCTTCCCTCCAGCCCCGCCCCCTCCCCCTGCACACACACATTTTTTTAAATAACCACATAACATTTACCACAACAGCCATGGATTGTACACTGCCTATTGCTAGGTCGGCCAGACTCGTTCGATTAGCATCGGTAACCTCGTGGAATAATATCAATAATAATAATAATAATAATAATAATAAACTTCTGGCTGAAACCACAGAGCTTGTAACCTCCACCCATTTGATAAAACTATAAACAAAATATATACACATAAAATTCCAAAGTCTGTTTTATTTTATTTTTTTGCTCATCCAAAGCTTTAAAAAGATAAATTCATATCGGTTTGTGCTTTTTTTCCCCCCCTCCCCTCTTTCTTATATGTATGTTTAATGTCATTTTCTCCAGATATATTCTAACCCTGAAGTTTTATAAAAAGATATTTTTCTGCATCGTTAAGAGATTGTCCTTGTACAAGATTGTTCTCCTTTTGATAAATTTGAGATATAAAAAAACGGTCTGCGGTGGTTTTCGGCTGATTTTTGAGATAGTGGTTTGCAGGAAAAGCTGGATACAAGGCGCGGGTTGAACACTTTTAAAACATCCTTCCTTTTCTGTCTTTTCTTTTCTTTCTTTTTCTACACGTTTGGCACACGCAAGCTCAGTCCGCTCCGTCCAGGAGTTGCTAACACAGTGTTGTTTGTGACTTCCTCGAGGAAAACAACCAGGGAGGAAGTTCTAACGGATTCAACGCGGCCTCGAGGTGATGTGAAGTTCTCTGTCATCTACAGTACGTTGCATCGAGTGGTCACTTCTCAGTCTTTTACAGACGTCTCCTCCTCCTCCTCCTCCTCTTCCTCCATTTGTTCCGTGTTATGGGCTTCAGACAGCCAACAGTCCTCCATCATCATCATCATCATCGTCCTCATTTTCACCAGGCCTGACTGACTCCAGCCCGACAACACTGTTAACACCACAACCAACACAAACACAGTAAAATCATTTCATAGTAGTTTACCAACGACTGTATAAAGAGCCCGGTGGGATGGGACGTCCTCCGCGTCCCTCAGAGCACCGTCCGCAGCAGTCCTCGGTTCGCTTTGTTCCTTCTCCTCCGTCCCGCGTGTCCTCCGTGTCCCCGTCCCCTCCCCCGACCGGCCGGGCTCACTCGGAGCGGTGCGAGTGGTTCTCGTGGTGGTTGTGCTCTCCCTCCGTCTCCTGGTGGCTGAACAGGTAGCTCCACCAGGTCTTGGAGTGGGGCATCTGCCGGGGCGGCCCGGGGGCCCTCACCTTCTTCATCTCCTGCAACAAGCACACGTTGGACACTTTTAACACCAAAACCAGAGCTCGCGTGTGTTTAACGATCACAAATAGAGGTTGATTTGCCTGTTAGATGACTAAATAAATGTCAATAAACATTTGTCAGACATTTAAGTGAGAGTTCATACATCTTTTTCAACATCAAATCCAAGCATTATTCAAGTGCATTTCTAGCAACTGACAGCTGTAAAATACCATATATGACCACATAAATACATTGTTAAAACTGTGTCCTTCCACCTGTGTGTGAATGAGGAGTGATTGGGTCTATGTGAAACTCTTTTAGTCTATTTCCTCCTATTGTATTCATATTATCTGCAGTCATTCTTCCTCTAGCTCCTCTTCCTCCCCTCCTCTGACCCTCTGGGCCTCTCACCCCTCGGTCCAGCAGGCCGTCGAACTCGTCGCTCATCCTCCGGAGCTGCCGGCCGTACTTCTTGGCGGCCCACAGGGCCGGAGGAGCCGACTTGGAGCGTCCCCGGAACGGAGCTCCGTCCGTGGGCGTCCCGGCCTCGTCCTCCCCCCTCCCCGGGAGCTCGTCCCAGGACGTGGCGTTGGACTCCGAGTTCACCCTGGTCCGGCCCGTCCCTGCAGGATGGGGGGGAAACAAGAGGCGAGACAAAGGTGAGAAGAAGAGACGGGAGCAATAAGGAAATGAGGCGCGAGGACTTTACGTTATCACCAATAGTGTCAAAGACGGTTTTACCTGGGAGATAAAACACAAAGCATCTATTGTTAGAGCTGCTCCGAATGCAAAAGAGGTTGAGTTGCGATTTAACTAGGAACACATCTCATTTAAATGTCTGAAAGTTCAACTCGTGGCAGAGAAAATCTGAAGTGACGCAGACAGATGGAGTGATGAATGGGCGGTTTGCCGTCTCGACTTCAAATGTTACTTCCTCTGGTTTTTTTGTGCGTGCAGCAGCTGTTTTGGAAAAACCAGACTGCTTACGTCTCCAGTAACCTCATTAATCATCTGCACACGAGCAGTCGAGGAGTTTTTGGTTCTAAGCTACAGATCGCTGCCCAGGTCGAGCCTTTGAGTGTGTGTGCACACACGATTGACTACCGTTACGGGAATGTGGCATTCACACTAAACCCTGCTAAACTAAACCCAAACTAAACATGCTGGATGCTGCATCAGCTACGACTGGGGTACTATTACCGTAACTCCGTCACAGACCTGAGAAGATCTGCTTTCTGCAGATATATAATTGATTACAGTAACAGTAGCCTTTCATGGATGGAGCGGGTGCACTCCAATAATGACTATGAACATGCATAGGTTGTCATAACTTATCATTTGACATGAAAAATTCCATTTAAACTGTTCATACTTCCATAGGATGTGCAGTTGATAACCACCAGATGTTGAAAACTCGAGTTGAAATACTCCCTGAGAAAAGTGCAAAAGCACTCTAGACACAGGGAAGTTTCTGGCTGTTTATAGTCATAATCTCAAAATATGTCTGTTTGGCCTCAGCCCGTGGCAGCTTCACTCCTCGATACCTGAGAAAAACAATCCGCACTGGGTGTTCACCACAGCCACGTCACTGCCAGCGGACGGTGGTGGGAGACGGATCGTGTTGCTAGTCTGGTCTGTCCCAGTGACAGGGAGTTCAATAATGTAGAGGACGTCTGCATCTACTCCTTTTCCAACCAGAGTCTAAACATCTTTATCCTTTCCTGAGATTTTCCAATTTTCCACTAAGAATGATAAGAACAGCAGAACCAAGAAAACATCTGCATTTTTCAGTAAAACATATAAAAAATCGGCTTTAATTCGACCGGACTCAAGGTCGTCTAGGGTTGATGTGGTCCATACACCCACACGTTTCCCAGTGATGAAACCAGTGCTCGCGCTCAGATTCCTCCAGAGTGTGCAGTTACCTGGCATGCGGAGCTCGGGCAGGGCCAGGGTGTGGCGCTGCAGAACCGGCTGCTCTTCCTCCTCTGGCGTCGTGGCTGCAGACTGATTGTCACGTCCCTCCTCTACCTCCTCCGACGGCTCGGAGTCGCTGTCGCTGGATATGGTGAAGTTCGAGGACATCGTGACATCTGGGAGACAGTGAGATCCAGGGAGGGAGGTTACACAGGCCGCTCTGAGCGAGACAAACTCACATTGGGAGCTACGTACAGTCCGAGGACCTGCTGCCTGGTACTGATAAGTTCACCCTCAGAGCTGCTCTGTGAAGGCTGGTTAGGCTGAGGCAGGCCGCTAAGGTACAAAGGGACCACGTCAATGGATGAACAAGCCATCGCATCCTTGCTAATCTGACCAGATAGAGGAAGTAGGCACAACTTAGTCACACAGCTATTTGTTTTGGCACTGGGATGCAATATTACAAGACATACTTGTTATTTACTTGATATTTAATACCTTAGTCAACACTTCAACATGACCAGTACAACTGCTGCTACTTTTGGTTGTAGAACATCTGCTGTAATTGAATTGCAACTGCAATATTTCAGTGGATAGTGTTTGCAACAACACTCAAACATGAGATAAAATGTGTATTTACATGAGTGTTCTTAAGTGAATACGACTGCATCATTACATACAGTATCCATGTAGAACCTATGTATTGCAATGATTCAAACTTATGGTGTTGTCACCATGGAGCCTGAATTTCCCAAACGGGAACCTCCCATTGGGATCAATAAAGTCTCTATGTGTCCGTCTGTGAACAAGCAGCCATGAAAGATGTATAAACAGCTGATTCCAACATCATCGAGACCACAGCTGACATTATACATTACACTGCCCTGCACTTGACCTGCCACAGATAACCAATGCCATGCTTTACATGTGCACAAATCGACAAAGAAATATCTGTTTCTCTATTCAAAGCATCACAGAGGTTCAAACATGTGGGTATAATACAGATATGCGGCCTGATCGATGTTATTTTAGTGTTTTTTTCGATGATTCCAGGGTCATGGACAACATGGTACCATCCATTGTATTTAACACACCCAGGCCAGCGTTATCTGTTATTACCCTCTGATATTAGCCAGTCCAAAGTTGACCAGCACTACTAGATAACACAGCCGAGGATCTGTACTAAACACCGGCCTGGGGGACTTGTTGTTATCCTGTAATTACAGCTGCCCGGACCCTCCTCAAGTCAACAGCCCCGATGAGTCTCTTGTTTTGTTGTTGTTGACAAAAGAGGACAAAAGAAACTTCCTACAGGGCGGAAGCAGCCCAGTGAGCCACATTAGCTCACTTTTAGCTTAAAAATCGAGCCCAGGAGTGAGTTTCCTTACCCGAAGTCTCTATGGAGTGGTGCCGGGAGGTGCCAGTGTGTCTTTAGTTAGCCTCAGCTGTTGTTTTTCTGAGCGGTGTCTGGCCCTTTTTTGTTTTTTTTCTCTCTCTCTCTTCCTCCCCTTCTGTAGTTTAGCTCCCTTTGGTTTCGCCCAATCGCCGTGCGTCACTGCACGGCCGCTGCGCGATGACGTCACTGTTGCGAGCGAGGACCGGGCTGCGGCTTTGTTTGTCTGAGCCGGCATTACCGTAATGTACGGCCTGGAGGAAGAAGCGCAACAGGATTTTTAATGTGGGCAAAATGCATTATTATGGACCAAAAAATCGTTTATACAATAATAATAACAACAATAATGACAAAAATCAAAATAAAAAAATGTTTTTTTGTTGTTGTAATTAAATCTTAATATATTTATATTCATTTATTTATTATCACAGTCATAGTCACTTGCTGTGAGTAAAGATATATTCTGGTTCTTTTGAACTTTGTTTCTTCCCAGATGATCCGAGTTCTCTTGTATGGTTGTACCCAGTAGTTTTTCTTCTAACTTCAACTGTTTGAGACAAAGACCTTTTGCTGACTGGTCTTAAAGTACTGTACTTCTGTAAGGTCCTAAAGAAGTCTTAAAAAGGTACTGAAATGAAGCATTCCTAAGCATTACTGCAGATACCTTATGTTAACTCACTAAAAAACGTCAACGGCACTATTCTGTAATAATAAACTAAGAATACTAAGATTAGATAGTAATGTGAATAAATATACTGATGTCTATTACTACAGCTGATACTTTTTAGACAGCTGTTGGACTACTGCTACTACTTTGTTAATGTATTTGAGTTTCAGTTGCACTAATAACCTGCTATCCTTACAGATATGTTTTACTACCTCTGTTTAGACGGACTTATAACTTTATGGTGCTGTACGGTGGAATAAGAGTTTCCCTGAGGGAACCTCCCTCAATAAAGTTCAATAAAGTTTCCGTTGTAAAGTTCACATTTGAGCTATTTTTTCACCCCGGATTAGTAATGGCTTGTTTACCAGGTGAGATTACAACATCTAGTTTCTGCTGATGCTCTGCCAGAGTTCTTACACAACAGTTGTGAAATTTGCTTTTGGCCAATCTTAGATGATAAAGTGAGGGTGGGGCGCGCGCACACACACACACACACACACACACACACACACACACACACACACACACACACACACACACACACACACACACACACAGAGTACACTTATGCTTCCCTTTTCTCTTCTACACTCTGCACTTGTTCCTCAGACACGTGGAGAGGATAGGAAACCACACAGCTCGTTGTCCCACTTTTAGCAGCAGGTGGCGCTGCAGGATGACAAACAGAGTTTCTGAGGTGGACTCTCCTCACTTCCTCTCCCATCTCAGTTATTCTTGTGGAAATAGTGAAAAAATCCCATATGCTGACTTCCATGTTTAATTGTTAGTGTATCGTGTTATGCCTCATTGTGCAGTGTGGGCTCAGTTACGCATCATAATCATGTTGGAAAATCATTGTAAAAAAACATTTCTCATTTCCTGAAAAGCTGATGCTGCAGGGAACTGCTGCCCCTGGTAAAACCACCCTCCTCTGCCTCTTACTAGTCACACAAAATCAATAAAATGGCAGATTTGGAGGTTGTATGGCACTGTGTATCCTCCTCTGACTGTCTCTCCACTTTGCTCCCTTGCACTTTCCTCACATCGACGCAGGCGAGTCAACCATGTAATTATCTACCATTTATATCTAGGGCTGCCTCTTTACTCCTCTCCTCCTCCATTTACATCACTCTCCGGCTCTCCAGCTTCTCTCTCGAGAGCCTCTCGTTGAGATTAGGGAACAAAGTTGGTCTGTTTTGAAAAGTCAGATTAAAAGAACACTTGAGCAGGGACACGTTCTTCTTTTTTCATCATTCTGTTTATCCAAATAGAAATAATGTGACGTTTTCCTGAGCGAAGGGTAAACACACACACACACACACACAGAGTCTGCACAGTCAGCGTTTGCTAACGACACGCGTGCACTGTAAGTGTGGAGCGGCTTCAGTGAAACACTGCTGAGACTTGCCTCTTTTGAACTCTATTTTTGGAGGGATTATAGAAATAATACACGGGAGTTCTCATATTGGTTGGATCCGGCTGCCGTTTGAGACCCATGCGGTTATTACTGTATGATCCATTTTAATCTGTGTGTGTGTGTGTCTGTGTGTGTGTGTGTGTGTGTGTGTCAGAGAGAGGGTAAAGCCAAGTACGTACAAACTTTGTTGTATTCCAGAGATGTAAAATTACCATGGGAGGGAATGAGAAACACAGATCTATCACAGATTCTTGTCCAGGGTTAGGGAGTCATTTTCACACAGACGCAGTGTGTGTGTGTGTGTGTGTGTTTGTGTATAAATCTGCAGGATTTGAGAGTAATGTGAAGGAGCCATACAATTAGCATCCATTTATATCTCCCTGTACCAACCTCGCCCTGCCTCCCTGCCCCTCATCTGGAGGTTATTTTGGGAAACGGAGGCGTATGTGCTCCCACACTGTCTCCAAACCACCACTCAGCGTGTGTGTGTGTGTGTGTGTGTGTGTGTGTGTGTGTGTGTGTGTGCAAATACAGAAGCGGTGGCGGCGGCTCCCGAAACGTTCCCTCCAATTTAATGCCAGGACACTGCCTGTCTGCTGCCTCCACCGCCTCAGCTCCTCGTCCCTTTCAAATATTGCTCCTTCTTCTTCCTCCTCTTCTTCTTCTTCTTCTTCTTCTCCCATCTCTTTGCAGTCTGTGTGGTGGGGAGCTGAAGGAAGATGCAGACCAGGTTCTGAATTATTTGAAGTGGGGGAGAGAGCTTGAGGGGAGAGAGAGAGAGAGAGAGAGAAAGGGGAATAGGATGATTTAGTAAGAAGTGCATACCCGGGGTACAGAGAGTACTGTATGTACCAAACATAGAGAGAGAGAGAGAGAGAGAGAGAGAGAGGGAGGATCAAAAATGAAGGCAGATTATGAGTGGAAGAGAATCAAAGTGGTGACATTGTGGAGACGACTTTTTGGACGAGTGGAGGAATGGTGCAGGTGCGAGAGCCTCCTCGCTGTAAGTGCTGGTCGTATCCTTCACTTTCTAACCACCTCGCTCTGTGATCACAGGCCTGACATGTGGCACCTTCCTAAGTCCACCCGCTCCACCCGTTTTGCAGCTCCTCCTCACGTTTTTTCTTTTAAAGCTAGGAATGGAGTTTCACCCGTCTCTTCACCTCGATTCCCAACCCCCAAGTGGATATTTAAAAATGCACAGCTCCTGCTAGACATTTGATCTCGGTGTGGTGCCGGAGTCTTTCTTGTTCCAGTGACAAGTGAGAAATCTGTAACGCAGGATTTATAGAAACTCTTCTTTCTCAAAATTAAGTTGCAAGAAGCCAGTTCTTGTTTTTTTTAAATCCTCCTGGTCTCGGAAAAGAGTAGTTTGAGTGTGCTCCCTCTTGC
>CM055210.1:13261881-13284381 GCA_029224185.1 Karalla daura | reverse complement strand
GTCCAGCCGCAAAATGGGTTTTAATGCAAGAGCAAACTGAAAATGTCATCCATCATCTTCCTGTGTGCACACACACACATGCCCACACACACTATTCCCTTTGACACTCACACCTAGAAGCAATGCATGTTTTTTTTGACCGTGGGAGGAAACTGGAGTCACTGGGGGGATACCCACACACATGCAAACTCCAGACAGAAAGGCCCTCAGCCCCACTGGGACACGAACCCTTAACCTTCTAGCTGTGAAGTGACGGCATTATCATTATCATTATTATGACCGGTTACAACGAAAACTAAACACATCCAACAAAAACAACAACGAAAAACTGAACTAACCTCAAGTCAGGATCAGACTACTACTACTACTGTTAAAAAAAGGAAATGACAGAAATTCAAGACGTTTTGTCGGGTTGTTGCGCTTCCTAGATGCAAAAACGCAGTTTTATATATCGACGTCATTCCTGACACTAGTGGAAATGAAACAGAAAACATTCAAAGCACAGGCATGTGGTGTTTTCAAAGACAGAATTATGCAACAAAACCCACAATGATGTGTTTGTGTTTGGTTTTTTTAGTTGCTCACACTCGCAGATGTGACTCGCCGTCCCTTTGGAGCGCATTACCGTGTTCACATTTCCTGGAGTGTCAATGAGACGGGGCCGTCCAGGCCGTCCAGGCCGTCCAGGCGTCCTAGCGTGATGTGTGCTCCTCTGTCATGACTCTGATTAGTTTCCGCCTCCTGATTTATCAGCGGCTCCCTTTCAAAGCCGATCAATACCCCCGGCAGGCTGGCAGGGGTGTGTGGAGGTGGGGAGGAGGTCTGCCACCCGTCTGAATCTGTCAGCGTGTGTGCGTGCGTGTGTGTGTGTGTAATGCGTGTCACATTAAGAGTCCCAGGACTGCATGTGCGCCTCGGTAATGGAGTCTGCAGCAGATGCTCTGCTGCACTCGTACGGCTGTTAGTGGCGCAGTAACCTGGAGCGGACAGAGAACAATCAACCGGTGGCTGTGGGCTGTGTGTGTGTGTGTGTGTGTGTGTGTGTGTGCGTGTGGTTTCCCGTGGGCGTGGGAAACGAGCAGGTTAGCATGCGTCATCCTGCGTGTTTCATCACCTGCCGAGAGGGACAAACGAGATGAGGACGCTTGCCTGTTTTGTTTTTTTCCCATTCAAATCACCAAGGCTCATTTCCTCCTCCCTTCCCTCCTTCCCTCCTTTCCTCCTTTCCTCCCTCCTCCTCCTCCTCCTCCTCATCCTCATCAACATCATTTAGTTGTGTTTCAGGGCTCCCACGTGGAGCGCACTCAGCAGGACCTGACGCGGGCCTGCCTGTGAGCGGCTCATGGATAATCACGAGGCTGTGATCAGGTTAGAGACGAGGCGGCGCAATCACGTCCAATATTTGAGCCGAGTCTCCGCCGAGGGGTGAGAGGATCCAGCAGTGGGATCTAGGGGGGATTTGGCCTCCATTAGCCTTTATTTACTGACGCTACTTCCTCGAATCACACTTTCCTCTTCTTCTGCTTCTTTCCTCGTGCTACAAACTCCTCGTTCAGTCTGTGAGTGAAGCTCTCAGGGAAGTACAAGAATGTGCTATTTCGAGAAGTGAAAACGAAGTCGTCTCGGGGTCAGAGAACGTCTTTGCACATTTTGTGAAACACCTATTACGAAATATTGGGGATATGGGCTGGGTGCTGTCAAAGTCGGTCTGCTTTAAAGGAACTGATCTTCTTCTGGGAATTTGATTTGAAAGCTCGACTTGAATTCCCGCTGAGAGTCTTACTGGGAGCATGAGAACTGTGTAACGTGTCGCCTCTGAGGACTTGATATTGAGCTAATATTGGACCTGGTCCGAGACTTAATCAGCCTCATATTTAGGCTCGTAATTGATTCACACCACCTCTCTGTCCATCACATTCAAGCCTCATACATAGCAGTAAATACCATTTTATACTGAACTTGCTTTAGAGTGATGTCAGGATAATCATCGAGGTGGCAAAAACCTGGATTACAAACACAGTTTGTCTGATAAATCTAAACTTTGAGATAACCGGACAGTCCTACAACTTGTAAGAAAGTTTCATATGAAATGTGCTTTAGAAGCTCGTCGCCTTATCTGGAATCTCTTATCGGGTGTGGATCTGTGGATTAGCCGGTCCGTCCTCTATAGAGGGGACTGTATAGAAGGAAGCTGCACCTGCTAATGCTGGGTCCTCGTACTAACTGGCCACAATCTATGTTGCCATGTTGGAAATCCGATTCTGAGAATGAGTTCACAAAAGTTGGGTCTCACAGACATAGGTTTATTTAGAAAATGAACGAGAGAATGAGAGTTTAGGGTTTGTGTTTGTGACTGAGGGCTTAGCTGTTATCAGCATTTAAGACCTGGCTGGTTTTGAGCTGTTTATTGCATAAAATCTTAATATGTAACATAATTTAAGCGAGAAAGAGAAGCTCTCAAACTTTGAGACCCTGCAGCGAGGGAGCGGTCCATTAAACCTCCACTCGTCTCGTGCTCTGCACCTCGACAAATGCAGCGCGTGGAGCAGATTATAACGACTACAAAGAGGTCGAGTTTTTAAAAAAAACAACGTTGTTTTATTATTTATTTTGAAACCTCCTTTTGTGCTGCGCCAACTGTTTGTCTGCCAGAGTCGGTGGAGAACATGACAGCGAGCGGCGCGCGGCATTGTTCATTCAGGGAACCGGTCCAAAGGCGGCGAGGAAACCGGGAAGGGATGGGGGGGGCGGAGAGAGAGAGAGAGGGGGGGGGCTGTTAGGAAAAACGTCCCAGAGGAGAGAAAACTCAATACAGGTGTCAAAGCCTGCAGCTCTGGCACCACAGGAATCTTAATTTCCTACCTTTGCTGTATCTTTTTTCTATCCCCTGCGGGGCTGAGCCGGCTCCATCGTTGCATCTGTCAACTCATCGTCAGGTCCACGTCAGGCCGATCGTGGCTCATTTAAGTGTGATATTTTTCCGAGGTTAATGTCAGGATTACACATGTGACTGTGCTCGTTATTTCAGATGGGAAAAAAAAGGATTTAGATCAACAGCAATGACTAAAATGATAATGCAAATTGGATAAGAAAATGTGTTTTTTCCCCCCTCAATCACCTAAAACAAAAAAACCCACATGAAATAATGAAATAATACGGATTCTGCATGATCAGGCCGAGAAATGCAGAGCTGAGCAGCGTTGCACTGCATACACACTTAATGCATCTCTAATTGGAGCTTGTTTGCTCCCACAGATTAATAAGCCCGCAATGTTGAAGTGATATTAAAATGGAGTATGCTCTCCAGAAAGTTAGCCCCTACTGAACTAAAGCGCATGGACGTGATGGAGGGAGGAGTGTATCGGCTTTTTAGGACCAACCTAATGATGAGTTTTTGGATTTTTCATAATCTCCGTTTTCCTCGCTAATCTCTAATTGAAGACGTTAAATGGACAAGAAGCATAAACTCGATGGGAACTTGTGGGGGGGGGGGGGGGGTAACCAGCATGTCACCCGCTTTCACGACTCCCAGGCTTAAGCACCACAAGTTAATATTTCATGGAGAACGGCAATTATCCTCCAGGCAGGAGCGGTCCACGCAGTCGCTTTAGCATCATACGAGAGAAGGAGAGAGAGAGAGAGAAAGAGAGAGGGTCCCACTTCCTGTCCCATCGCCATAGAAACTGTGCTGAAACGAAGCTTTCTGTGGAAGATATGATTGTGGTAGGACCACGAGGCGGTGGGGGGATGGTTAATAGGCGCCTGAGTCTGAAACGCTTTGATGCCGAGCTGAGAGCGAGGAGACAGAAACAGCGGAGAGTTACGGGATGATGCTACAACAACACCTCCAACGCTCCACTAACCTGGGTACAAGAATCCGACAAGACGCCGCTTCTTATTATTGGTGTTTATCGGGTCGAAGCCAGGTTGTTGCCGTTGTTTCCCAAACAGATGATGAAGAGAAGATCAGCATTAGTTCTCCAAACGTACACATTACATAGGCTGGTTGTGGCTGTTTCTATCATAAACACACCTGTGTTTTGATCAAAAGGTCTTCTAACCCCAGAACCATTAGGTATCAGACCTCAATGTTTGACTCCAACACTTTAGAGTGTTCAGATACTACGCTGGCCCCGGCCTTTGGCTGTGAACAGTAGACACTTTTCTCATGTCACCCTTTTTCTTTCAGATCAATGGGGAGTGCCCCCCCATCCCCCCTACAGCAATAGGCAGGGAGCACGTTGGCATTTCCAGTTATACGATATTAATGGTCCCACCTCTTCGGTTTGGGGCAGGTAATCAATAACGAATAGCATCGCACGTTTAAAGGAAACATTGACCCTCTTATCCATTTTTTTTTCATTTGTATCCGAGCTCGTAGTAACAGACACATTACATAAGAAGTAATGTAAAAAAAAACAACAACAAAAAACAGAATTATGGTCTTAATCTGTGCATGACTGGACAACTGAAACGCATGCAGTGCAATACCGGACGTAGTCTGACTTAGTCTGACTTAGTCTGACTAGGTAGTAAGGTAAGGTAGTAAGGTAAGAAAGACTACGTTAACTCTCCAAAATGACACACATACCTAATTAATCTAGTTCGCCTCACTGTGCATGTAAACGCACTGATTGTAATTAAAGACAATAATTCAGTGTATATAGGAATATTATTCAAGGATTTATTGACTCTCCTCTGACTTTAATCTGATTACATGTTAGGATATTACAATACCTGGGTTCAACCACAGCATGTGTACAGTATGCGTCTTTTACAGATGCTGTTTTACATTTTTTATGGCACATGTGTGCAAAAACAGACAAAATGTAACTATTCCTTTATCTCATGCACACACACACAGCTGCACTGTTTCCCTCTAAGCTGTTCTCACACACAGGTTGACGCCTTTTAATATAACCTGTGGTGTCTAAATCATCCCTGGGTGTGACTGTGAGTGTGAACCTAAGACATTCGGCATTCAGTGACAGTTCTTTGGAGGACTTTTGTTCAACGATCGTCCAATTAGAAAGACGATCGGGTTAGGGATTGTCAGTATGAAGGTTTGTGTTTTCAGACCCGGCTTGTTCGGAGCAGTTCTTAGAAGCTTCAACCCTCCAAAGATCGGATTGTTTTGACATCATTTGAATGCAGCTTTTGCGCTCGGAGGAGAAACAATAAAAGCGTCCGAGATCTCGAAGAATTCCTCTCGAGCCCCGGAGCGATTCATTTGCAGTGAGAACATAATCGACTCAGCCACTGACCCAACTGGCTTTACACAGCTGGCTAGAGGCGTAATAATCCCATAAAATCATGCCGTGTCTAATCAATCGTTGCGCGCTAAAGTGTGCGAGCTCGTATGTAATCATACGGACGTGGCAAGAAACCGTCAATCATAGCTAACGAAGCACTGTGTGTGACATCAAAGTCTTTGGTGGATATTTTGTCCATTTAGAGATCACTGGTGCATCAGTCAGAGGAATGCTTGACTTGGACTTGCTTGACAGAGGAATGTGTAAGACTTCTGACCAATGAGAGGACGGCACAAAGGACTCAAAGGACACAAAAAAATGTGTATAAGTTATAGTGACCATAGTGAGATTGTCTCGTTATGGTATCTTCTTGTCTGTCTGCTCCGGTAACACATAACTGACAAAGACCATAGGATACAATATTTTAAGCTAGGCTAGGCTAGGATAGGCTAGGCTAGGCTAGGCTAGGATAGGATAGGATAGGATAGGATAGGATAGGATATTATACAATACCATATGATACGATACCATATGTTAGGATAGCATAGGATATGATACAATATGATATGTTAGGCTACGCTAAGACAGGATATGTTAGGCTAGGATAAGGTAGGATACGATATGATACGTTACAATACGATACAATATGTTATGATAGGATAGGTTTGTAAGATAGGATATATATGATGATATAGATGATATATATATATATAGATGATATGATAGATTTGGATAGGCTAGGACAGGGTAGGCTAGGATAGGATACACGATGATACGTTAGGATATGAGTTGATGAAGATAGGTTAGGATAGGATAGGGTAGGATAGTTTAGGATAGGATAGAGTATATTAGGATAGGATAGGATAGGAAAGGATAAGATTTGATACAATACTATAAACTTTATTGTCCCACTCAGCAAAGTTTGCCATACCATGACTGACAATTACATAACATATTTCACTCATCCTGTGACATAATACATACATTAATACACGGTACATAAATACTGTAATACAGGCTAACAGGCTAACAGGCTAACAGGCTAACGACTGCACATTGCACAAACTTTAAGCCTCAAGCAGCATCGTTTAGGAACTTGATGGAGGTTGGAACAAATCGATCCTCAAACCGGTTGAGTTTACACCGAGGGACAGCACATCCTTTTAGCCCTTCAGTCTGTTAACCAGGTTAAAAGCACTGCAGCGATAGCTTCGAGGGGTTGTTACCAGTCCCCCCGGACACGGCGACTACACCCTGGCTGCCACGTTTTCATCACCTTTGATCACAAAACAAAACCTCAGAGGACCGGAACGATCGATCGAGTGAACGGATCCTTACAAATACTCCGTGGTCCGTCTTGCTCCTTACGCCTCGTTTCGTACTGTAGCTCATCAGGGGCTGAGGACGCGTACTGCACATTCACTCCAGCACAAAGTGAGCAGCTGAAATGAATCCCTCCCAACAAAAGTGTTATTCACTCCGGCTCGAGGGACTGTGAAGATGGAAAAGAAAGAGCGCCGACTACTTCAGGAGTTTCAGAGAATAGAGTCGTAACATTACGAAAATAAAGTCATCACACTACAAGGGAAACAGTCGCAACTTTTCGAGAACAAAGTCATCATGTTGTGGTAAAAAAAAGTTACCAGAATAAAGTGGGAATTTTACGGGAATAAAGTTGTAAACATATGAGAATTTTGGAGAAATTTCTGGTGTAAAAAATGATTTTATTCTTGCAATGTAATGAATTTCATCTTATATTATGACTTATCTTGTAGTAGTTGTTCTTACAACATTATGACTAATACTAATTATGACATCATACTAATATTAATACTAAAACTAAAACAATAAAACTAACTAAATGCCTCACACACGACTGTATTCATTTCAAGAACCAGTGTAGAAATCTGTGTGGGGGCGAGGGCGGACGCATCGACATCTGTGCAATGTGTTGTGTCACACACATACTGTATGTCTGCATGTGTATGTGTGTGTGTGTGTGTGTGTGTGTTGCCCATTCATGCGTCCCATGTACTGTCGTGTGCACGTGTGCCCAAATGTGCATGCGTGTCCGGCATGTCTGAATTTGCAAGTCGTGCATTTAGCCGGAATGCATTTGGACATGGTTGGTTGTGTGTCCTCTCGGCTGGATTTGTGCTCCCTGCTTGTGTGTGTGTGTATATGTGTGTGTGTTTGTGTGTGTGTGTGTGTGTGTGTGTGTGTGTGTGTGTGTGTGAAGTCTCCTCCGGGTATGAATTAGCTCGTGGTGTAAAGGCCATGCTTCACGCGGAGACAGGACTCTGATCAACTGTGTCGAAAAGATGGATCATGTTGAACTACACCTCTCCTCTCCTCCTCTTCCTCTTCCTCGCTCCTTTCCCCGTTTCCACGGCACCCATCCCCCTCCTCACCCTCCCACCTCCATCTCTCCCCTTCCTTATCTGCCCCCCCTCTCTCTTTTTTCGCTCTCTCTCTCTCGCCTTCCCGCCTCCGTTCCGCATCTCCCTCCCTATCCACTTTTTTCCACCTTCTCGCTTCTCCTTCATCCATCTTTCACCTCCTCCTCTTCATCCTTTTTCACCGATCCCGTCCTCGGAATAAATTCCCATCTTCGCGCCTCACTTCCAGGCCCCTGTGCTGGAAGCAGGCTCACTGATAACCCTGCATTCTGACCTCTGGCCTGGTTTTTGATGAAGGTTTTCAGGGTTTTCTGTTGGGTCGAAGTCGGTCGATTAATCAGCAGCTGAGGTAATAACTAATGTCCTTGTTAGGGAGGACAGACGAGGAGTAAAACGTGTTTGGAGGGAAAAGGGAGACGCACATGTTGGTTTCTTGGCAGGTGAGAAATAATGGGAACCAGAGAGAAAAACAACACTGTTCTCACTCACGTAGGAGTCGCTTTGGATAAAAATCATTCGAGCTACTTCGTAATAGAAACCTAGTGTGACAATAAATACACAGACCATCAACACCGGCTCTACAACCTTCAGAGTGAAAAACCTGAAAGTGCCGTAGTTGGAGTGTAAAAGCACTAGTTAAGAGAAGAAGGAAATAGCAGGAGGAAGCAGCAGAGGAGATGTTCTTGATTCTTTGAGAGCTTCTTGGAGATGGAGAGGGATGAGAAAATGCTACGTTCTCACTCAGGTGTAAATTTTGGATGCTCACCCCGTGGTTTGTGAAGGGCCGTTTTTGACGCCAAGAGTTTGGCTCGGAGGACGCCGCCATCTTGGATCTTTGGAGCCAGACGAAACCATATTCGGAAGAGATGGGGAGGGGGCTGTGTGAAGGGTTTTCAATGTCAATCCAATAGACACAGAATATTTCATGATAGAAAATAATACTTTTTTGCGTATTGGAGAAAGAGGAGCAGTCCCCTAGTGGAGGTCTGTGGTAATGCAAGTAAAGTCACCATTTCAGATGAAGAGCGTATGATGGGTTGCCAAATATGAGTAATTATATTCCAATTCCTCCACAGTTTCAATGTTTAAGTAAATCATAGATTATGAAGATTTGGTGGAAGTAATAACCTATATATAAGGCACACACCATGATATTATATAATAACCTATGACAAGTGTGGTATTACGTTTCCCGAAGAAACGTGGATTCTTAAATTAAAGATATCATGGATGAAAGATAGATGAAGAAGATTCTTCACCATGTTTGTGTTGTATTGGCCCAGAACTGGTTTTACTAGACAATTTTATAAGACAGTGTCCGAAACAGACGTGTTGTTTCTGGAAGCAAAATGTGATACAGTGAGTAATCTGTTGGAATACACACACACACACACACACACACACACACACACACACACACAAACACACACATGCAAACAGATGCACATAATAAAGAAGTGTTATTCAAAGTAATCCAAATTATTCTGAATACTCGTAATGAGTAATCTAGCGAAATATGGTAAACATCTTGCACACACACACACCCACACACACATACACTAATGCATACTGACACACACACACACACACACACACACACACACAGCCAGAGACACATAGTAATAGCTGCTGTCAAGCTCCCTGCCTCTCATCCCTCTACACCAGAGCGAGAGAGAGACTGAGAAAGAAAGAGAGAGAGAGAAACACACAGAGAGAGAGAGAGAGAGAGAGAGAGAGAGAGAGAGAGAGAGAGAGAGGGAGAGAGAGAGAGTCGGGGAGGGCGTCGGAGCAGCAGCTCGCCCTGCCTCAGTCTCGGCGTGTTTCATTCCGCCGCTGAATGAAGGACGGAGCGGAGGGAGAGAGGGAAGGATGAACAGATAGAAGAGGGAGAGCCGGACGACACAGTGAATGAATGCACGCGTGAATGAATGAACGACGGATCCTGACCCGGGATTCTCCTCCTCCTCCTCCACCTCCTCCTTCTTCTTCTCCTTCTTCTTGTTCTTCTTCTTCTTGTTCTTCTCGCAGAGTGCCGACCCGGTGAGCAGACACACAGCGTGTGTATTATTTACTACTGTCATTGATGGGGGATATGAGGGGATTGGTCACGCATGTAGTATTTGGGATTATGTCTCAGAGAACGCTGCGCGCGCGCGTGCGTTCATGAATGCATGCGCATGGCAAGCGCGCGCGCGTGTGTGTGAAGGTGTATCCACTGCGTTAATTACAGCGGGTGGTGTCTTGTTTTCTTTTGCGCAGATCTGTGCGTGCGTAAAAATCAGGAGTCCGAACCTGTCCAGGGTGTTGAGATGAGGGAGAGAGGAGGAGAGGGATGGAAGAGAGAGAGAGAGAGAGAGAGAGAGAGAGAGAGAGCTTTTACTTTGAAACCATTCATGCAGGAGACATCAGTGCCACCCTGCACCTCTGCCTGGGGTCGCGGTGGGACTGGAACTTAATTAGTTGATCAATTAAAACACGCTGTTGTTTGAAGGTGTCATTCGGGCTGTGACACCTTCAAAATCACAAAAAAACAACACTGTGATTTAAATGGTAAATTACATCTGTAGTGGCACGCACGCACACACTGCCTTAATTAAATCTGGCAAAATGCCTTAAGTAGAGTACACATTAAGCGAAATGTATTCTAGACCTCACTGATTATCATTTCCTGGCTATGGAGCTGAACCAGTGGGGGTTCATTTCTAGCCTGAAGCTCCAGTTTGGTAGAAGGTCCTGGGGTGTGGAGGGAGTCTCCAGGTCAGGGTGCAGAGAGGTGGAGGAAGAGGAGGAGGAGGAGGAAGAGGATGAGGATGAGGAGGGAAATAAGGATGAAGCTGGATTAACGATGGTGATGAAATGGACTAAAGTGAAATATAAGGCAGCAGTAGTTGGATTACCTCTTTCATGGGGATTACAGTGTGTGTGACGGAGGCAGAGAGCAGCGTGTTCCAGGGTTATTGAAGATGTTATCTCAGGGTTTAGAGTTATTTACATTAGACTGTTTCACTTTCAGCTTTGGTTGATTAATCGACTGGTGGTGATGAAGATGATGATGATGATGGGGTGGTGGTATCAAGAAGGAGGAGAGACAAGTGAATTTTGAGTGTGAGGAGGAGGAGGAGGAAGAGTAGAATGATGATGATGGGGTTGATAAAGTAGTTAGGAGTAATGATGAAGAGGAGATCCTGGTGATGGTGTTTAAGAAGACATTAGAGATGATGATGATGATGAAGATACTGGTGCTGATGGTGGCATTGATGGTGATGAAGATACTATTGGTAATGAAGATGATGAAGGTTTTGATGATGCTGATAATGATGAAGATGAAGGTACTGCTGCCAATGGTGGATTGGGTGATGATGAAGACGCTAGTGATGATGATGATGATGATGATGAAGATACTGGTAATGACAATAATGAAGGCTCTGATGATGATAAAGATACTAGTGATGATGATGATGATGATGATGATGATGATGAAGATGAAGGTAGTGCTCCCAATGGTGGAACTGATGACCGAGTGATGATGAGGATGATCAAGGTTGTTCTGATGATGAAGATGATGAAGATACTGGTGCCAATGATGAAATTGATGATGAAGAAGACATTATTGATAATGATGATTATGATGACTATGATGAATATATATGATACATTAGAGATGATGAAGATGCCAATGATGAAGATGAAGGTACTGGTGCTGATGCTTGCATTGATTATGATGAATGTACTTTTGATGATGAAGATGATGAAGATGCTATTGATAATGATGATGATGATGATGCAAAACCCAAATATTGAAACGACGAAGATGCTGACGATGATGAAGACTGCTCTGGTGATAATGAATGATGAAGCTGAGCGTGAGATCAAAGCTGAGGATGATGTAAATCATGCCCTAAATATCGGTTTTCACGATGAAGACGATGGTGCCGCTGCCGATGGAACGGCGGCGTAGCGACGGGGACGTTCCCAGCAGCGATCAATAATTAACATAAAGATATGTCGCCCGATCAATAATTCAGACTCCGTCTGTCTGAGGGGAAAGTTTCCAGCTGACATCAGCAACAATGAGCCTTCAGAGGGTCCGGGCACCGAGAGGGGCGATGGCAGGACGTCCTCGGACCTGAGTCAGAAATAGACCCCGACGAGGGTTTGAGAGACTGAATAATTAAAGGCAGATAAAAGGAACGCTTTCAAGAGGAAAGCTGCCTCCTTTTATGTTTTATAGGCCGTGACACAGAAAAAAACACTTTTCCAAAACTTTAATGATTGAGAATTACCATCTGAGTGTCCCAAAGCATCATCACGCCCTCTGTCAATCATTTGAAATGAAACAGGAAGTGACAGGAAACAGGAAGTGATTCGGATTTGACTCAAACGCCTGAAATAATTAGTGCAGACCTGCCTCCATTCAGGTACGCAAGTCAATGATAACTGAGTAGAAGAAAATAGAATAGAATAGAAATGACAGACGAGGCTGGATGTGTGCGCGTATCTCCATAGGTGTATGGCTCCAGGTCGTGTTCCTCCAGGTAGGATTCATGAAATGTTCCCAAAAAGATCCTAAAAATGGAGTTGGTAAAGGTCTGCTAAATAGCATCGGAGGCACTTCTGATGAAACCAACTTCTATGTTAACACCAGAAAACACGAAACAAACACATTCATCCGTTCTAGGTCATATGTTAAATAGTTCCAGAGCTTCAGGAAACAGTCAGTTCATTGTTTATGGAGGAGGAGCCAGTCAGTCTTAATGTCTATGTTTCTAACATTGAAACCAGTGTTCCATAGCTTCTATGCTATCGCCAGGACAAATACAATCCTTCTAGGTCTCTTTTAAATTAAAAACCTCCAACCTGCTCATTTTGTGTGTATTTTTACCCCCGAGCTGTATTTTCAGGCTTTCCCGTCTTAGATGTTGACTCGCGTCCAGGCGGTGACTGTAAATGACTGCAGGTCCAGGGGAAACCAGGTGTTTGGATGGATGGATGGAAGGATGGAGGGGGGGGGGGGGACAAAACATCATGCATTTATTCATTTCTTTTTTTTCTTCTAATTGTAGAAACGTCAATATTGACATCGATTCGAGGTCGGGGCTGTCACATTTAGAACAGCGCACACGCCGTACCTGCTAAAGCCTGTGTGTATCTGTGCTGGCGGCCAAAAATATCCAAGACTTACTCCTTTTACTTCTGTGGCTTCCCTTCCTGTGGCCGTGCCCTCCCCTAATCCATTAATGACTCCAACAACACACACACACACACACACACACACACACACACACACACACACACACACACACACACAGAGCGGTAGACAGTGGTAACCCTGTATTCTTGTCCATGTTAATCTGGTTATGTGAACCACTGGCACTGGTCTCCGGTTCCTTGTGTCGTTACCGATTACTGCCCCCCCCCACTGCCCCCCCCAACCCCCGGGATCCCGCTGCTGTCAGCATAGCGTGTCTGGCCAAGAGCTGCGAGGGACAGGAAAGTCCCTGTGGTCATAATCTTCTTCCCTCCCTGGCCTGTGTGTGTGTGTGTGTGTGTGTGTGTGTGTGTGTGTGTGCGTGCGTGCTACATGCTGTTAGCAGGGTCAGAGGGTGGTTGTCAGCCACGTAGATGCATGTCTTGTGGTCTGAGAGTTGTGGCAGGAAGAAGATGACGATGACGATGACGATGTGGAACTAGAAGATGCCCCCCCCTCCCATGTTGCGAAAAAAAAAAACTGTGTAAGATTTACTTCTGTTATTACAATAACTGCTAGCAATAGGCAAGGTGTAGCAGTTGGGGAAATTCTCCAAAATATGGGACTTTTTTCTGCAGTTTTAAACCAAAAGTACTAGATTAAGCCTCATCTTTGGATATATACAGTAACTTATCTGGTGTCTGCAATAGTTAAGTTGCTATTAATGGTAAGATAAAAGTAGGTTTGATGAAGAATTATAATAATAAGAAATACGAGCGATAATAGGAGTGATTAGTGCTTTGCCTTAAGCCAAACTTTTTACCCAATCAGGTTTTTTTTGTGTTTTTTCTTGAAAAATGTTGCAAAAAAATTGTAAGAAAAACTTACCTGGATGCCACCTAATTAGTAAAGTCATTTAGTTAGTCAAGATGAATATTATTGTGTGTGCAATTCATAATAGATTACATTGGTGGGTATTTTTTGTCACATTGGAACTATATTGTTTTTCAAATGATCAGAAAAATGGGAACTTTTTTTGCAGTTTTGGGCAAATTATGTTGCAAAAATTATCACATCCTGTAGAGAAAAGTACGTAAAAGACAAATAGGGAACATGGATGATAACTGGTACCACAATGACAATAAGTGAATCAACAACATTTGACAGGAAGTGACCTTTTTAGCTTTTCTTTCTTTTTGTAAACAGTCTGATCACAGTCCCAGTAGCCTACACTGGGTGTGTTTTTGCACAGTTACATTGGAGCCGCATTGTCCCCTGAGGCGTAGCACATCATTTAAATCTTTCAGCCGATCGATAACTTTTTATGGTCCGAGCGTGGTCTCAGATAGTTCCTAATGGTGGTGACCTTATTGATTTTGAAAAGGTCTAAATTTCTCACATGGATCATGCTAGGAAAGAGATGTTCTGTGCCTGTGAACTAAATGTAAAAATGACAAATATGAAACTTGAGGTGCGGGTGACATTTAACCATTTGTAAACATTTGTCCCGATCCGTCTGTTTGGAAACTACAGTAGTGTCAATCGTTAGACATCTGATGGTACCTGAACACAACTCATATGACAGCCTCATTATCTCTTCATTAATTAAGTTGTTAAACAGTAGCTGACATTTTAAAAAGAGGTTGGGACAACATTTTAATGACAAAATGTGGTGGAAACATGTCCCAGTGTCCCCAACATGTCTGACACCTACGAATTTAGCTATTATCAGAGTTACCATGTCTGTGCTAATTGTATTTTCTATTAATTTAGTAGAAAACATTTCTCTGGCTGTGACGTGCGGTTCAGGTTCCCCAAAGGGCTCGTTTTCGGACTTACGTGCCAACTTCATTTTAATTTAGTCCACCAGTGTTTCTGGAAACCGTCTGAACACCCATTATTTATTTATTTATTTATTTAAGAAGGTGTCCTCCATCTACCTCATCCTGCCAGTTTAATCAGGATAATTTCTGGGTGGCATCTCAACCTCCTAGCAGAGTCCGCCCTCTAGGGCCTGGGGGGGTAAAGGATGGCGTCCTGCCTGCGGGATGATTACTCCACTCTCTACAACGACGGACTGCGAGGGCAGCGATGTAGTGGAGTGTTCATCACTTTGCAGCCCGTGACACGTCGCTGACCCCTCCCTGTTGTATTTGGTGTGTGTTTGACATTCGAGGGCGTCGCTGCCCTTACGCGCCACGTCGCGCCTTGGCAGCTCGACGTTCCCTGGACCCGAGTCAAAGAGCGGCGGCTCGGACTGCTAAACCCACAGATGTAGACAAGGCAGGCAAATTCAGCCATGAAATTAGAAGATATGACCTGAACTAAACCTTGATAGAGGGACTGCAGGGAGCACGAGAGAGGAAAGTCAAAAGGGACGTAGAATGAAAAACTTTTCATCTCTGGTTTTGTGGAATAATTGCCAGTCCGGTTCCCTCACATCATCATTAAAATTTGGGATATTGAAGCAAATAAAACACATAAACAGATTGTTTTTTAATTTTGGAATAAGAATGAGATGTATGAATCAACCGAACCATGCAGAGCTCCACCTCCAAAATCATATGCTGTCTTAGTTGAGAAAAAACTTGTTAGCTAGTTAGCTAACGTAACGTGATCATTGAGTGCAAAGCAAGCCAGTCAAAAACCTTACTGTACTTGTGGCTGCCAGATAAGCATGAAATGGTGCCAGATCTGTGCCAAAAATTGTTATCTTAAAAAGTCTTGTAGGGTATCTTCTGAGCACTATACAAGGTGTATATACTATGCTAAGAGCTCAATAGCAGCGTCAAAACTCCAGATAGTTCTTAGTTTAGGAAAAGTTGTTTAGCAAGGGATGTAAAGTCACATGATCATCATGTGATTGGCAGGCAAGACAGCCATCAATTGATCGAAAGCCTTCTGGTGGTTGCCAGATAAGCATGAAATGGCACTCGATCTGTACAGGAAATTACTGTAATTTTACGCCACCAACAGCAGTATCTTTGAACGTCTTCTGAAACAGCATCTGAGAAATTTATGTTCGAGAACAAGGATAAATACCGCACTCAAGGTCTCATTAAAATGTTTTCACATTATGTTAATAAAGCGTAGAAATAATTAGATTTGCTGTAATGGGGCTCAACTAAGTACGACAGGACACTTTCACAGAGGTTTGGAATAATATAGGATCCAGATATACTGTGGACGTAACTCTCTCCTATAAAGCCAATAAAGATGAGTAGTGCCGACCTAATATCACCCTGATTTGCCTCACGGGGCCAAACGGGTTGGCCGGGGCCTCTCGCATCATTCATTCCACTCCGTTTCCATCACTCCCAAAGCATCGCTCCGGGGATTCATTTGACACGTTTATTGCCAAATGGTGTGATTTTTCCGAGCTGGGCAGCAGTTTCTGATGCACCAGCAGTGATTTCGCCCCCACAGCCGACTGATTTGGCCTTCGCACTTGTGTACTCAGTCCTTTTCGGGGGTGAAGTCACAAATGATGGACTGTGGAGTTAATCCTCTTTTTTTTTTGCACTGAATGGAGCGTACGTGATTTTGCGTAGTTATATTATATCGACTTAGCCACAAAGGATGGTTCTGTATTCCTCTACTTTAGACAACGATTATATTGAAATACATCCAAAGAGTTGTTTTCTTGCTCCTCGGGTTGCAAAGCTCGTAAAAGCTCCAAATTTATGTTTATATTTACGTGGAGAGAATGCAGAGCTAAATGTGCTCACGGAGCGAAGAACTATTGAAGGAGACGCCCATTATCTTCCTCTCAGGGCCAGTAAATCTCATGTTCCTGAGTTCATTTCCTAATGTCACGGCGTATTTTAACCTGCCCCTCCCCACCCCCCACCGCTGGTAAGTGGTAACCGTCCATTCCAGATGCATCAATTTCCCTCCGATGCTCATCAATCAAACGAGGAAAGATCCATCACGGTCTAGACAGAGATAGCCGGCCAGTACAGTCGCCCCCATAATGCAGGATTCAGCCACTCAGGACGCGATACAGTCCAAAAAAGTTAGCCAACAACACTTAATGATGGAATAATTCCAGAAAGTCCAGAAAGATGAATGATGTTTGATAATCTAATCCAGCAAAAAGTTACAACCTGTGACATTTTAAACTGCAATTTTGGAAACAAAGGAAACAACAAATCCCCTCTACAGACGACAACAATATTTGTATTTATTCATATATCTATATAAATATATATATAAACCAATGTTTTTATTACAAATGTGTGTATATTACAAATATTTTCACTTTGTTTATTAGGTGGGATGGCTTGACATCCTGACCCAGTGCTGCTTTTTTTCCAGTTTTGTGCGAGTTTGTTTTGTTGTTTGTTTGGAAGTTGATTCACTGCAGAGCTTCCAGGTTAATTTTGCCCTCGTTTCAACCTAATTAAAATTTTGTCCCGTTTTGCTCTGCTTGCTGAGATAAACACGCAACATCCCCTGCTATCCCACGTTACTGGAAATGAACAGGAGTTGGGATCTTACATAGAATCCTACATCCTACATAGAATTTGCCTTTTTACAGCCACCGCAGAAACAGTTGTAGGATCACTCGATTTGCTTATGTGAGAAAGATGATTCTTGAATTCCAATTACTTATTTCTCTTCTAGTTTTGGTTGATTGTAACAAAATAAAAACGTAAAAGGTCAGAGTTCCAGTTCACTTAACATTTGCTGTGTCATTTGCCAATTTCGCAATGTATTATCAGTAAAATTACAGATGTGGCTAACAAACGTTGACATTGCGAGTGTCTTCTTTGACACAAATGGGTCAATTTTCCACACATTTTTCTATACAGTCGTCAAACGATTGAGCGTCTCCCAACGCTTTGATAGAAATTAAATGTTTTGACCTGCAGTCATGCGTCGCCCCCAGAGGATTCAGTCACCGGGGAACATTTGCCCTAACCACTCGACCAGGTCACCTCATTTATCTTCCACTGCAATCTTGCGTGACTGCTGCTCCGTACCCGCCACGTCCTTGATTTCATTAACCCTACACGTCGTTAGTCACCACGCAGAGACAGACGTCCTCAAAATCCAAAGATACACACACACACACACACACACACGTCTAATAGTGTTAAAAGGCAGCGACCTGCTCGGTGCCATCCCACCAGTTGATGTTCAAAGACGAGCCGGACATTGATATGCAGAGCGGCTCGCCGGGGCCGCTGCTAATAATAGAAGACCAGAGACGTGCGGGGGGGGGGATTTTTTACGAGTAACCTCGGCCTCCGACACAAACTGCGTAGTGTGAGAGGTTGTAACAGCATCTGTGAATCCTCCGAGTCTGGAGATGTCTGTGTCTGGATGTGATGACTCACAGGCCAGACTGTCCCATTGACGCAGCTGTTATTGTTGTTTGTTGCCTTAAATTACGTTACATCACGTTATGTTAAGCTATACTATGATACATTATGTTATGCTACGCTATCATGTTATGTTACATATGCTATGTAACGCTACACTACGCTGCCTTACGCTTATGCTACGTTATGCTATGCTACATTAGGCTTTGTTCATTAAGCTGTGTTACATTATGTTACGTTACATTAAGCTACGTTTTGATACATTATGTTACTTTATGTTATGCTATGTTGTGTTACTCTACGTAACGTTATGTTAGATTACGCTACATTAGACTATGCTCATTGTGATGTGTTACATCATGTTACATTACATTATGTTAGGCTATGTTACATTTTGATGTATTATGTTACTTTATGTTATGCTATGTTGTGATACTCTAGGCTACATTATGTTATATTATGCTACGTTATGTTACTTTACATTAGGTTATGTTACATTGTGATACATTGTTACTTTATGTTGTGGTTCATTGCGTTACTTTACATTACATTATGCTAAATTATGCTACATTACGCTACATTCATTCAGCTTATGTTACGTTGTAAGACACTACATCACTCGCTGGTTACATTACGCTACATTATGCTACATTACGCTACATTACACTACATTACGCTACGTTCATTAAGCTATGTTACGTTACATTGCTCTACACCACGTGCTGGTTACATTATGCTTGTTTGTTATGCAACGTTATGTTTGCGTTGTGCAAAGTGGTGAAAAGGGAGTGCAGTGATGATGATTTCTGAGCGACAGAGGGGAAAAAGAAGGAAGAAGGGGTATGAAAAAGAAGGTGTCATCATCTCCGAGGGCCGACTGGGAGAAATCTGCTGCTTTTGAAATTCCTGAATGGGACGTGAAATGGACAATCGCGGACGTGTCCAATCAGCTGTGAAAATGGGCACAGATGAAGAATGCATTGACCTTTCGCAGCTTTTTCTGAGTGGGATGGCTTCAATAGGCACCATGGGGAGGGAACGGTCGCCAGAAGCATCGTATGCAAGCGTGTGTGTGTGTGTGTGTGTGTGTGTGTGTGTGTGAAGAGGATGAAGAGGAGCATTAGGGTAAAGCGAACCTCTTCGGGGTGGCTACTTGTTGTCGAACAGATGAGGTGCTCGTTCTGAGGCGCAGATTTATTTTTGGACGGGTTTCTCCTCTCCCTCTGACCCCCGCTGCCTCTTCTCCTCCTCTCTCTCCCCTGTTATTTCTCCCTCCCGCTCGCCCTCTCCACCCTGCTCGCTCAGCTTCCACTCTTTAATTTTCTCCATCTCCGCCGTCTCCGTGTCTCTCCCTCTCTCTCTCTCGCTCTCTCTTGGTCCACCCTCCAGCGCGTCTCTCCTCTGTCCATCCACTGCGATTAAAATCAGCAATTTCAAGGGGTTGAATCACAACCCTTCGTTTTCGTGGAATTTGAGCATGTGTATCGGCCCAACTGCCTTTTTTTCCCCTTTACTCCTCTTCCAACATCACAAACATACTGTACATGCGGTATGTCACACAAACAAAGTTTAAAAACTGCATTTGATCCCACTGAGACATGCAAAACAGAGCTTAAAATGTCAGAAAAGTCATACATTTGAGTGTTTCTCTGTGTCCTTCAAAATAAAAGTCTACACTCGATATACATACATAATTGAATGAGTTGCAGCAGTAAATCTATCAGAACAGTAAACGCAGTAAAAAAACAACAATACAATCAGTTCATAAAATGCATGAATGTATATTGCAAGAGCCTCAGTTTTTGTGAATCGTTTTGATTCTATTATGAGGAGGAGTGTTTATTTTTCATACTGCAGGTCCACGTTTGGATTGTTCAAGTAATAGAAAAACTGCAGTAATAGAGAACAAGAAGATGAGAAAATGGAGGAAAAAATGCATAAAATAAGCCTGCAATTCCATCACTCAGGGAATGCAAAATTCATTTCTGTTTTCAGTTGTTATTTTTGATATAGATAGGATGGCTGTCCTTCAAAATCTTTCTCACATAGAAGTAGAGGAAGAAGCTCCTCAACATACGCCTCTATCTTTATTCAAACCCTCACCTTGTTGGTATGAGGTGTGGGCAGTGGCCAAAAGAACAAAGTTGTGGATTAATTGAGTTTCCTCCACTCAGTGGTTTAGGGTATGGTCCCTCAGGAGCTGTTTCAGGCATTATGTCCATCTGGGAGGAGATGCTAGACACCCAGGAGAGAGTAATATCTCTGGGCTGGGCTTGGAGACGTCTCCCAGAGGAGATGGTAGGACCTGGATGAGCAGCGGAGGATGGAGACAGGATTTAACAGGAACGTATAATTCCAACATATTCCGGGGAATATGTCAGAGCCGTGCTGTAGGTGCAGCCACAAAGTGCTTCTCTGCGGGTTCTTCTCTCCATGTTTGGCACTTTCATCTCGACAAGATGTTCACTTGACCTATTTCAGCGTGAAATATCGATTTCACAGCTTCCAAGTCAAAACTTTTCTAGACAGTTCAGAACCCCCCTCCCGGGTTCAGCGGGTTAAAGGGTCCGGCGTCGGCCCGTGATTCACTACGACAGCCCACTAAGAATAGTTCGTTTTTTTCTCCCTGTTTATTCCTCCCTCCTCCTGTTTTATTGTCGCTTCCACTTCCTTCCACCTCTCTTCCCCCCTCTCTCCTCCTCCTATAGGCTCGCTCCGGCTCCCACATCTTTTTCCCGATTACCTCCCCTCTCGTCCTTTTTTTATTCCCTCGTCAGGTTCGCTCCTGTCTGCCTCTCCCTCTCTCTCTCTCTCTCTCTCTCTCTCTCTCTCTCTCCTGCTCTGTTCATTCTCCCAGTCTCTCTCCCTCCGTTTCACCTCCTCCTCTTCTCTCTCTCCCTCTTCACCTCGCACCCTCCTCTGTCACCTCCTCTGCCTCGCTTCTCTCCAATCTTCTCTCTCTCCCACATCTCACTTTTTTTACCATCTTCTTTATTTTTCCTTTTTTTCTAACGTGCTCTCATCCACCCGAGATCACGCCCTCGCACTTTATCTCTGTTGTGATGTAATCCTCTGTTTCTCCTGTTCTCCTTCCTCGTTTCCCTCCTGTCCATAAGACTTTGCACTGAATCCAGAAGTGCATTGAATGCATTTAATTCTGGTTTTATATCGAGTTCAAAACTAAAAAATGAGGTCAGATGCTACGTAAATGCTACAAAATGCTACATAAGAATATCCTGAACTGAACTAAAACTGCTGAAGATCAACTCAAGGATTTCAGTGAGGTTTATAAAAAGTCTATAAGGATTCAAGGAAGGTTTCAAGGATACAAGGAAGCTTTAGTATCACTCAGAGCTTTGACATACACAGGTGGGACTCGGGTCTTGGTTGTGACATGATTTTATTGAAAGAAAAAGAAGAAAGAACTCAAAAATGTGAAGTGGAATGGTGCCCTGGTGGGACCCAGGGCCATTTCTGTCTGGAATTCTCTCAGTTTCCTCCTCCGGTCCAAAAACAGGCATGTCTAGTCTGATTGGAGAAAAGTTCTCCAAAAGTGCCAACTTTTCCTGCCTTACCTTTAATTCCTTCCTTCAGTTCCTTTAATAAATCCCACATATATAAAAAAAACATGACATTCTCACCTTAACTCACTTATCTTTTTTTTTGTTGTTCCGTCTCAGCTGCTTCTACAGTATCTCATCTCTTTACAGGCCTTCCACTTCTTCTATTCGTTTCTGTGTAATCTGTCACTGTGGCGTAAACCACAAACCTATCTTACATAATCTGATAAGAGTCCACACACACACACACACACACACACACACACACACACACACACACACAAACGGCAGTGACATCGCATGCATGACTGCAGGGTGTTTTGGCATGCAATGTGTGTTTGACGGTGTGTTCACAAGTGCATGCGTGTGCAGTCGTGAAATCTTGCAAGTGTCAGCTTCACTGGACCGGGTGGTTCGTATGTATATACATACATATATGTGTGTGTGTGTGTGTGTGTGTGTGTGTGTGTGTGTGTGTGTAGGAAGGATTGTCGTATCTGGTGGCTGTTCCGATTGGATTAAAACAGAGAGGAGGATCATAAAGCGATTGAGCGATTGATGGGGAAATGATAAAGATGAATGAGGAGTGGACAACAGGAGCGCTTAAATACCCATAATCCACCCTGTTGTCATGCTATTGTGGTTTTCCTCTGCCACGCACATCTCCATCCTTTCCCCCCGCCTCCTTTTCCCATCCATCCTCTTAGTTTCATGCCCCTCGAACCTTGGACAATAAATCCTGTTTTTTTTAATCTCTTCTCCTCTTAATGGTCT